>JACAVU010000008.1:25579801-25769801 GCA_014183005.1 Castanea mollissima | reverse complement strand
TTGATCTTCTTTGATCTTGCTCTTGTAATAGGCCCAACTGGAACATGCAATGGATTCTTCAATGCTTGTTGATTCTCATCAACATTAGTCAAATAAAGACATAAGCTACTAAACACTCAGTGGGGATTCCCATGGGAAACAATAACAATAGTCTCAAAGGGGTAACACTGGCTCCAAAGAGCAAATAATAACACTAGCTCTAAAGAGCAAACAATAACACTACACCACACCCCAATAATACTACTTCGGCCGAAGGCCAACACTTAACCCTATGTTCGCAAAGGCCGCAGACTATCTAGCTGACCATTTGAAAACATTCTTACTTTTACAATATTGTCAATACCAATCATTTATTAAATACTGAATACTTTCTCAAAATATATTTTTGAGTCATTCTTAACATGTCCTGTTTCAAAGTAACACATAAGAAATAATAAATATAATATAGTAATAAATAATTTTTCCACTTATAAAGGTCAATAACAATAAAACAATAATTCGATATGAAAAACATTAGTCAAACAAAGACATAAACTGCTAAACACTCAGTGAGTGATTCTCATAGGAAACAATAACAATAACCTCAAAGAGACAACACTGGCTCCAAAGAGCATATAATAACTGATATGAACTTCACTAACAATTGTAATGAAACCCGATAACAATGATGGTTTGGAACCCCAAGATCGTTAGACAAGATTTGTTGAGCCTTGACCCGTCATCTAATCAGATGAAACACCAAGACTACGTTGGATTGAAAACGCCACACCAAGAATTCCTAAGAAACTCTCAAGAATCAAGGTGATAAGTTTGGTTGTTTGAATGCCACAAGATTAACATGATAAGTTCAAGAGTTCTTTTAAGAACCAAGAAGAACACATGACCTTACAAGGAGAATAGTTTTTCTGAAAACCAAAAATTGATATTTAAAATTCGTACTACCCATCTATATACCTGGAATAACCCTCCAAGAATAGGCAAGTCATAATTACAGCTTTGAAAACAACACAAAAATTAAGCAAAACAAGTTCCCACGGTTTTTTTGGATTCTTGGACTTTTAAAGGCAGTCAAACAAGCTAAATGACTAGATTGATTTGCCTCTTCAAGTGCTTTGATGACATGGACTAAGCCTTCATTATTATCTGAGCCCACCTTGATCTTTTCAGAATCAGCCCAATTCTCTTGGACTAGCCCATTTAGTGCTTCCTTGAAACGTTTAGCTCTAAGTCTTGTAATTGGGCCACTAGGAAGTGACAAAGAGTCATGTGCAAATTAAACTCCATTTCCACGTGTATGATCAGCATGACCAACTCCTTGAATTGCATCATTTTCCCCCTCTTGAGAAGGATTTGTCCTCAAATCATCACCTACATCAAAAGGAGACAAATCAGCTACATTAAAGCTTGCACTAACACCATACTCACCAGGTAGATCAAGCTTGTAGGCATTATCATTGATGCGCTCCACTACTTGAAATGGTCCATCACCCCATGGTAGGAGTTTTGAACGCCGTTTTTTCTGGAAAACGGTCCTTTCTGAAGTGCTACCAAACCCAATCTCCTGGTTCAAACACTACCTTCTTGCGACCCTTGTTAGCTTGATGGACATATTGTTGAGTCCTCCTTTCGATGTTCAGTCGTGCCTTTTCATGAATCATCTTTACAAATTCTGCTTTCTTTTTGCCATCTAAGTTCACACATTCACTTAAAGGTAAAGAAGTTAAATCCAAAGGTGACAATGGGTTAAAACCATAAACAATTTCAAATGGTGAAAACTTAGATGCATAATGTATACTTCTATTGTAAGCAAATTCAACATGTGGCAAACAATCTTCCCACGTTTTCAAGTTCTTTTTAATGATAGCACGCAACAAAGAAGACAAAGTTCTATTTATTACTTCAGTTTGTCCATCCGTTTGTGGATGACAAGTAGTAGAAAACAACAACTTGGTTCCCAACTTTCCCCACAAAGTCTTCCAAAAGTAACTCAAAAACTTTGCATCCCTATCAAAAACGATGGTCCTAGGCATACCATGTATCCTAACAATTTCTTTGAAGAATAAATCAGCTATATGTGATGCATCATCAGTTTTGTGACATGCAATGAAGTGTGCCATCTTGGAAAATCTATCTACCACCACAAAAACTGAATCTCTCCCCCTCTTAGTCCTAGGTAAACCTAAAACAAAATCCATAGAAATATCAGTCCAAGGTTCACTAGGTATTGGCAAAGGGGTGTACAAACCATGGGGTTTCAACTTAGACTTAACCTGTTTACAAGTGATACACTTCTCACAGATTTTTTCCACATCTCGTTTCATATGAGGCCAAAAAAAATGATCATGCAAAATTCCTAAAGTCTTAGCAACACCAAAATGACCCATCAAACCACCACCATGAGCTTCTCTCACAAACAATTCACGCAAAGAACACCTAGGCACACACAGTTTATTCTCCCGAAACAAAAATCCATCATGCCTATAAAACTTACCAAATGCCACTTTTTCACATGCATTGAACACATCACCAAAATCAGAATCTTGTGCATACAAATCCTTAATGTATTCAAAGCCAAGCATTTTTGTATCTAAAATGGAAAGTAAAGCATACCTTTGGGACAATGCATCAGCCACCACATTTTCCTTACCTTGCTTGTATCTGATCACATAAGAAAATGTTTCAATGAATTCCACCCACTTGGCATGGCGTTTGTTCAACCTTTGTTGTCCTTTCAAATGCTTCAAAGATTCATGGTCTGTGTGAATCACAAATTCCTTTGGCCATAGGTAGTGTTGCCAATTTTCCAAAGCCCTGACCAAGGCATACATCTTCTTATCATAAGTGGGGTAATTTAGGGCTGCCCCACCCAACTTTTCACTGAAATAAGCAACTGGATGGCCTTCTTGCATCAAAACAGCTCCAATACCTATTCTTGAAGCATCACACTCAATTTCAAAAGTTTTAGCAAAGTTAGGTAAAACAAGCAAAGGTGCATTAGTTAACTTTTCTTTGATCTAATTAAATGCCTTTTCTTGTTCTTTCCCCTACTTAAATGGCACATTTTTCTTGATGACTTCAGTAAGAGGGGCGGCTAAGCTACTAAAATAACGCACAAACCGTCTATAGAAACTAGCTAAGATGTGGAAACTCCTCACTTGGCTGATTGTTGTAGGCGTTGGCCACTCTTGGATTGCCTTCACCTTTTCCTCGTCCACCTCAATTCCTCTTTTACTAACAACAAAACCAAGAAACACAAGCTTATCCGTACAAAAGGTGCACTTTTTGAGGTTAGCAAACAATCTTTCTTTCCTTAGGATTTCCAAAACAGATTTCAAATACATTACATGTTCTTCCAAATTTTTGTTATAAATTAGGATATCATCAAAATACACAACTACAAATCTACCAATAAATGCACGCAATACATGGTTCATCAAACGCATAAAAGTGCTTGGAGCATTAGTTAAGCCAAAAGGCATCACTAACCACTCATACAAACCATATTTAGTCTTAAAAGCAGTTTTTCATTCATCACCTTCCTTCATCCTAATCTGATGGTAACCACTCTTAAGATCAATTTTTGTAAAGACACAAGAACCATGTAATTCATCCAGCATATCATCTAATCTAGGAATGGGATGACGATATTTTACCGTTATGTTGTTGATGGCTCGGCAGTCAACACACATCCTCCATGTTCCATCCTTCTTCGGAACTAATAACACCGGGACCGCACAAGGACTCATGCTTTCACGCACGTATCCCTTCTCCAATAATTCACCTACTTGTCTTTGAAGTTCCTTGGTCTCCTCGGGATTACTCCTATAAGCAGGTCGATTTGGAATTGATGCACCAGGTATGAAATCAATTTGATGTTTAATCTCTCGAATTGGAGGTAAACCATGAGGTACCTCTTCGGGAAGGACATCTTCAAACTCCTGCAAAAGAGAAACACCATTGCTCGGCAAAATTCCGACAAAATCATTAGTACATAAAAGAGCCTCCTTGTACAGGAGTACAACAAGGGGCTGGTGTGAAAATAATGCTCTTTTGATTTCACTTTTTTTTGCAATGTAATTGAATTTTTCCTCTCTTGCTCTCATTATGGCCGAAATCATCTCTCGTTCTTTTTCACTCTGATCAATTTCTCTCCTTCTTTTTTTTTAAACTCTTTTTTTTTTTTTCAATTTCGGCCTTCCTTTCTTTTTCCTTTTTTTTTTTCATTTGATCTTTGTAACTTTAATTGGTTCTTCCTGACCTGTTTTGGAGTTAATGGCACAAGAGTAATGGGTAGCCCTTGAAGAGTGAAAGAATACTTATTTGTGAATCCATCATGATTAACCTTCCGATCATACAGCCATGGTCTTCCCAACAATAAATGGCATGCATGCATGGGAACCACATCACATAGGACCTCATCCTCATATTTGCCAATGGATAATGCCACCAGAAATAGGAAATAAAATGAAAATAAAAGATAGGTAAACTTATCTTAGAACCAAAACTCTGATACCAAATGATATGAACTTCACCAATAATTGTGATGAAATCCAATAACAATGATGGTTTGGAACCCCAAGATCATTAGACAAGATTTGTTGAGCCTTAACCCGTCATCTAATCAGATGAAACACCAAGACTACGTTGGATTGAAAACGGTACACCAAGAATTCCTAATAAACTCTCAAGAATCAAGGTGATAAGTTTGGTTGTTTGAACGTCACAAGATTAACTTGATAAGTTCAAGAGTTCTTTTAAGAACCAAGAGGAACACAAGACCTCACAAGGAGAATAGTTTTTCTAAAAACCAAAAATTGATATTTAAAATTCGTACTACCCATCTATATAGCTGGAACAACCCTCCAAGAATAGGCAAGTCATAATTACAGCTTTGAAAACAGCACAAAAGTTAAGCAAAACAAGTTCCCACGTTTTTTTTGGATTCTTGGACTTTTAAAGGTAGTCAAACAAGCTAAATGACTAGATTAATTTGCCTCTTCAAGTGCTTTGATGACATGGACTAAGCCTTGATTATTATCTGAGCCCACCTTGGTCTTTTCAGAATCAGCCCAATTCTCTTGGACTAGCCCATTTAGTGCTTCCTTGAAACGTTTAGCTCTAAGTCTTGTAATTGGGCCACTAGGAAGTGACAAAGAGTCATGCGCAAATTCAACTCCATTTTCACGTGTATGATCAGCATGACCAGCTCCTTGATTTGCATCAATAACACTTGCTCTAAAGAGCAAACAATAACACTACACCACACCGCAGTAACACTACTTCGATCGAAGACCAACACTTAACCCTGTGTTGACAAAGGCTGCAGACTGTCTAGTTGACCGTTTAAAAACATTCTTACTTTATTACAATATTGTCAATACCAATCATATATTAAATAATGAAGAATTTCTCAAAATATAGTTTTGAGTCATTCTTAACATGTACTGTTTCAAAGTAACACATAAGAAATAATAAATATAATATAGTAATAAATAAATTTTCCACTTATAAAGGTCAATAATAATAAAACAATAATTTGATATGGAATAATTTAGTCAAAAAAGTACATAAACTTGATGAGAATCAACAAGCATTCAAGGATCCATTGCATGTTCCAGTTGGGCCTATTACAAGAGCAAGATCCAAGAAGATCCAAGAAGCACTTAATAGGCTGATTCAAGAGATTTGGGCTGATTCTAACACAGGACATTCCAAGCTTGGCCCAAAGGAAGATGAAAGCCTAATAAATTTAATTCAAGCTATTTAGAGCTGATTTAGCTTAATTGGGAGTGATTTATGGTGTTAATTGATGACTGATTGACTTTCCAGCTCTATATCAGTTAAGACAGATTTTTTCCTATTTTGGATCTGCTAATTTTAGACCAAATCAACTTTTATTTAGGGTTTTATTATTTAGTACGTTTTTTAGGATTTTTCCTTGTTTTTTAGGCGCATTTAATGCTTTTTAGGTCAAACTTGATTCCTGATATGGTAAAGTATCAATTAGGAGTTATTTTAGAATATATTTTCTTGTCTGTCAAGTTTTGGGGAGTCTTTAAATAGGCCCTGAAGTCTGTAAACGTTTTTCAGAAAATTATTGAAAAGAAAATCAGAAAAGGTGAGGCTTTGCTCTCTTTTGGTTCTTCAAGAACTGTGAACTTATCAAGGATTCTTCCTTGTGGTGTTCAAACTTTATACCTTTGGTTCGTAATTCTTTATAATTATTGGGTCAAGGTCAACTTTTATACCTTTGGTTCGCGTTTCGATTATAAACGTTGGGTCAGGGATTCTATCATAAATCTGATTTTTAGCTTTCCTGGGTTAAATATTCCAATATTTTTGTTGGGTCTCAAAGCGTGTCGATTGAGGTTCGCATCATTTGGTATCAGAGCACAGGTTCTAAAATCAGTTTCCTATCCCTTTATCTTTTGTTTCCTGTTATCCTCCTTTCTTATTTCTTTTGTGTCTTCATTCATCGTTCTTATTTTTTTTTTTTTGTCTTTGTTGAAGTGCACCAGGTTAAAATCGTGCAACCAGCTCCAAAAAAAAAAAAAAAAAAAATGTTTGTAGTTTCAGTTCTCTCAGACCAAAATATTTTTTTCTTTTGTCTTTTTCCATTGATTTAGTATTTCTGTCATATTTTCTTGCCATTGGTATTTGTTTTAACACTCAAGTTGAATTTCTTGATCAAGTTTATTAGTTCATTGCAGAACTGAAAAGGCAAAGCTACGAGTGGAAAAAGGCAAGAGAGTGTGAGACTAATATCGGGAAAAAGCCAATTTAAGAGTGAAACACGAGTGGGAGTGACATAATTTGAGTGTAAACACGTGAGGGAGTGTTGTGAGGAATTATTTCTAACAATTCTTTATTGTTTCAAAAGTATGTCTTTCAGGTGTGAAACATCAAATAGGGAAGGAGGGGAGGAGTCGTCCATCATTTTGCAGGCTATGCAACAACAATTTGAATGCATGAACGTGGTGTTTAATGAGATTCGAGATCGGATGGATAGGCAAGACACTGTTATTGCTACTTTGCATGAGGAGCGTCCCCAAAAAGGCCCAAATGCTAGAAGGCAAGAAAGGCGTTCTCACATGAATGATTCTGATGACTACCATGAGGATGAGTTTGAAGACGAAGAAGATCAAGCTTCACTAAACAATGAAGGCAGGTTTGTGCCAAGGAGAGAAAGGCGTGGTAGAGGTTTCCGAAGAAATCCAAGATGGCAGGATGGAACTGACAGGAACCTAGGAAACATAAAAATGAAGATACCAGCATTCCAAGGGAAAAATGATCCAGAAGCATACTTGGAGTGGGAGAAGAAGGTGGAGTTAATCTTTGAGTGCCACAACTACTCCGAGGAGAAAAAGGTAAAACTTGCTGTCATTGAGTTTACTGACTATGCTATTATATGGTGGGATCAACTTGTGATGAACAGAAGGAGAAACCATGAGAGGCCTATTGAGAGTTGGGAGGAAATGAAGGTCATCATGAGGAGGCGGTTTGTTCCTAGTCACTACTATAGGGACTTGTATCAGAAATTACAGAGTCTTACTCAAGGCTATAGGAGCGTGGATGACTACCACAAAGAGATGGAGATTGCCATGATTCGGGCAAATGTAGAGGAGGATAGAGAAGCTACTGTGGCAAGGTTTTTGAATGGGCTGAATCGTGAAATTACCAACGTGGTGGAGTTACAACACTACGTGGAGTTGGAGGACATGGTGCACATGGCAATAAAGGTGGAACGACAGCTTAAAAGGAAAGGAACTCGGTCATTTCAAAATCCGGGCTCCTATACTTCATGGAGGTCAAATGGGAGGAAAGAGGAAGGGGCTGTTTTCAAGTCCAAATCTGAACCACAAAAGAGGAGAGATGAAGCTCCCAGTATCAACAAAGGTAAAACTGAATCTCAGACTTGTAACTGTGATATTAAGTGTTTTCGTTGTTTGGGAGTAGGTCATATTGCTTCACAATGCCCAAATAAGAGGACCATGATCGCACGTATTGATGGAGAGGTGGAAACTGCAAGCGAGGAAGATGATGACCAAATTCCATCACTTGAGGATGCTTGTGATGAGGAAGTGGAGTATCCAGTGGAGGGCGAGTCACTTGTGGCTAGGCGTGCTTTAAGTGCCCAAGTCAAAGAGGATGACATGGAACAACAAAGGGAGAACATTTGTCACACTAGATGCCATGTCAACTAGAAGGTATATAGTATGATTATAGATGGGGGGAGCTGTACTAATGTGGCTAGTACTACTTTAGTTGAAAAATTGAATTTACATACCTTGAAACATCCTAGACCATATAAGTTGCAGTGGTTGAATGATTGTGGAGAAGTTAAGGTAAATAAGCAAGTACTGGTTTCTTTTTCAATTGGGAGGTACAAGGATGAAGTACTTTGTGATGTTGTTCTAATGCAATCGGGTCACATTTTATTGGGCAGGCCATGGCAGTTTGATAGGAGAGTCAATCATGATGGGTTCAAGAATAGGTATTCTTTTGTTAAAGATAATAAAACCATTACTCTTATACCGTTGACTCCGAGACAAGTGTATGAAGATCAAGTGAAACTGAAAAGAGAAAATGACTTGAAAAATTTTGAGATTGAGAATGCAAAAAAAGATGATGAGAAAGAGAGTGAAAGAATAAAAGAGTGTGAATAGAAAAAACAGAGTGAAAACATAAAAAAGAGTGAAAAGACAGTTGAGGGTGAAAAAAATGAGAGAAAAACAAAAAAACAAGGAGTTTTTATGCTAAGGCGAGTGATGTCAAGAGTGATTTTTATACAAACCGGCCTATATTTGTATTCTTGTACAAAGAGGTGTGTTTTAATACTAACGAACTTGACGTATCTTTGTCTAGTGTTGTTGTCTCTTTGTTGCAGGAATATGAGGATGTGTTTCCTAATGACGTTCCTAGTGGATTGCCACCAATTAAGGAATAAAGCATCACATTGATTTTGTGCTAGGTACGACAATTCCTAACCGACCAGCCTATAGGAGTAATCCGGAGAAGACAAAGGAACTTCAAAGTCAAGTTGGGGAGTTGTGTACTCTAATTCAAAAGAACTTGAAAAATTGGGAGGAATGTTTGCCATTCATTGAGTTTGCATATAATCGGACTAATGAAATGACTAGTTTGGATGGTGAGAAGAAGGCTGAGATGGTGAAGAAACTCCATGAAAGTGTACGGCAACATATAGAGAAGAAGAATAAGCAATATGCGACTAAAGCCAACAAGGGCTGTCGCCAAGTCCTCTTTGAACCGGGTGATTGGGTTTGGGTGCATATGAGAAAAGAAATATTTCCAGCTCGTAGGCGGTCTAAGCTGCATCCTAGAGGGGATGGTCCATTTCAAGTCCTTGAGAGAATCAATGATAATGCATACAAGTTGGATCTTCCAGGTGAGTACAACATTAGTGCTACATTTAATGTTTCTGATCTTTCTCCTTTTGATGTAGGTGACGATTCGAGGACGAATCCTTTTGAAGAGAGGGGGAATGATGAGAATCAACAAGCATTCAAGGATCCATTGCATGTTCCAGTTGGGCCTATTACAAGAGCAAGATCCAAGAAGATCCAAGAAGCACTTAATGGGCTGATTCAAGAGATTTGGGCTGATTCTAACACAGGACATTCCAAGCTTGGCCCAAAGGAAGATGAAAGCCTAATAAATTTAATTCAAGCTATTTAGGGCTGATTTGGCTTAATTGGGAGTGATTTATGGCGTTAATTGATGGCTGATTGACTTTCCAGCTCTATATCAGTTAAGACAGATTTTTTCCTATGTTGGATCTGCTAATTTCAGACCAAATCAACTTTTATTTAGGGTTTTATTATTTAGTACGTTTTTAGGGTTTTTCCTTGTTTTTTAGTTGCATTTAATGCTTTTTAGGTCAAACTTGATTCTTGATATGGTAAGATATCAATTAGGAGTTATTTTAGAATATATTTTCTTGTCTGTTAAGTTTTGGGGAGTCCTTAAATAGGACCTGAAGTCTGTAAACGTTTTTCAGAAAATTATTGAAAAAAAAATCAGAAAAGGTAAGGCTTTGCTCTCTTTTGGTTCTTCAAGAACTGTGAACTTATCAAGGATTCTTCCTTGTGGCGTTCAAACTTTATACCTTTGGTTCGTGATTCTTTATAATCATTGGGTCAAGGTCAACTTTTATACCTTTGGTTCACGTTTCGATTATAAACGTTGGGTTAGGGTTTCTATCATAAATCTGATTTTTAGCTTTCTTGGGTTAAATATTCCAATATTTTTGTTGGGTCTCAAAGCGTGTCGATTGAGGTTCGCATCAAAACTACTAAAAACTCAGTGGGTGATTCCCGTGGGAAACAATAACAATAACCTCAAAGAGACAACACTAGCTCCAAAGAGCATATAATTACACTAGCTCTAAAGAGCAAACAATAACACTATACCACACCACAATAACACTACTTCAGCCGAAGACCAACACTTAATGCTGTGTTGGCAAAGGTTGTAGACTGTCTAGCTGACCGTTTGAAAACATTCTTATGTTATTACAATATTGTCAATACCAATCATATATTAAATAATGAAGAATTTCTTAAAATATAGTTTTGAGTCATTCTTAACATGTACTATTTCAAAGTAACACATAAGAAATAATAAATATAACATAGTAATGAATAATTTTTCCACTTATAAAGATCAATAACAATAAAACAATAATTTGATTTGGAAAACATTAGTCAAACAAAGACAAACTGCTAAACACTCAGTGGGTGATTCCCATAGGAAATAATAACAATAACCTCAAAGAGACAACACTGGCTCCAAAGAGCATATAATAACACTAGCTCTAAAGAGCAAACAATAACACTACACCACATCACAATAACACTACTTCGGCCGAAGACCAACACTTAACCCTGTATTGGCAAAGGCTGCAGACTGTTTAACTGATCATTTGAAAACATTTTTACTTTATTACAATATTGTCAATACCAATCATATATTAAATAATGAAGAATTTCTCAAAATATAGTTTTGAGTCATTCTTAACATGTACTATTTCAAAGTAACACATAAGAAATAATAAATATAATATAGTAATGAATAATCTTTCCACTTATAAAGGTCAATAACAATAAAACAATAATTTGATATGGAAAATATTAGTCAAACAATGACATAAACTACTAAACAATCAATGAGTGATTCCCGTGGGAAACAATAACAATAACCTCAAAAAGGCAATGCTGGCTCCAAAGAACAAATAATAACACTAGCTCTAAAGAGCAAACAATAACACTACACCACACCACACCAGAATAGCACTACTTCGGCCGAAGACCAACACTTCACTCTGTGTTGGCAAAGGCTGCAGACTATCTAGCTGACCATTTGAAAATATTCTTACTTTATTACAATATTGTCA
This sequence comes from Castanea mollissima, assembly GCA_014183005.1. Lineage (NCBI taxonomy): Eukaryota > Viridiplantae > Streptophyta > Magnoliopsida > Fagales > Fagaceae > Castanea > Castanea mollissima. The sequence continues at coordinate 25,758,388 of JACAVU010000008.1, read as the reverse complement.
ATACCAATCATATATTAAATACTGAATACTTTCTCAAAATATATTTTTGAGTCATGCTTAACATGTACTGTTTCAAAGTAACACATATGAAATAATAAATATAATATAGTAATAAATCATTTTTCCACTTATAAAGGTCAATAACAATAAAACAATAGTTTGATATGGAAAACATTAGTCAAACAAAGACATAAACTGCTAAACACTCAGCTGGTGATTCTCATGGGAAACAATAACAATAACCTCAAAGAGACAACACTGGCTCCAAATAGCATATAATAACACTAGCTCTAAAGAGCAAACAATAACACTACACCACACCACAATAACACTACTTCGGCCGAAGACCAACACTTAACCCTGTGTTGGCAAAGGCTGCAGACTGTCTAGCTGACCGTTTGAAAACATTCTTACTTTATTACAATATTGTCAATATCAATCATATATTACATAATGAATACTTTCTCAAAATATAGTTTTGAGTCATTCTTAACGTGTACTGTTTCAAAGTAACACATAAGAAATAATAAAATCCAGGTATGTATAAAGCATTGACAATGGTATAAGTTTGTTGAAACTTCGTCCAGTACCCCGAAAAAAAAGAGAGATTAAAACGAAGGTTATTTAAGTAAATTTGTTTATGGGGTCAATTTTATAATTAATATTTCTAAGGAGTTTTTTTTGAAAATAAGGTTGAAACTCTAACTATATATAGTCTAATTTAAGTCAGCATATTGTGACAGCTGTTTTGAGAGAGGAGACTACCCAAAATACTCAAGTAGAGAAGGTTTGATTGCATAATTGAGGTAAGAGCCTAAGAATCTCTTTCTTGTCAAATCTAAGCTTTATTTGAAATTAAAGTATTTTTTATGTGGGTATTTTGGTCAGTAATGAAACTATGTAATTATTCAACAGTTTTAATGATGCAAACGAAGAAAAGTTTGGATTTATTTTTGGTAAACTAGACGCTGTTACTGCAGATTTTTTTATATTTAGCAACTTCATCTCATCTATGCCTTTTGTTGCGTTGAGCGGAGGTAGAATCTGCAAAATTTTAGGCTTGGTGGGACAAGTTTTTGCACAGCCGGAATAGTACCGATTTGATGAGTTAAGGTCTGACAAGTTTAAAAAAAAAAAAAAAAGTAGACCGTATAGAAGAAGATGAGTCTAGGATGGATCTTTAGGATATTCTGCAGTAGTGCCAGTCTTAAACTTTGCAAATTTCCATCCTATGATTGGACTTAGTTGGGTTGTTGATGCACAATTTCTTTTATAGACCTTGTTGTCATATAAATTAGCTTTTGCATAAGAAGAAAAAAAAAAAAAAAAAGGAAATAATGGCCATTCCGTAAGCCACATGGCCTAGCTTGTACTTGGGGTTGTCAACATCTTAAAAGATGATAATGGTGGCTGGTGGAAGAAAAAAAAAATGTACTTGAAGAGTAGTCCACGTGTTGCTCTTCTTTTACAAGTGACTTTTATTTTTATGTATTCTATAGGTCTTGTCCTAGGGTATTATTAGCGGTAGAAAGCAAAGAATAAATATATGGTGAATATGTGGATTTTTAGATTGAAATAATAGTGAAAAATTAAGGGATATTTTTAATATCTATCTTCTGGCTGAGTACCGTTATAAGTTTTTCTTGAATTATTTGATTATTGAGTATAGTGCTTGAAAATTGTTTAGGTGATATCTAAGGATTCTAGAAAATGTGTTTGGGAGAAATTCTTTGTGGTAATTTAGTTGAGGTAGATTATTTTTTATGAGAATCAACAAGCATTCAAGGATCCATTGCATGTTCCAGTTGGGCCTATTACAAGAGCAAGATCCAAGAAGATCAAAGAAGCACTTAATGGGCTGATTCAAGAGATTTGGGCTGATTCTAACGCAGGACATTCCAAGCTTGGCCCAAAGGAAGCTGAAAACGTAATAATTTAATTCAAGCTATTTAGGGTTGATCTGGCTTAATTGCGAGTGATTTATGGCATGAATTAATGGTTGATTGACTTTCCAGCTCTATATCAGTTAAGGCAAATTTTTCCCTATTTTGGATCTGTTAAATCTGCCTTAACTGATATAGAACTGGAAAGTCAATCAGCCATTAATTCATGCCATAAATCACTCGCAATTAAGCCAGATCAGCCCTAAATAGCTTGAATTAAATTTATTACGTTTTCAGCTTCCTTTGGGCCAAGCTTGGAATGTCCTGCGTTAGAATCAGCCCAAATCTCTTGAATCAGCCATTAAGTACTTCTTTGATCTTCTTGGATCTTGCTCTTGTAATCGGTCCAACTGGAACATGCAATGGATCCTTGAATGCTTGTTGATTCTCATCAATTTTGCTTATATCAATGTATTCTTAACTACTGAAAATTGTTTATAATTGTTAGAATTTTTATTTCTATTGTATTACTGATTTCAAGTAAAGGATTATTACAAACATATTTTTATACTGAGTATATGATTTTTATATACATGCTTGAATAAGATTTATTTTTGTTAGAAACTATGATTTCATATATATGATTTTGAACAATTTGATTATGAATTGATTCTGATACCCAAACCAGGGAGGGTTATTCATTGGTACTCTGATACCAAAACCAATGGGGGTTATTCATTAGTACTTTGATACCCAGCTAATGAGGGTTATTCATTGGTACTCTAATGCCTAGTCACGGGGATATAGTGTGACCATAGTTATAAGATTGTTAAGGATATGAATTACGTTTGAATATTTGAACTATTTTGAGTCCTTAAAACTACATATTTGATTTTGGAAATGTTTGAATATCTAAACTATTTGAGTCCTTAAAACTACATATTTGATTTTGGAAATGTTTGAGTATTTAAACTATTTTGAGTCATTAAAATGCTTATGTATTTTTGGAACCTATTGTAAGTTATAACTTTTGATATATGGAAAATTGACTACTTTCTAAACCATCTATGATATATTTAGAAGATTAAAGTATGTGATCTGTTAGGATATATGCGATTCATGTTAAGAACGTATGTCAACATTTTATGTAATTGGCTAATCCTTTGACAAAACGCACTTTACTTGTATTTGGGTAGATCTAGGATGTGTTTAATACTTCAAAGAACGAGGTTTCAAGTTCAAGTGTTAAAGTCATGCAAGTCTGTCCAAAATTCAAGTATTGAAGTGCAGGATTTTTAATCTCGACAGCTAGTATCTATCGAGGTTTAAAAGTTGTCTAAGCACGAAGCTCGACAGTTGCTCGACAGATAGGGTATCTGTTGAGATTTATGAAAACAAATTTTCAGTTCTAATTTTCATCAAATCCGTAAATGTATGTTTGGACTTTCTTTTCTCAATACCCTAAACATATATAAGGATTATTTTAAGAGCCGTCAAAGGTTATGCGAGTATTGAGCAAAGTCTTGTTCATGCAAATTGTGACTAGAGACAGAATTTGCCTTAGTTCTTATTTCTCTTGAAGAAGTTGTTGTGTTTGTACATTGTAGAGTTTTGTGACCAAGCAACTTCATGATATTCATTGTGTGATGAATAGAAGAACTTTGCAGCCAACATCCTTCTCAAGTTGGTGATCAAGTCACATACTGGGATTCGTACATTAGATTGGTTAGTCCTGTACTAGGAGCCATGCAATACAAGGAGAGATTGTCACTACAGAACAAGTCCAATTAGGTATTGGGATAAGGGTTTAACTATAAGTTAGTATAAGGTACTGGAGTTCTTTTACTTGAAGCCGCTTGTTTTGATAATAGTGAATTCTCGGGAATGGTAACCTTAAAATCACCCCGGTAGGGTTTTTACCTCAGAGGTTTTCCTCATTTGTAAACAAATCACCATGTCAACTTTTATTTTCCGCTGCATTATACTTTAGGTTGTGATTTGTTTGTGCTGCCACGTACATTGCTTGTTAATTTGATTAATTAATAAATTTGGGTAATTAATCAATTAATTTATCACAAGGGATCAATACATTCTTAGCCTATCATGATCTATTTGGAACTTATTATTTAAGACTATGAAACTCCTTTAGTTATTTTTGAAAACTCATAGTATATCATAACTTTTGAAGACTCATATTACCTCGCCCACACACCTTTAGGCCAACGGACAAGTTGAAGTTGCAAACCGAACCTTGTTGAAGATCATCAAAACTCGGTTTAAGGGGGGCAAAAGGGATATGGCCAAATGAATTACCCAGTGTCCTTTGGGCATATAGGACAACAATAAGGACTCCTACTGGAGAGACTCCCGTTAAGCTAGTGTATGGAAGTGATGCGGTGATACAAGCTGTGGTAGGATTAACTAGCCAAAAGGTAGCCCATTATAAGGAGGAGGAAAATGAAAAAAAGCTTTGTATAAACCTTGATGTCATTGACGAGGTGAGGATGGACGCAGAGCAAAGGGTGGTACGTTATAAGAATCTGATGAATAAGTAGCATGATGCATTAGTGAAGCTAAGGCACTTCAATATTGGAGACCTCGTCCTAAAAAAGGTATCCTTAGCCACTAAAGACCCTACCCATGGAAGGACCAAACTAGGAAGGACCGTACAAATTTATCAATTCCAAAAGGCGAGGATCATACTACTTGGAGGTCCTCGATGGACGAAATCTGGAACACCTATGGAATGTTGAGCATTTTATTGGAAAATCTGGTTTTGTATCTCATACAAAACACACAGCGGAAGCAACAAACATGGATCTATTTCATTCATGATTGATAACATGCACTATTTAAATTTCAGAATTTAAGAACAAGATAGCGTACCTTGGTGTGATGAAATTCAAAACAAAGATCGAAAGTACTTGGGAACACTTTTAATCTTCACTCCAATTTCACTTTACGCCTAAGAAGTGTGGTCTCTCAATTAGTTTCTAAGGGAGAATTATTGAGTAACTTTACTTACACATACACACCATTTCACAATGATGTCTCTTTCTTATTCTTTTTCTCTTATAAAAAATTATGTATGTTTCTCCATTTATAACTAACTAATTATCTAATTGGGTTGGCTTATTGGACATTTCCAATTGGGCTTTTGCGTGTGGCTTAGAGTGAGACCAAAAGGGACCAATAAGACACTAGCTCTAATGGGCCTTGGGCTTTTCCATCAACTCTTGACAAGTCCAAAGTTACCATTAATTATATTTAATATCACTATATAAATATAATTGCACCGTAGGTCTTATTAATAAATTATATCTTAAGACTTTATTATACATGCAACCCCTTCATAAAATATTCGTAGTAATATAAAGTCATGAATATAGACTGTCACTTTGAAAATTACTACATCTTAATCCTTGAGTACCTGGTTTAATCCTTTAAGTTATTTATCATATATTTATGAAATCCAATTTCATAAATATATATTTTAGTAACTCCTTACTAAAGTGGTTAGGCCTAACACTCTAAATAACCAAACCCGTTAAACTTATCTCAAGAGAATATTTTATATATTCGTTAAAAGATTATGAATTCTATCTTGAGAATATATGTTCCATCAACACTTAATGTGGCTGCCCAACATACTAAGGTTTGGACCATTACTTTAGATCTCACTCCTGATATAACAAAACAACCTACACCTCATTATCAGGTCCATTATTCTATTAGGATTAAGAGTTTATACAAATAGAAGTCGTGAGATTTATTATTCATTTGACAGTCGTTAGGAGAATAATAAATCTCACACGGTCCAATTCAATTGGTCTTAACTCTTAAAACATATCAGCATATCAACTAGAAGTCCCTACTTCCATGATCAATGATGATAATCAACAACCATTCAAGGATCCATTGCATGTTCCAGTTTGGCCTATTACAAGAGCAAGATCCAAGAAGATCAAAGAAGCACTTAATGGGCTGATTCAAGAGATTTGGACTGATTCTAACGCAGGACATTCCAAGCTTGGCCCAAAGGAAGCTGAAAGCGTAATAAATTTAATTTAAGCTATTTAGGGCTGATCTGGCTTAATTGCGAGTGATTTATGGCATGAATTAATGGCTGATTGACTTTCCAGCTCTATATCAGTTAAGGCAGATTTTTTCTATTTTGGATCTGCTAATTTCAAACCAAATCAACTTTTATTTAGGGTTTTATTATTTAGTACGTTTTTTAGGTATTTTCCTTATTTTTAGGTGCATTTAATACTTTTTAGGTCAAATTTGATTCCTGATATAGTAAGGTATCAATTAGGAGTTATTTTAGAATATGTTTTCTTGTCTGTCAAGTTTTATGGAGCTCTTAAATCGGCTCTAAAGTTTGTAAACGTTTTTCATAATATTATTGAATAAAAATCAGAAAAGGTGAGGCTTTGCCCTTTTTTGGTTCTTCAAGAACTATGAACTTATCAGGGATTCCTCCTTGTGGCGTTCAAACTTTATACCTTCGGTTCGTGATTCTTTATAATCATTGGGTCAATGTCAACTTATACATGTGGTTCGCGTTTCGATTATATACGTTGGGTCAGGGTTTTCTATTATAAATCTGAATTTTAGTTTTCCTGGGCAAATATTCCAATATTGTTTGTTGGGTCTCAAAGCGTGTCAATTGAGGTTCGCATAATTTGGTATCAGAGCACAGGTTCTAAAATCAGTTTTCTATCCATTTATCTTTTGTTTCCTATTATCATCCTATCTTCTTTCTTTTGTGTTCTTCATTCATTGTTCTTATTTTTTTGTTTTTGTTGAAATGCACTGGGTTAAAATCGTGCACCCAGTTTCCAAAAAAAAAAAAAAAAAACGTGAAAAAAAAGGCATCAAAAAAGAAATAGAATTTTTTTTTTTTTTTTTTTTGTAGTTTCAATTCTCTCAAACTAGAATATCGTTTTCTTTTGTCCTCTTCCTTTGATAGTTTCTATCATATTTTCTTGCCGTTGTATTTGATTTTACACTACAAGTTGAATTTCTTGATCAAGTTATTAGTTTAATGTAGAACTGAAAAGGGGAAGTAACGAGTGGAAAAAGGCAAGAGAGTGTGAGACTAATATCGGGAAAAAGCCAATTTAAGAGTGAAACACGAGTGGGAGTGACATAATTTGAGTGCAAACACGTGAGGGAGTGTTGTGAGGAATTATTTCTAGCAATTCTCTGTTGTTTCAAAAGTATGTCTTCCAGGGGCGAAACATCAAATAGGAAAGGAGGGGAGGAGTCGTCTATCATTTTGCAGGCTATGCAACAACAATTTGAGCGCATGAACGTGATGTTTAATGAGATTTGGGATCAAATGGATAGGCAAGACATTGTTATTGCTACTTTGCGTGAGGAGCGTCCCAAAGAGGCCTTAATGCTAGAAGGCAAGAAAGGTGTGCACGCATAGATGATTCTGATGACTACCATGAGGATGCGTTTTGATGCGAATTTCAATTGACACGCTTTGAGACCTAACAAAAATATTGGAATACTTGCCCAAGAAAGCTAAAATTCAGATTTTTGATAGAAACCCTGACCCAACGTTTATAAGAGAAACGCGAACCAAAGGTATAAGTTGACCTTGACCCAATGATTATAAAGAATCACGAACCAAAGGTATAAAGTTTGAATGCCACAAGGAAGAATCCTTGATAAGTTCACAGTTCTTGAAGAACCAAAAGAGAGCAAAGCCTCACATTTTCTGATTTTTATTCAATAACATTATTAAAAAACATTTACAGACTTAAGAGCCTATTTAAGGGCTCCATAAAACTTGACAGACAAGAAAATATATTCTAAAATAACTCCTAATTGATACCTTACCATATCAGGAATCAAATTTGACCTAAAAAGCATTAAATGCACCTAAAAACAAGGAATTAAATCACCTAAACCTAAAATAACGTTTTTACATAAAAATACCAAAAATAATAAATTACAATAATTAAACAGTAAATTGTGTCCTACACCAAGTTTGAAGATGAAGAAGATCAAGCTTCATTGAACAATGAGGGCAGGTTTGTGCAGAGGGGAGAAAGGCGTGGCAGAGGTTTCCGAAGAGATCCAAGATGGCAAGATGGGACTGACAGGAACCTAGGAAACATAAAAATGAAGATACCAACATTCCAAGGGAAAAATGATCCAAAAGCATACTTGGAATGGGAGAAGAAGGTGGAGTTAATTTTTGAGTGCTACTGTAGAGAGGGAAAATTCCCGACCTATCACAAGTTGACACATCATACAACCAAGTCCACAAAATACAACCAATTACAAAGCGCCACGTACTGCTGCTAGGTTTTGCCATCACTATTCAGAAACCAATAGAAATTTGCCAAGTGTCATTGAAATAAAGGCATGAAACTACATCAGCATGCGTAAGCGATGACACAAGCAGCCCTGCACGTGTAAGCGATGACACAAGCAATCCAGCACGTGTAAGCGATGACATAAGTGGACCAATCAGGCTGTGACATGTGTCACTAATCAGACTTCGCCATGTGTCGCTCACCCACCCCTAAACTCCTATAAATTGAAGCCTTCCCAAGACATTTAAGGGGACACAAACAGACAGAGGACAGACAGAGAGAAAAGATATCTTGAGTTCAGAAATCCAGAAGCTCTGTCGGAATCAAACCTTAAAGCCTCCAAGAATTTCAAGAATTTCAACCTCGAATACAAACAACATTCAAATCATCCAAACTACTCGTCTAGGTCTCAAAGGTCACTAGAATCAAGCTCAAAAGCCTCCAGAAACCTCAACAAACCACAAATTGGTGAAGCTCTACGGATTCAAGCCTCCAAAGCCCCGAAGAACTTCCACCACAAACCTTCAAATACGAAGAACAATCGAAGAGGAATCATCCAAATCATATTCCTAAATCTCAAAGTTCACTGGAATCAAGCTCAAAAGCCTCTAGGAACCTCAACACACCATAAATCAACGAAGCTCTACGGAATCAAGCCTCTAAAGCACCGAAGAACTTCCACCACAAACCTTCAAACATGAAGAACACACGAAGAACACGAAGAACAAAGAATTTCTAACAAGCTCATGGCCATAGATTCGTTGTAATTCCGTTTCAAAGATCTTCGATCCATTCCTCAGCCAAATTGAAAGATATCTTGTGTTCAAATCAAAATCACATTACCACAATTCCAATCAACAAATCTTTCAAGGAGATCGAATCAGAGGATCACTCTTTTGTAATCACAGAGAATTGTACCACATATTCATCAATACAAATTCGCATTTGTGAAACTATTTTACTTGTTTGATTTATTTCGAACTAAGAATTAGTCTTCTACAGCCACAACTACTCCGAGGACAAAAGGGTAAAACTCACTGTCATTGAGTTTACTAACTATGCTATTATATGGTGGGATCAACTTGTGATGAACAGAAGAAGAAACCATGAGAGACCTATTGAGAGTTGGGAGGAAATGAAGGCCATTATGAGGAGGCGGTTTGTTCCTAGTCAATACTATAGGGACTTGTATCAGAAATTACAGAGTCTTACTCAAGGCTATAGGAGCGTGGATGACTACCACAAGGAGATGGAGATTGCCATGATTCGGGCAAATGTAGAGGAGGATAGAGAAGCTACCATGGCAAGGTTTCTGAATGGGCTGAATTGGGACATTGCCAATGTGGTGGAGTTGCAGCACTACGTGGAGTTGGAGGACATGGTCCACATGGCAATAAAGGTGGAACGACAGCTTAAAAGGAAAGGAACTCGGTCATTTGAAAATCCGGGCTCCTCTACTTCATGGAGGTCAAATGGGAGGAAAGACGAAGGGGCTGTTTTCAAGTCCAAAGCCGAACCACCAAAAAGGAGAGATGAAGCTCTCAGTGTCAACAAAGGTAAAAATGAATCCCAGACTCGTAATCATGATATTAAGTGTTTTCATTGTTTGGGAGTAGGTCATATTACTTCACAATGCCCAAATAAGAGGACCATGATTGCACATATTGATGGAGAGGTGGAAACTGAAAGCGAGGAAGATGATGACCAGATTCCATCACTTGAAGATGCTTGTGATGAGGAAGTGGAGTATCTAGTGGAGGGCGAGTCACTTGTGGCTAGGCGTGCTTTAAGTGCCCAAGTCAAAGAGTATGACATGGAACAACAAAAGGAGAACATTTTTCATACTAGATGCCACGTCAACAACAAGGTATGTAGTATGATTATAGATGTGGGGAACTGTACTAATGTAGCTAGCATACTTTTGTTGAAAATTTGAATTTACCTACCTTGAAACACCCTAGACCATATAAGTTGCAGTCATTGAATGATTGTGGAGAGGTTAAGGTAAATAAACAAGTACTGGTTTCTTTTTCAATTGGGAGGTACAAGGATGAAGTACTTTGTGATGTTGTTCCAATGCAAGCGGGTCACATTTTATTAGGCAGGCCATGGCAGTTTGACAGGAAGGTCAATCATGAAGGGTTCAATCATTAAGAAAGTAATTATGTACAGGATCGGCACTAATTAAACGGCACTAATTAAAACAATGATATGTAATTATGTACAAGATCGACACTAATTAAACGGCACTAATTAAAACAACGATATGTAAACGACATTAATTATAACTGTCTAGAAGATCGAGAAATTGTTCCATCGCCACAGCCCGGCGATTTAGGCTCATTAAATTGTCCAAAAGGAAAAATAATAACAATAAAAAAAAATAAAAAAAAAAAAGACAAAAGAAAGGCTAGGTCATCTAACGGCAGGGTCGGCTGGTGTGGACGGAGGGACAGGCTGCTCAGTTCCGCTCACGGTTGTCTGGATTGTCGGTGGGACTTGGTTTGGTGCAGCTTCGGTCCCAACGCGGACGTTGCTTGTAACCTCCGGGTCAGCTGCCTCCATGTGAGCATCAATATCTCGCACGAGGTCGATCATACTCGGAGTCTCCTCCTCGTCTGAAGCCTCTGTCCGACTTTGAACGACAGGGGGAGGAGGTGTTGGGTAAGGGATCTGCTCGGGGTTCCACAGCGGAGAGTCCGCGACCACTCCTATCGCATGAAAGGAAGCTAACCATCCCTCCCCGAAGCCATGGTACCGAGCTTGGTGAATGATCGGCTCCGCGGAGTTTTCAGCATCCGAGAAGCCGAGATTGTACCACTTTTCCTCGCAGGCTTCGAGGGACTCCTTCATGCCAGCGATTTCATTAGCTTGGCTAGACTCAGGCTGTCCACCACTAACTTGAGCTCGGTCTCCCCTAACTTCGTCTCCAGGAAGGTCAGCTTTCCCTCGGCGGCCTGCTGGGCATTCTCGGCATCAATCGCTTTCCTCTCCGATGCCATGGTAACCTCCCCTTTTTCCCTGGCCGTGGCCTCAGCAACGACCTTTAGCGCCTTTTCCCCCTCTAGGGCCTCAACCGCATCCTTCAACCGCCCAGTCACAATGCTGGTCATCTATGCGGCCTGGAAATAGGATAGTAGCCAAATGGTGAAATTAAAAAAGAAAAGGAGAAGACCACTCAGTACAATGTACACAGTCAAGGGGAATAGTGCAATACCGCGATGGAATGCCATTGTAGTCGCGGGGCAAGTATCTCATCATCGCCCTGCGAATAATAATGGACATCCTCGGGCAGCATGAGCCCTTGTGCCAAACTTTGGGCCACTTGTCCCCCTGCATCCCATAGCCGGACGCTGGCGGTTTCCGGCAAGCACTCGTCACCTAACCGGAAGGTGTGCTGCCAACCGACTACCGGCCGGGAAGAGGATGCCACGTTGGTTCCAACTTGAACCGCAGGGGGTGTGACCACCGGCCCCTCCAGAAGCCTAGAACCACCCGCTGCACGGGGAGGGGTCTTTTCGGCAACCTTTTTTCTCTTCCTGTTTTCGCCCCTAGGAGGAGTTTAACTCGTTCTTTTTGGGGACTGAGTTTGAGCCGCAGGACCGGCGCCAGGAATGAACCGATAAAGGGTCATCTCCCGATGCTTCACCATTCTCTTCGCGTGGTCAGTAGCTGGTTCCTCGGTTACGGGGGCAGCGTCTTCTGGCTGTCCGATCGCTTCGTGCCTTTGTCGACTCCGGGACACGCACTCAGCAGAACCGTCCCTTACAGGCGCGATGTCGTTTGTAGTGGTATAGCACGGGCCACTTTCTCGAGCCTCGCTGTGGTAAGCCCGAGGGGAAGGAATGTCTTGTACTGCACGTCAATGTACGACAGGAGCAGGCTGTCTACCAAAAGTGCTTGGCTAAAGTTTTGTCAAGTGGTGTACACGGGGTTGACGCCGAGGATCAAATGAGACGCCCTAAGTTGCCCGTCGTCTTGCACGAAGATCTCCAACCTAAGAACGAAGTTGAGGTCTCGCGCGTGTATAAAAGAAAAAATATATAAAACGCAAGGACAAATCAAATGGGGATTGTTGGTACCGACCAATTTCACGTGGTGAGAGCGGGCAAAGAAGCTCACTGGCATGCCAGTTACCACACACCCGAGCGAACTCTCTGGCCGAGTTCCTATTAGAGTCGGGTAGGCAAGATATAAGTCGGACTCCTGTATCTCTAGTTTTCAAGTAATAACCACGTGTGAAGTTGCCGCATAGTTTATACATGAAATTTATGTCGTGCTGGTTCAATTGTAGCCCGAACATGTGGTTTAACCGGATGACACAACTAACAACCCTATAAAAGTTGGGGGGAAACTGGTCGGGGCACAGGCCGTAAAACCCTAGGGTACCTATTACGAGAGGGCCTACAGGGAACCTAACCCCACCCTTAAGTATCGACATTAGAGGAAAGAACGCTGCGTTCGAGTCAGTAGCCCTCTGAAGTTCGAGGATGCCTACACTGCAATACACAACGTCGACATCCCCTGGACGCCAAAGGTCTCTCTAAAACTAGCCAAGGCAGCCCTAGGGGAAAGTAGATGAGAAAACCCCATTCCTAGAATATGAAATGGAAGAGAATCGAAGAGGAAAGAGAGGTAGAAAGAACTTACTTGGGGGCTCTAGGGAGTGGAAAACTGAGGAGGTTTTTGCGCAGGAGAAGAATGCTTGGCAAAGGAGGGGTTGGGAGCGAGAGAAACACGAAAAGTGAAAAATGAGTCCAGAATGGGATATTTATAGGACCTTGAAGTGTTTAATGAGGCCAGGAGTGGGAAAAAAACCCTCCCAAATCCCTTTCTTGGATAACCCCCACACGCGTGGGCACGGTTCACGAACCGTCGGGCGTGTCGCCAACTACCACGTATTTATTACTGACGTGACAACCTGATGCAGCGCCATTTTCGAGAAATCTACTATTATGATCGCCCTGGTCGTGTGCAGAGAGTATACATCCGCGAGAAGCCATCACTACGACTTGCTGGGGATCCTTAATTCATCGCCTGAAGCAGAGCATGAATCAAGGGGGGCTATTGTACGACCCTCACCCCCTGTCAAGCCCAATCACCTTAAGGCCCATAAAGACTAACTCTTATAAGAGCCCCGCACTGATCACACATGGTAACGCACGTGCCGTCTGAGGGGTTTAAGCTCGGAGTGCTCAGAGCAACATGTGACGTGCCCCTGCCGAGCACAGAACTTGCATGCGGGGCTGGTCCTAACGCCACTATCATTTTCTCCTTCCCGTCACCAAACATTCACTTAGGTGAAACGGTATTGGACCTCCCTTCCATTGCCTAGGGAACGCCCCTGCTGAGCATCAAATCCAGCGGTGGAGCCAATTCCAATGCCACTCCCATTTTCCTCCCACTCCCATCTAAACCCCCACTTATAGGTAATAGTATTGGACCCTTCCTTCCACCCGCTAGGGGAATAATCATGATCGTTCCACTAAGTTTGGCTATAAATAGGCAGGGAAGATTCAGTTGAAGTGGTTGGCAATTCCAGAGTGGAGAGACTAGAGAAAGTAATACTAATCATCCCCAAGGAAGAAAGGGGAGTGTTAGTGGGAAAAGAGGGGAGACTCAGGAAACGGGCCTGTCGAGCATAGCGCCACCCATGGTAGGAAATCCAAAAGCCCACTATACAAATAGATTGTGAGCTCAAACTCCTCTAAGGCCCAGCAGCCTTATTTTGGAATGCACAGTTGCCATTGAGAGTTTTGGACGGGGTGGCTATAGGTTGATTGGACAAATCCAAATCAAGGATTTGCACAGATGACTGTTTGATAGGAGAAAGAGGCATGCCAAATTTGGACGATCCATGCTTTGCCTATTTATGGCCTTGACGACTAGGAAGACTCCCCATGTCTGCCATCTTGGATAGAGTCTTCCTTTTCTCCCCTGCAGATGGACGAGGTTGGGAGTTGACTTCCTCCTCTTGCATGATTTCCTCATTAGCCAAACCCTTCCCCTTATTCTCCTTCATGGTTGCCATTCCTAAAAGAAGAAAATGTGTTAGAGTTTGGACGAAGTAAATAATTAAGATGCAAGGTAGGCAACTCACGTTTGCGTGTAGTAAGCTTGTGGGTGAGCACTTCCTCAGTTGATTTAGGTTCCAACCTCCAAGTAGCAAGACGACGTAGGGTAACCAAAGAATGGAAACCTCTGTCTGTAAATAATTGTGCCTACTGGACACGTTCAAGGTAGAACCTACTCAAGGAAGGTTGTCTTACAGCTTTAAAAAAAAAAAAAAAAAAGAGTTAGATGTATATAAGAAAAGAAATAAAATTTGTGAAAAGTAACATATCCTCTGGATGAAGATTCCCCATCTCACCAGTGTATGGAGGAAATGGATCCCTACCTACCTCAATAGGGTTTCCTCCCCAGAACCTAATGAAGAAGAAAAACTCCATCCTCCGTCTTCTATCAAATGTGGGGAGGGACTTGACTAATCTACAATTTGAACCCCCTAGCTGAAAACTGGTAGAAACCTAGGGATTGATTGATTTATGAGGGTTTGTAATAGTATAGGAACTCGTCCACAGTGAGAGGACGGTTCCCATCAAAAACTTCCCTCCACAAAACTTGCATGGATATGATAAGTCTCCATGCATTGGGGTTAAGCTGGTTAATGCCTATGCCTAACCTATAGAATATCTCCCTAGCAAAGAAATTAAGAGGCAACCTAAGCCCCCTAGAAGATAAGCCTCATAAATTCATACCCCAGAATGAGGGCTACAATACCATTCACCATGAATGACCAAACGAGGGTTAAGGTTGTTAGGGATCTAGTACCAACTCTTATGGGAATTAAGCTTTTTCTAATTAGTTTTAGAAAGGATGCCTACAGTGCAACAATATCAGGTTTCCTCTTCACTTGAAGAGGCAGATGAGGGGACACTCGTGGATGTACCAGCAAGTGACCCAAAGGCCATCCTTGTCCTCATCTCTTCTTGGAGAACCTCTAGGGGAACTCCAGGAACCCCATACGCGTATTGCTCGTCTGTGGTGTTCCCCCCCAACTACTACTACTACTATTACTAGTACTACTACCATTAGAGTCACTATCATAATGCTCTTCTATCTCCCTTTCATCACTATTACTAGACGAAGATACTATGATTTTAGAAATTTTAAAAAATCTCTAAAGAAAAACCTAAAGACGAGAAGAAGAGGATACCTGGCTCTAAATGAGGATGACTAAGGACTGAAGAAAACTCCTAGACGAGGCGCTGGAAGACAAAGGTCAGAGGAGAAAATATGAAAAATGTGAGAGGGTAGGAGAAGAATTACACTATTTGTAGATGATAGACCTGGTCACTGAAACTACGTGAACCAATTAAAATGAGTTACGTAGCACTTTTCTTGAAGAACGAAATGACGCGACAAATGAACTCCAAGATCACACCAATGAAAAATCACCATAAGTCAAACCAACCATAACATGGATGACTATATCCCAGAAGAGGCTGAATCGGATCCCTACACTTATGAAGAGGCAATGAATGATATAGATGCACATCATTGGGTCCAAGCTATGAAATTTGAATTGGATTCTATGTATTCCAATCATGTATAGGATCTTGTAAAGGCGCCTAATGGCATTAAACCTATTGGTTGCAAATTGGTTTACCAGAGGAAGAGAGGGATAGATGAAAAGGTTGAAACCTTTAAAGTAAGACTAGTGGCAAAAGGGTATACACAAAAAGAAGGTATTAACTATGATGAAACATTTTCGCCAGTAGCCATGCTTAAATCTATCAGAATTCTCTTATCCATTGCTGCTCATTATGATTATGAGATTTGACAAATGGATGTCAAGACTGCATTTCTTAATGGCAATCTTGAAGAAGAAATATACATGCTGCAACCGAAAGGTTTCATAGCAAAGAACCAAGAGCATATGGTATGCAAGTTGAAAAGGTCCATTTATGGACTTAAACAAGCATCTAGGTCATGGAACATTAGATTTGATCAAGCAATCAAGTCATTGGTTTTGAACAAAATCTTGATGAACCATGTGTGTACAAAAGGCATCGAGATAAAGTAGTAATGTTCCTAGTGCTTTATGTTGATGATATTTCACTCATTGGAAATGATGTAGGGGTAATGTTATCAGTAAAGGTTTGGTTATCTAGCCAATTTGATATGAAGGACTTGGGTGAGGCTAACTTTATTCTAAGGATCAAGCTTTGGCGAGATCGCAAGAATAAGATGTTAGGCTTATCACAAGCTAAATATATAGATAAGATTTTAGAATAGTTTAGCATGCAAAACTCCAAGAAAGGATTGCTTCCTTTAAGACATGGAGTTCCTCTGTTTGACGACCAAAGGCCTAAAACTCAAGAGGAAGAAAATATAATGAGACAAGTTCTTTATGCTTTTGTAGTGGGAAGTCTCATGTATGCCATACTTTGTACTAAACCAGATATCTGTTATTCAGTTAGCATGGTTAGCCGATATCAATCAAATCCTGGACCAATACATTGGCAAGCGGAAAAGCATATTCTCAAGTATCTACGGAGAACGGGAAATTATATGCTTGTTTACCATAGTGAGGATTTGATTCCCATTGGCTATACAGATTCAGACTTTCAATCAGATCTAGATTTCAGAAAATCCACTTCAGGATGTGTTTTCACCTTGGGAGGTGGAGCCATAACTTGGAGGAGTGTTAAGCGATCTTGTATTGCGGACTCCACCATGAAGCTGAATATATTGCTGCTTGTGAGGCAGCAAAGGAAGCTGTTTGGCTCAAGAAATTTCTTTCTAATCTTGGTGTTGTGAGAATGGAGCAAGTTTCCATCACATTGTTTTGCAACAATAGTGGAGTGATGGCACAATCCAAAGATCCAAGGAATCACAAGAAAGGAAAGCACATTGAGAGAAAGTACCACATTATTCGAGACTTTGTTGCTCGAGGAGATGTAGTAGTAGCAAAGATTAATAGTGTAAGTAATCTAGTGGATCCCTTTACCAAAACCTTGCCCCAAAAGACTTTTGAGTCATATTTGGAAGGAATGGGAGTTAGATTAATGCACAATAGTCTTTAGGGCAAGTGGGAGATTGTTAGGATGTGTGCCCTTAAATCTTATTGTATGATGCTATGTATGACATTATGTATAATTTAATGTTATGATTAATAAAGTTATTTTATTTTTATCTAAAATAATGGTAACATGAATATTCGGACATTATCATATAGTCCATGAGATGCAAAGTATATGATTTATGTGATTTAGTCACAGAAGATATAAGTCACAAGTTCTTTGTAAACTCAGAATTTATAGTTCGTAGTCGGTTATGAAATTAGGCATTTCATCTGCGAAGATTATAATGTATCAACTAAGATGATTTGTCTTGATTGATGCGAACCTCAATCGACACGCTTTGAGACCCAACAAAAATATTAGAATATTTAATACCAAATGATGTGAACCTCAATTGACACGCCTTGAGACCCAACAAACAATATTGGAATATTTGCCCAGGAAAACTAAAATTCAGATTTATGATAGAAAACCCTAACCCAACGTTTATAATCGAAACGCGAACCACAAGTATAAGTTGACCTTAACCAATGATTATAAAGAATCACAAACCGAAGGTATAAAATTTGAACGCCACAAGGAAGAATCCCTGATAAGTTCACAGTTCTTGAAGAACCAAAAGAGGACAAAGCCTCACCTTTTCTGATTTTTAGTCAATAATATTATGAAAAACGTTTACAAACTTCAGAGCCTATTTAAGGGCTCCATAAAACTTGACAGACAAGAAAATATATTCTAAAATAACTCCTAATTGATACCTTACCATATTAGGAATCAAATTTGAGCTAAAAAGCATTAAATGCACCTAAAAACAAGGAAAATACCTAAAAAACGTACTAAATAATAAAACCCTAAATAAAAGTTGATTTGGTTTGAAATTAGCAGATCCAAAATAGAAAAAAATCTGTCTTAACTGATATAGAGCTAGAAAGTCAATCAGCCATTAATTCATGCCATAAATCGCTCGCAATTAAGCCAGATCAGCCCTAAATAGCTTGAATTAAATTTATTACGCTTTCAGCTTCCTTTGGGCCAAGCTTGGAATATCCTGCATTAGAATCAGCCCAAATTTCTTGAATCAACCCATTAAGTGCTTCTTTGATCTTCTTGGATCTTGCTCTTGTAATAGGCCCAACTGGAACATGCAATGGATCCTTGAATGCTTTTTGATTCTCATCATTTCCCCTTTCTTCAAAAGGACTCGTCCTCGAATAGTCACCTACATCGAAATGAGAAAGATCAGAAACATTAAATGTAGCACTAATGTTATACTCACCTGGAAGATCCAACTTGTATGCATTATCATTGATTCTCTCAAGGATTTGAAATGGACCATCCCCTCTAGGATGCAGCTTAGACAGCCTATGAGCTGGAAATCTTTCTTTTCTCATATGCACCCAAACATAAACACCTGGTTCAAAGAGGACTTGTCGACGGCCCTTGTTGGCTTGGTCGCATATTGCTCATTTTTTTTCTCTATATGTTGCCGTACACTTTCATGGAGTTTCTTCATCATCTCAGCCATCTTTTGACCATCCAAACTAGTCATTTCATTAACCTTGTAGAATCAGTGCCCTGGCAGCAATACTTGGCTCGGGCACTAATTCCACCCTGATCAGCCAAGGTACCTCGTCAGCTATTGATGATGCTAGAGTTGCCAAAGAATCGGCGTGTCGGTTCTGTGCCCGGGCTATCCACTCGATCTTGACTGTCACAAAGTTACCCATCATTTGCTTTGCTAGTCGCAGATATTCTATCATCCGGGGATCCTTGGTCTTGAAGTTCCCTTGGACTTGACTTACTACGAGGAGGGAGTCCGAGAATACTTCCACCTCCTTTGCCCCTAGATCCATGACAACCCTTAGTCCCGCCAACAGAGCCTCGTATTCGGCCTCATTATTAGAAGCCCTGAAGCCTAATCTGAATGAGTGTTCTAGCTTCAGATCTTCCGGGGTGATGACCACTATCCCTGCCCCCGCTCCAGCCGCATTAGACGCTCCATCCACAAACACCTTCCATGGCTTGACTTCTACTTCGTAGGTTATGTCCGTACCTTTCGGCGAGAACTCGGCAATAAAGTTCGCAAGTACTTGTCCCTTCACTAAGTTCCTCAGCTTGTATCTGATGTCGAAGGAGCCCAGCCGAGTCCACCACTTGGCTATCCTCCCTGTAAAGTCAGATCTCCTTAACAATGACTGGAGCGGGTACTCGGTCAAGACGTGGACGATGTGGGCCTGAAAATAATGGGGTAATTTTCGGGTGGAATGCACGAGTGCCAGCACCAGTTTTTCTAGTGGTAAGTACCTGGTCTCCGCGTCGACTAGCGTCTTGCTGTTGTAATAAACCGGGAGCTGTGCCCCGTTATCCTTCAGTAGTACGGCGCTCACTGCATGCTCGGATACTGAGAGGTACATGTACAAGTCTTCTCCTGGTTCTGGGGCTGACAACGTCGATGCTTGCCCAAGGTAATCCTTTAGATCTTGGAAGGCTCTGTCACACTCCTCGTCCCAATAGAACCCCGTCCACTTCTTCAGAAGTTGGTAAAAAGGTTGGCACCGATCAGCGAACTTAGAAATAAATCAGTTAAGAGCAGCTAGCATACCAGTCAGCTTTTGAACCTCTTTCGGATTACCTGGTGGTTTAAGACGTTTCAGGGCTTCAATTTGATCGGGGCTGACTTCGATCCCCCGTTTAGTAATTAAATAACCCAGGAACCTGCTGGATCCAACCCCGAATGCACACTTATCGGCGTTGAGGCGCAGCCGGTGTCGTCGGAGTATCTCGAACACTTCTTTTGGGTCGTCAATGTGCTGTCCTTCTTGCTTGCTCTTTATGACTATGTCGTCAATGTATACTTCCACTGTCCGTCCAATCTTATCCCTAAACATCGTCATCATTCGTTGATAAGTGGCTCCCTTGTTCTTCAAACCAAATGACATTACAGTATAGTGGTAGTTAGCATCGGGCGTAAAGAATGTTGTCTTCTCCTGGTCTTCGGTGGCTAGGGCAATTTGGTGATAGCCCTAGAAAGCATCGAGGAAACTCATTCTCGGGTGCCCGTACGTAGTGTCCACAAATTGGTCGATTTTCGGCATTGGAAACGGATCCTTCGAACATGCTCGGTTCAGATCGGTAAAATCAACACAAACTCTCCACTTACCGCTCTTCTTTTTCACGACCACCGTGTTTGCAAGCCATTCTGGAAAGAATGTTTACTTTATGGCCCCCGCCTCTCTCAACTTCCCAACTTCATGTCTGACGGCTTCCACATGCTCCTTAGCAGACCATCTCGGTCTCTATTTCTTGGGGGGGCACAGAGGATCCATATTCAGCTTGTGAACTATGAACTCGGCGTCGACACCGGGCACCTCATATGGATTCCATGCAAACACATCCATGTTTTGTATGAGGAACAGTAGTAGCTGCACCTTTTTCCCATCATTCAAGCTTGCCCCTATCTGAAAACTCCTTTCACTTCCCGATAAGATCTTTACACTTACCAAATCCTCAGCAGCGTTGGTCCCCTCCACTTGGGGATGTTGTAATTGCTATAGGGGCGCCTTCTCGGCTGGTTCCTTCTGTTCTGTTTATTTGATTGCCGCGGCTACCAAACACTGTCTGGTCGCTTGCTGGTCACCCCTAATTACTATAATCCCTTCATCAGTTCGGAACTTTTCTTTTACGTGCAAGGTGGACGGCACAACCCCCATGTCATGTATCCACGACTTTTCGAATATTGCCGTGTACGGTGAGAAAGAGGCGACCACTATGAATGTCACCATTACCTCCCTACCTCCCATGATAACTGGGAGTGAAATCTGACCTTCTGGAATCACCATATGCCCGTCGAATCCCATTAATGGTGTATCATATTTGGACAAGTCCCCCTGTTTCAGGCCGAGCCCCCTGTATAGGTCCGGGTACATTACATCTGCACCACTCCCTTGATCTATCATTATTCTCTTCACTATAAAACCCCTTATTCAGGCCGTGACTATTAAAGCATCGTGGTGGGGCTAAGTAGTACCTTCCAGGTCGTTGTTGTCGAACGCGATAGGTTGTCTACTGTACCTCAGCTTCTTACCCGAGGGTTGTTCGCTCGAGATTCCTTCTGCTGACACCACGGTCAACACCACTTTTGCTGTGGGTGCTCTAACCGCCCTTAGTGCGGCGTGGATGATCTCTATCACTCCCAAAAGGGGTGGGAGAAGGTTTCGACGCAGCCGATCAGCCTGTCCGGTCTCATGATTCCCTGTCTCCACCAAAAACTCTTTCAAATGCCCCGCCTTCACCAACCGTTCCAGGTGATCTTTCAACACCCTACACTGCTTGGTGGTGTGCCCTTTATCCCTGTGATAGGAGCAATACAAATTTTGGTTTCTCCTTGACGGGTCACCCGCTATCCTGTTCGGCCGCTTAAAATACGGCTCATTTTTTATCCTATCATTGATGCGGTGTACGGGCTCCTTGAACATCGCGTTAACTCCCCTAACCGCCGGGCCAGGCTCTTGAATTCTCAAATCCTTCCTGTGTCTGGGGTTGAAGCCGCTGTTCCGAGGATAACTGATTATCAGCTCCTTCCCTTTGGATTACAGCCGATCATCTTCTAAGCACTTGTACTCTTCGATGCGCCTTATCAACTACCTCATATCCTCAGGAGGCTTTAGGGTAAACGATTCTCTCAGCCCAGATTCTTCGGGTAGGCCCATCCGAAAGGTGCTCGCCGCGATCTTTTCATTACCCTCGCCAATCTCGTTGTACAACTCCTAGTACCGACTGGCGTAGTTACGAAGGGTCTCTCCAGCCCCCATCTTCATTGATAGCAACGCGTTTACGGGCAGCACTCGGCTGCAAGTCATGAACCGCACTCCGAACTCCTGGATCAGTTCTGAAAAACTATGGATCGAACCCTTCTTCAACCCGTTGAACCACCTCAAAGTAGTGGGGCCAAGGCTTGAGGGGAAAACCTCACACATCAATGAATCGTTATGGGAGTGTAAGGACATCATCTGAATATAGTGACTTACATGTTCCACTGGGTCTGTCTTCCCCGTGTATGAATTGAACGGTGGGCGTGCGAATCGGCTCGGCATAGGCGCACTCTCGATATCTCTAGAAAACGGAGACTGGGCAGCTTGACGCAATGCTCGGCTCATGGTATCCATGGCAGCATTACGTGGTTGCTCCGCATCGGGGGAAGTCGATTCACGGTCCGCATACACCCGCGAACGGTCGCGGAGCCTACGAGACTCGGATTGATGAGATCTTGCCTTACGGCAATTCCCCACGCTTATTGACCTTTCCCTTCGTTCTTCCTGGTCCCTTCTCCTGCGTCGACCCCGTGCTTGCAACTCCAAATCCCTGACCGTCCTGCGTAGGCGCTCGAGCTCTTGATCCCTCTGCTCAAGCTCCTGGTCTCTTCTGTCAAGGCGGCTACGGCTCGAGGCATCAGACATTGTCCGGAGGGTTTGGTATAACCCTTCTCCGGGCCCAGATTCTTCTGCCTCCTCATGCCTTCTGTCCTCCTGCCTTTTTTGCCTCCTTTCTTGCCATGTAAACCCCTGTGACGGCCCTCCAGTGCCGCTCTCTGCATGACTTCCCTGCGCACCTCCAGACATTCTTGCGATCGTGCCAAGATAGCACCACAGCTACGTAGGAGTTTTCCACAGACGGCGCCAATTGTGCGTTCCAAAATAAGGCTGCTGGGCCTCAGAGGAGTTTAGGCTCACAATCTATTTGTATAGTGGGCTTTTGGATTTCCTACCACGGGTGGCGCTATGCTCGGCAGGCCCATTTCCTGAGTCTCCCCTCTTTTCCCACTAACACTCCCCTTTCTTCCTCGGGGACAATTAGTATTACTTTCTCTAGTCTCTCCACTCTGGAATTGCCAACCACTTCAACTGAATCTTCCCTGCCTATTTATAGCCAAACTTAGTGGAACGATCATGATTATTCCCCTAACGGGTGGAAGGAAGGGTCCAATACTATTACCCATAAGTGGGGGTTTAGGTGGGAGTAGCATTGGAACTAGCTCCACCGCTGAATTTGATGCTCGGCAGGGGTGTTCCCTAGGCAATGGAAGGGAGGTACAATACCGTTTCACCTAAGTGGATGTTTGGTGACAGGAATGAGAAAATGATAGTGGCATTGGGACCAGCCCCGCATGCAAGTTCTGTGCTCGGCAGGGGCACGTCATAGGTTGCTTTGAGCACTTCGAGCTCAAACCCCTCTGACAGCATGTGCGTTACCATGTGTGATCAGTGCGGGGCTCTTATAAGAGTTAGTCTTTATGGGCCTTAGGGCGATTGGGCTTGACGGGGGTAAGGCCCGTACAGCAACCCTATGACTTTTCTCAAGAGTGAAGGCCTTGCCTAAGAAAGGTTCCAACAAGCTGTGTTTGAGGAGGACGTTGCTATATGCTATGATATGTCTATGAAGGAATTTGAATGTTCTACAGTTCATGATCTCTTCAAGATACTTTTATTTCATCCTTAATCATTTATAAATTAATATACTTGTCCATTTGTCTCACATACATATTTTTTTACACAGGCAATGACCAAGTTTATGGTAGTGTCCAGACAAGCTTATGAATTGGACCAGCAAAGGATTAGGCTAGAGGCAAAATTCATGAGATGGAGAAAGAATCTAGTTGTCGAGCTGAAGTGAGGGCCAAACTAGAGGACGAGATGAAGGAGTTAAAGAATCTCATTGAAAAGTTAAAGGTAGATGCCATCGAGAAGGACACTCATCTTGACCATCTGCAAAAGAGAAGTGATGAGCTCTGCACACTTCTAGGAGAAACTAAGGAAGCAGCTATCAGGGAGATCAAAGTGTCCAGCAAGTTCATTGACCTTTTGGACAGCGACTACACAATTGGATTTAAGGACTTCCGTATGGACGCCCTTGAACACTTCCCTAGAGTGGATTTCATCCCCATCAAACTTCGCGTTGCTGTTGATAGCTCTTTTCTCCAGATAAGTTCCGAGGATATAAATGTCGAAGACGATGCCTCCACTTAGCCTGCCAAGGACGACCTGCCCGTAGTGGTGCATTTGTTTTGGACCATTTGGATTTATGTATGTACATTTGGCTTGTCCAAGCTTAAGGACAGGTATTGATACAATTGCATTTTTTAGACTTAACGAATTTAAGGGTTTTTGAAAGATGATCTTCTACCCTTTTATTTATGAACATGTTTTTGTCCATATTTTTGTTGCCAATTTTAATTCCAAGTGTCCTATGTCCATGGAGTATGAATATTTTCCTTGTCTTTAGACTTATTCTTGGAATTTTGCTTGGCTATATATTTTTTATCTATAGCTTGGATTACCCAATGGATTGGACGTGTCGTCCATATAAAGTATATTGCATGCATGCTTTTCTCCGTCTTTTATTTTTGCACTAATGTATTGGGAGGTGTTTGTTCCTTCCCTTTGTACTTAAGGTTATTGCCTTAGGTCTTATGGCAATTTGCCTTCTCCTCGTCTAAGGATGGTTTATGACGATACATCTCTGTGTCCAAAGATTTTAATTGTCTTTAATTTCATATGGATGTAAATTTCACAGAATCATCAACACTTAAATTAGAGAATTCAAGTTGCTTTATATACAATGATTGTACATAACATCGTCCATAACATTAGAGTACTTAGTACGTAGCATTGTCCAAAGACATTATCCATGCTAGTATTTAGTCCTTTTTTAAGGAATTAAAATGCTAGAAAACATAAGATACTGTTGAAAAACATGACTACTAAAAGATAAGTAAATTACTGGTGATCTTTCTTCACTGGTAGTTCTTCCTCAAGTGCTCCACATTCCACGAATGTTTCAGTTTTCGTCCATCCAGAGCTTCCAAGTAGTATGAACCTTGCCTTTTGGAATTGATAACTCTGTACGGTCCTTCCCAGTTAGGTCCCCAAATTTCCATGAGCAGGGTCTTTAGTAGCCAATGACACCCTTTTTAGGATGAGATTTCCAAT
Organism: Castanea mollissima; assembly: GCA_014183005.1. Lineage (NCBI taxonomy): Eukaryota > Viridiplantae > Streptophyta > Magnoliopsida > Fagales > Fagaceae > Castanea > Castanea mollissima. The sequence goes on along the minus strand of JACAVU010000008.1, from coordinate 25,733,096 downwards.
GTTGAACTACCTTGGCTTTACCAATGCATCATGGTGCTTAGTTTTCAGATTTTTGTAACGCGTTACCCTTTGCTCTACATCCATCCTTACCTCGTCAATGAGGTCAAGGTTTAGACGAAGCTGTTTCTCATTGTCCTCATTGTTATAGTAGGCCACCCTGTAGCTAGTTAGACCAACTTCTATGGGTATCGCTGCATCACTTCCATATGCTAACTTAAAAGGAGTTTCTCTAGTTGGAGTCCTCACTGTCGTCCTATATGCCCAAAGGACGCTAGGTAATTCATCCAACCAGATTCCTTTTTCCCCCTCAAGGCAAGTCTTGATGAGCTTTAGCAAGGATTGGTTTACAACTTCAGTTTGTCCGTTAACCTGTGGGTGGGAGGGTGAGGCGTAGTGATTCCTGATTCCTAACTACTCACAAAACTCTCTAAAGGGTGTATTGTCAAACTGGTGTCCATTGTCTGAGACTAGCACCCTAAGAATTCTGAAGCCGTAGATAATGTTTTTCCAGACAAAGCTCCTAACGTTCCGCTTAGTAATTTTTGCCAATGGTTCTGCTTCTACCCATTTGGTAAAATAATCAATTCCTACCACCAAGAACTTCATTTATGTCGTCCCTATAGGAAAGGGACCAAGAATGTCCAACCCCCATTAGGGTAAGGTACTTAGGTATGTTACTTTAGCGTTGGCACTTATCACATACTTTGACATAAGCCTTGGCATCAGCTTGCATGGTTGGCCAATAGTATCCTGCATAGACTATCTTATGGACGAGGGATCTAGCCCCATAATGATTTCCATAGGCTCCTTCGTGAACGTCCATCAGGATGTAGTGGGACTCATTCGGAGTTAAACATCTCAAATAGGGTTAAGAGAAACCCCTTTTATATAACACTTCGTCCATAAGGACAAACATTGCTACTTTGACCCTTAATTTCCTTGCTTCTTCTTTATCCTCAAGAAGGTGCCCGTCTTTGAGATAAGACATGATTGGGGTGGTCCAATTAACAACTCTGTCTATCTTATTCACTTCTGGAATATCAATACTTGGGATATACTAGACTTTGACTTGATCACCTATTGTCTAGTCCGCATATGCTGTCTTGGCTGATACATCAACTTCTGCATTTTCCTCCCTTGGTACTTGTTGAAACTAGGTTTTTGTGAAGCCTTTAATATATTGCTTAACTTTTTCCAAGTATCTCTTTATCCGTTCTTCCTTGGCTTCACACATTCCATTCACCTAGCCTATTGCTAACTACAAGTCTCCTTGGACGAGGACTGAATTCGCTCTAAGTGATTTAGCTAACTCCAAGCCCTAGTATTCATATTCCGCTTCATTATTGGTTGTTTGGACTTGTAGATGGACTACATACCCCAAATGATCCCCTTCTAATAAGCGTAAAACTATCCCAATTCCTCCTACATGTTGTGTGGATGACCTTTCTACATAGGCGACCCACTGCTTTGCCCCTTGGTCTCCATTTTGCTTCCCACTGGCAGGAGAAAATTCAGTAATGAAGTCTATAAGGACTTGAGCTTTTATTGCTTCTCTTGGTTTGTATCGTATGTCAAACTCACTAAGTTCTACTGCCTACTGGATCAATTGTCCAGCGGCATCCAGCTTGTTCATGGCCTTCTTTAGTGGATGATCTATTAGGACGTTGATCACATGAGCTTGAAAATAAGGCCTGAGCTTTCTTGCTGCTGTTACCAACGGAAATGCTAATTTTTCCATTGGCAGATATCATCCTTCAACTCCCCTTAAAGCTTTGCTGGTGTAGTAGATGGGTTTTGTACTTTTCCTTCTTCCTTGATCAAGGCTGAACTCACTACATGAGGGGACACCGCTAGGTAGAGATACAAACCTGGTTTGGATGGGCCCAACAACAGAGTTGAAGTGAGATAAGCTTTTAGATCTTCAAATGCTTGTTGGCAGTTGTCTGTCCATTCAAATGCTTTTCTTAATACTCTGAATAATGGTAAACATTTGTTAGTAGCTTTTGAAACAAACCCGTTAAATGTAGCTACTCATCCAGTGAGGCTCTAAACGTCCTTAACATTCTTCGAGGGATCCATGTACAAGATTGCTTGGATTTTATCAGGGATTGCCTCAATCCCTCTATCTGAAACCATAAAACCAAGGCACATTTGCTTGGGTTCAACTTCATCTTATATCGTCTAAGCGAATCAAAGGTTTCTTGAAGGTCGTCCAGATGTTGTGTCTTCTTCGGGCTCTTGACTAGCATGTCGTCCACGTACATTTCAATGTTTCGTCCAATTTATGGACGAAACATATGGTTGACTAGCCTCTGGTAGGTAGCTCCTGCATTTTTCAGATCAAGTGACATTACTTTGTAACAAAAAAAATTTGGCTTGTAATGAAGGGTGTTTTCTCTTGATCTACCTCATCCATCTTAATCTGGTTATACCTTGAGAAAGCATCCATGAAGCTTAGCAGCTAGTGTCCAGTTGTTAAGTCCACCAACTAATCAATGCGTGGAAAAGGATAACTATCCTTGGGGCATGCCTTGTTTAAATTTGTTAAATCCATGCACATCCCCCATTTGTTAATTAGCCTTTTTTACCATCACTACATTTACTAGCCAATCAGGGTAGTAAACTTCATGGACAAACTCTGCAATAACTAACTTATGAACTTCTTCTTTGATGGCATTATCTCGTTCTAGGGCGAACACTCTCTTCTTCTGATGGACGGGCTTGTAAGATGGAGACATGTTTAAACAATGAGTAATCACACTTAGGTCAATCCCAAGCATGTCTTCATGGCTCCGAGCGAAAACATTTGTGCCCTTTTGGAGGAATCCAATGAGATCCTGCTTTGTCTTCTTCCCTATACTCGTCCCAATCTTGGTAAACTTCTCCAAGTTGGATTCGTCCAACAGTACACCTTCCAATACCTCAATTAGCTCAACCAATGTTTTTCTTTCTTCAATGTTCATTTTCTGCACCTGCTTATCCATGGGCAACATTGCTAAGTAGCATTCTCTAACAACTAATTGATCTCCTTGTACTTCCCCAATGCCATACTCCGTTAGGAACTTGACAAACAAATGGTAAGTGTACGTTAGACATTGTAGCCCTCCAACTATTCAAAGTTAGTCGTCCAATGATGGCATTGTACGAAGATGAACAGTCTACAACAAGGAAATTCACTTCCTTATTGATTTGTCGTGGGTAAGAGCCAACCACGACTAGCAAGGAGATAGTGCCTACTAGTAGAACCTTCATTCCTCCAAACCCCATCAATGGCACATTCACTGGATGAAGTAATTCCTTGTTAATCATCATTTGTTGGAAGACTGGATAGTGGAGGATGTCTGTTGAACTCCAATTTTCTATTAATACCCTTCTAGTTGTATAATTTGCAATCGCCAAAGTAATGACAATCGCATCATCATAAGGCTGGTGCAATCGTCTTGCATCTTCATCCATGAATATAATGGCCGGTTCAACTTCTCTAATCATCCTTGGTGGTTGTCCTAATATTTGAACATTCTGGACTTCCCACAGATAGGTCTTCTTGGCTTTGGACAAGCTTCCTATTGATGTACCCCCTACACTGATCCTTATTTCTCCAAGCAATGATGTGCTGGTTCTTTTGCTTTGCCCTTCATAGGCTGTCTCTCATCCTTGTGGTCTCGCCCAAGAAATTTTTTTAACTTTTTCTATTACTGAGAGCTTCAATCTATTGCTTCAAGTTGTAACATTCGTTTGTATTATGTCCATGGTTACGATGAAAACGATAGTAATTGCTTTTGTTTCGCTTGCTAGGATCTCCTTTCATCCTCTTCGGCCACTTCAGGGATATACATATACATGCTGCCCTTGATGTTCAGTCCAAAGAACCAACAAAGAAGGTGATGATGATCTACGAAGAATGCCATTTGGGCTATGTAATGCACCAGCCACTTTTCAAAGTGTATGGTTAGTATTTTTAGTGATATGGTTGAGAAATTTTTGGAAGTGTTTATGGATGATCTGTCTGTCTTTGGTGACTCTTTTGATGATTGTGTAATAACTTAAAAGTGGTTTTAGCCTGTTGTGAAGAAAAAGACTTAGTTCTTAATTGGAAAAGGTGTCATTTTATGGTCACTTCATGTAGTTTCTTCTTAATTGGAAAAGATGTTAGATCCCTTTTAGAGTGTGTTGGCTTCTATAGGAGATTTATAAAGAACTTAGTTCTATATCTAGACCTCTTTGTGATCTCCTACATAAGGATTTCAATTTTGAGGTGGACGAAAGAGTGTGAAGTAGGCTTCAAAAAGCTAGTCCACAACCTTACATTTGCCCCTATAATGCACAAGATTGGTCTCACCATTTGAAATCATCTGTGATGCTAGTGATTATGCAATAGGGGCAGTTCTTGGACAAAGGAAAGATAAATAGCTTTATATGATATACTATGCTAGTCGAACTCTAAATAGTTCACAAATGAACTACACCACCACAGAAAAAGAGTTGCTAGTTGTAATATTTGCTCTAGATAAATTTCGCTCATATTTGATTGCTGCTCCCATTTTTGTTTTTACAGATCATACTGCCCTTATATACCTTCTTTCTAAGAAGGATGATAAGGCATGATTAATATGTTGGATTTTACTCTTGCAGGAATTCAACATTGAGATTAAAGATAAGAAAGAAGTGGAGAATATAGTGGCAGATCATTTATCCCGACTTACTTTTGATGAGGGACTAAAAGAAATGCCTATTCGGGACTCATTCCTAGGTGAGCAACTTTATGATGTTATTGAGTTGCCATGGTATGCACATATAGTGAATTGCCTAGTCATGAGTTCCATTCTTAAGTACTGGACTGCACAAGATAGGCGAAAATTCTTTATTGGGATGATCCTTATTTATTTAAATATTGCCCTGATCAAATCTTGAGAAGATGCATTCCTAATAATGAGACCTATAATGTAATAAAAATTTTCCATTCAAAACCTTGTGGTGGCCACTTTTCTGTGAGAAAAACCGCTGCAAAAATCTTACAGTGTGTATTTTATTGGCCTACTTTATTTATGGACACTTACAACTTCTGTAAGAGGTGTATAGAATGCCAAAAGTTAGGGCATAGTTTTTGATTGTTGGGGAATTGACTTCATCTAACTGTTTCCCTAATATTTTGGTAATTTATATATTCTCTTAGCAGTAGATTATGTATCTAGATGGGTTGAGGCCATAGCATGTGAGGTTAATGACCATAAAACGGTTCTGAAATTTTTGAGAGAACACATTCTCTCACAATTTGGAATGCCAAAGGCTATAATTAGTGATAATGGTAGCCATTTTTGTAACCCTTATTTTGAGGCAATGTTGAAAAAGTATGGAATAGTGCATCGGTTGTCCACCTTGTACCACCCTCAAACTTGTGGGCAAGTTTAGCTTGCCAATAGGGAGATTAAGAAAATTTTAGAGAAAACGGTCAATCCAAACTGTAAAGATTGGTCTTTAAGGCTAGTTGATGTATTATAGGCTTACCGGATAGCCTATAAGGGACCCTTAGGAATGTCTCCTTATCATCTTATTGATGGAGAACCTTGTCATTTGCTCGTAGAGATGGAACATAATGCTTATTGGGCTATTAAAGCCTTTAACTTTGATTTACAATAAGCTGAAAATTTGAGGAAATTCCAATTGAATGAGCTAGAAGAGCTTAGGAATGAGGCTTAGGTATGTACTCACAATTATAAAGAAATGATGAAATTATTTCATGATAAAAGTATTGTGAGGAAAAATTTTGAGAAAAATCAACAAGTCCTTCTCTATGATTCAAGGCTTCATAAATTTCCAAGTAAACTAAAAACTAGGCAAGATTGCCCTTTCATTGTAAGGGAAGTGTTTAACCTTGGAGCTGTAGTAGTTAAGGACCCTAAGGATGGTAGGATTTTGAAAGTAAATGGACAAATGTTGAAACTATACATAGGGCAATTTGTACCAGAGGAGGAGACTATATCACTTGAGATACCTGCCTATCAGGATGCTAAGCAAACTCTCATGGAGCCTTATGAAGTTGTACCATATTTGTTTTGATTTCTTTTCTTTTTGTTTCTTTTTTTCCTTTTTCCTTTTGTTATTTATTTATTTATATATTTTTTTTGCTGTTTTTTTTGTGAGCTAACATTTGCAGGTGTGAAAGAAATTTATTAAAAAAAAAAAAAAAATTTAAGTGCTTAAGGTAACTTCTTCCATTTATACTTGAATTTATTTTGGCTTTGATACATTAAGGACAATGCAATATTTTAGTTGGGGGGAGAGGTTTAAACATTTTGCTGCACCTTGCATCTTTTTCTTTTTTCTTTCTTTTTGGTTGCAACTTTTCAATTCTAAAAAAGAAAAACCCTTGGATTTGAATGCAGAAGAGTTATAAGCTTTTAGCCAGTTTAGTGGACGGTAGGATGTTGGATATACATAATCAATCAATAAATCGTTGGTTTCTTACACATCTTTCACGTATTTCAAAAGTGTTATATGGTTGTGTAAAGGTTGTTTTGATTCAAGTTGGTTGTTATTGCTATGAGTTGGGTTTGACTTGAATTTTCTGCATTTGATTCACATATCTTATATTTCAAAGAGAGCAATTTTACCTTTACCTAACCATAAGATTACACTACCACTGAGCTTAAAGTCCTACTTGATCCTAAAGGTGCATGGTTGGTATGTGTTTGGGATAAAATCTAGGGATGAGAATGGTATTAACCTCAAGTTTCCAGGAATTCAACATCCTTTCGAAGAGATCTTTTTAAGTTATTTTAGCAGCTATTTTTGTATACACATGTGATATTCTTAAAAATTCTTCTTTCCTTTTCGTTCACATGTGATTTGAAGAGAGAAAAAATAAGTGACTACTTCTACGTGTGTTCTTTCAGAGTGTTGATGACTTAAGAGAGGTTTTACAGTAGAGGCTCTAATCTAGATTATTCTTGGTCTATGCATGTTTGGAAAAGTTGGTTTGATTGGATGGGCTATGCACACACACACTCCAAAAGTGAAGCTAGTGAAAATTCTTTAATATGATGAATAGTATCCCAACTAAAAATTGAAAGTTTATTTGTATGATATAATAATAAAGCAGACTCACATTTGTTACAAGAATTTTCAAGAGACCTTTGACTTTTGTGGATAGAGTCACTGCAAACCCTCACGAGAGTAAACTCATCCACTAAGGGTGACCTAGGGGTTCAAAGACTTGCTGCACATGGGAAGTGCAATCGTGTAGCCTACAAAAGTGGCTTGTATTTTAGTTTTAGTTTTTCACTTTCACTAAGCACGGGTGCTTTGTGGATTGTTAGAGACTAGCAAGATTTAAGTTGGGGGATGTGATAATGCCTTAAATTGTATACTTGTTACGTATTTATGTGGGCGTTATCTCTTTATTACTATGCTTAATTTGTCTAATAAGCCATAATTTGCATTAATCCCTATTATTAATATTTACATAATTTCTTGAATAAGATGTCATTCATTTTGTGTAATTTTTTACTTTCAGGAAATTATGTAAAAAAACAAGTTTACAAGAGTTTGTGATAGAATGGAGGCCAAACTAGAATTGAAGATGAGCTAAAGGATCATGCTTAAATGTCTAAGGAGGTGAAGCTTGAGTGCTTGGGTCATTTACCATGTTTGGAAGCTTCAAATAAGGAATGAAATCAAAGTGGTAGAATTTGAAAAGGAAAAATTAGATTTGAGCACTGGTCAGTATTTTGGGCGTATCTCCCTCCTCAAATATCTAGTTGATTCAAGGATAGATGGGTTGGAACCGTGACTTAAATATCTACAACTTTCTAGTTTTGAGTTTTTCGAAATTCACTATTTTTGGAGGCCGAAATTAACTCAAAACTTGCTGCTATAAATATGGACGAAAATTAAATGTAAAAGTTTTATTTTCTTTGGACATTTTGACATTAAGGTTTTTGGAAAGGTGTAGACACCTCATTTTATACCCGGTTGATAAACTTTAGTCTCTGATCCCAATGATGAGCTTGACATGTCTACAGAAGGTAATTGAAGCTATTTTAATAGTTTGGAAGTAATCACAACTCAAAAATGCTCAAATCACTTTGAAAACGATGTTGAAAAATGACCTTTACTCACTGTTTTAGCCATAACTTTTGATCCACAAATAAAATTTTTAGTAAGGTTTATCTCATTGGAAAGTACACATCCTAGGCTTCAATTTGAACACAAATTTTGCTTAATTTGATCTTAAATTGAGTGAGTTATGACTGTTTGAAGTTGGGCCAACTGGGCAGTCCAATTATTTGGGTTTTAAAACTTCATTTTAAGGGTCCAAAACATAATTTTTTCGATGTGGGCCAGCCCATGGACCCTTGATAACGCCCAAAGATCATTAAAAAGTCTGAAAATCCTTATTTTAACTTATAAATACCCATCTTATGCCTCCAATCAAAACCCTAGCTAGAGAGAGAGCCTTCTTTTAGCCTCCATCTTCTCTAAAATCCTAATTCTCTTTTCTAAAACACACACACACACACTGATGAGAATCAACAAGCATTCAAGGATCCATTGCATGTTCCAGTTGGGCCTATTACAAGAGCAAGATCCAAGAAGATCCAAGAAGCACTTAGTGGGCTGATTCAAGAGATTTTGGCTGATTCTAACGCTGGACATTCCAAGCTTGGCCCAAAGGAATATGAAAGTGTAATAAATTTAATTCAAGCTATTTAGGGCTGATCTAGCTTAATTGGGAGTGATTTATGGCATGAATTAATGGCTGATTGACTTTCCAGCTCTGTATCAGTTAAGGCAGATTTTTTCCTATTTTGGATCTGCTAATTTCAGACCAAATCAACTTTTATTTAGGGTTTTATTATTTAGTACGTTTTTTAGGTATTTTCCTTGTTTTTAGGTGCATTTAATGCTTTTTAGGTCAAACTTGATTCCTGATATGGTAAAATATCAATTAAAAGTTATTTTAGAATATATTTTCTTGTCTGTCAAGTTTTGTGGAGTCCTTAAATAGGCCCTGAAGTCTGTAAACGTTTTTTAGAAAATTATTGAATAAAAAATCAGAAAAGGTGAGGCTTTGCTCTCTTTTGGTTCTTCAAGAACTGTGAACTTATTAAGGATTCTTCCTTGTGGCGTTCAAACTTTATACCTTTGGTTCATGATTCTTTATAATCATTGGGTCAAGGTCAACTTATACCTTTGGTTCGCGTTTCGATTATAAATGTTGGGTCAGGGTTTCTATCATAAATCTGATTTTTAGCTTTCCTGGGTTAAATATTCCAATATTTTTGTTGGGCCTCAAAGTGTGTCGATTGAGGTTCGCATCATTTGGTATCAAAGCACGGGTTCTAAAACCAGTTTTCTATCCCTTTATCTTTTGTTTCCTGTTATCATCCTATATTGTTCTTTTCGTGTTCTTCATTCATCGCTCTATTTTTTTGACATGCACAAGGTTAAAATCGTGCACCCACCTCAAAAGAAAAAAAAAAAAAAAAAAAAAAAAGAAGAAAAAGAAGGGACTTCACAAAAGAAATAGAAAACAGAAAAAATATTGCTTGTAGTTTCAATTCTCTCAGACCAAAATATTGTTTTCTTTTGTCCTCTTCCTTTAATTTAGTGTTTCTGTCATATTTTCTTGCTGTTGGTATTTGTTTAAATACTACAAGTTGAATTTCTTGATCAAGGTTATTAGTTTAATGCAGAACTGAAAAGGGGAAGCTACGAGTGGAAAAAGGCAAGAGAGTGTGAGACTAATATCGGGAAAAAGCCAATTAAGAATGAAACACGAGTGGGAGTGACATAATTTGAGAGCAAACGCATGAGGGAGTGTTGTGAGGAATTATTTCTAACATTTCTCCGTAGTTTCAAAACTATGTCTTCTAGGGGCGAAACATCAAATAGGGAAGGAGAGGAGTCTTACATCATGTTGCAGGCTATCCAACAACAATTTGAAAGCATGAACATGGTTTTTAATGAGATTCGGGATCGGATGGATAGGCAAGACACTGTTATTGCTACTTTACGTAAGGAGCGTCCCCAAAAAGGCCCTAATGCTAGAAGGCAAGAAAAGCGTGCGCGCATGGATGATTCGGATGACTACTACGAGGATGAGTTTGAAGATGAAGAAGATCAAGCTTCATTGAATAATGAGGGTAGGTTTGTGCCAAGGGGTGAAAGGCGTGGTAGAGGTTTCCAAAGATATCTAAGATGTCAAGATGGGACAGACCTAGGAAACATAAAAATGAAGATACCAACGTTCCAAGGGAAAAATGATCCAAAAGCGTACTTGAAGTGGGAGAAGAAGGTGAAGTTATCTTTGAGTGCCACAACTACTCTGAAAAGAAAAAGGTAAAACTCGTTGTCATTGAGTTTACTGACTATGCTATTATATGGTGGGAACAACTTGTGATGAACAGAAGGAGAAACCATAGAAGACCTATTGAGACTTGGGAGGAAATGAAGGCAATTATGAGGAGGCGATTTGTTCCTAGTCACTACTATAGGGACTTGTATCAGAAATTACAGAGTCTTACTTAAGGCTATAGAAGCGTGGATGACTACCACAAGGAGATGGAGATTGCTATGATTCGGGCAAATGTAGAGGAGGATAGAGAAGCTACCATGGCAAGGTTTCTGAATGGGCTGAATCGCGACATTGCCAACGTGGTGGAGTTGCAGCACTACGTGGAGTTGGAGGTCATGTTGCACATGGCAATAAAGTTGGAACGACAGCTTAAAAGGAAAGGAACTCAGTCATTTCAAAATCCAGGCTTCTCTACTTCATGGAGGTCAAATGGGAGGAAAGATGAAGGGGCTGTTTTCAAGTCCAAAGCCGAACCACCAAAAAGTAGAGATGATGCTCCCAGTGTCAACAAAGGTAAAAATGAATCCCAAACTCGTAATCGTGATATTAAGTGTTTTCGTTGTTTGGGAGTAGGTCATATAGCGTCACAATGCCCAAATAAGAGGACCATGATCGCGCGTATTAATGGAGAGGTGGAAACTGAAAGCGAGGAAGATGATGATCAGATTCCATCACTTGAGGATGCTTGTGATGAGGAAGTGGAGTATCCAGTGGAGGGTGAGTCACTTGTGGCTAGGCGTGCTTTAAGTGCCCAAGTCAAAGAGGATGACATGGAATAACAAAGGGAGAACAACAACAAGGTATGTAGTATGATTATAGATGGGGGGAGCTGTACTAATGTGGTTAGCACTACTTTAGTTGAAAAATTGAATTTACCTACCTTGAAACACCCTAGACCATATAAGTTGCAGTGGTTGAATGATTGTGGAGAGGTTAAGGTAAATAAGCAAGTACTGGTTTCTTTTTCAATTGGGAGGTACAAGGATGAAGTATTTTGTGATGTTGTTCCAATGCAAGCGGGTCACATTTTATTGGGCAGGCCATGGCAATTTGACAGGAAGGCCAATCATGATGGGTTCAAGAATATGTATTCTCTTGTTAAAGATAATAAAACTATTACTCTTGTACCGTTGACTCCAAGACAAGTGTATGAAGATTAAGTGAAACTGAAAAGAGAGAATGACTTGAAAAATTGCGATATTTAGATTGCAAAAAAAAGATGATGAGAAAGAGAGTGAAAGAATAAAAGATAGTGAACAAAAAAAAAAGAGTGAAAACATAAAAAAGAGTGAAAAGACAGTTGAGGGTGGAAAAAATGAGAGAAAAACAAAAAAACAAGGGAGTTTTTATGCTAAGGCGAGTGATGTCAAGAGTGCTTTTTATACAAACCAGCCTATTTTTGTACTCTTGTACAAAGAGGTGTGTTTTAATACTAACGAACTTGACGAATCTTTGCCTAGTGTTGTTGTCTCTTTGTTGCAAGAATACGAGGACGTGTTTCCTAATGATATTCTAAGTGGATTTCCACCTATTAGAGGAATAGAGCGTCAAATTGATTTTGTGCCAGGTGCGACAATTCCTAACTGACCAACCTATAGGAGTAATCCGGAGGAGATAAAGAAACTTCAAAGACAAGATGAGGAGTTGCTGACCAAGGAACATGTGAGAGAGAGTATGAGTCCAAGCGCGGTGCCGGTGCTGCTTGTGCCTATGAAGGAGGGAACTTGGAGAATGTGTGTTGATTGCAGGGCTATCAACAACATTAAGGTAAAGTATAGACATTTCATTCCTAAGCTAGATGACATGTTGGATGAATTGCATGAATCATGTGTTTTCACAAAAATTGAATTGAAAAGTGGATATCATCATACTAGGATGAAAGCGGGTGATGAATGGAAAACTGTCTTTAAAACTAAATATGGATTGTATGAGTGGTTGGTAATGCCTTTCGGTCCAACTAATGCACCAAGTACATTCATGAGGTTAATGAACCACGCATTGTGTGCGTTTATAGGCAGATTTGTTGTGGTCTATTTTGATGATATTTTGGTGTATAACCAGAATTTAGATGAGCATATTGATCATTTACATTGTGTGCTTGCTGTTACGAGAAAATAAAGATTTCCAGCCCGTAGGCGATCTAAGCTGCATCCTAAAGGGGATGGTCCATTTCAAGTCCTTGAGATAATCAATGATAATGCATACAAGTTGAATCTTCCAGGTGAGTATAACATTAGTGCTACATTAAGGCTTGGTTTGGATAGCTGAACGCGTCTAGCATTCAGCGTTTCCAGGCTCTTTTCTTTTTTCTTTTTTCTTTTTTTCTTTTTTTCCTGCACAGGTTTCAACCAGCCGACAAGAGCACTATTCATCATTCTGTTGTACTATTCATGCATTGTTCATGAACAGTACCAGCATTTTTCAGTTTTTTTTTATATTTAAAATGGGACCCGCTGTACTATTCACACATTTAAAAATTATTTTGCTACAGTGTTTTCAGTTTTCAACTGTATCCAAACGGACCCTTAATGTTTCTAATCGTTCTCCTTTTGATGTAGGTGACGATTCGAGGACGAATCCTTTTGAAGAGAGGGGGAATGATGAGAATCAACAAGCATTCGAGGATCCATTGCATGTTCCAGTTGGGCCTATTACAAGAGCAAGATCCAAGAAGATCAAAGAAGCACTTAATGGGCTGATTCAAGAGATTTGAGCTGATTCTAATGTAGGACATTCCAAGCTTGGCCCAAAGGAAGCTGAAAGCGTAATAAATTTAATTCAAGCTATTTAGGGCTGATCTGGCTTAATTGCAAGTGATTTATGACATGAATTAATGGCTGATTAACTTTCTAGCTCTATATCAGTTAAAGCAGATTTTTTCTTATTTTGGATCTGCTAATTTCAGACCAAATCAACTTTTAATTAGGGTTTTATTATTTAGTAAGTTTTTAGGTATTTTACTTGTTTTTAGGTGCATTTAATTCTTTTTAGGTCAAATTTGATTCCTGATATGGTAAGGTATCAATTAGGAGTTATTTTAGAATATATTTTCTTGTCTGTCAAGTTTTATGGAACCCTTAAATAGGCTCTGAAGTTTGTAAACGTTTTTCATAATATTATCGAATAAAAAAAAAATGTGAGGCTTTGCTCTTCTTTTGGTTCTTCAAGAACTGTGAACTTATCAAGGATTCTTCCTTGTGGCGTTCAAACTTTATACCTTCGGTTCGTGATTCTTTATAATCATTGGGTCAAGGTCAACTTATACCTTTGGTTCGCGTTTTGATTATAAACGTTGGGTTAGAGTTTCTATCATAAATCTAAATTTTAGCTTTCCTGGGTAAATATTCCAACATTGTTTGTTGGGTCTCAAAGCGTGTCGATTGAGGTTCGCATCATTTGTTATCAAATATTTCAATATTTTTGTTGGGTCTCAAAGCGTGTCGATTAGGTTCGCATCACATCTACAGTAGGAGTTGAGAGTCCCTTTATGACGTCCTGGTCACTTGTCCATTCGTGATCATACAGGAGTTTTACTCCAATATGCATGGATTCGATTACACCGTACCTCAGTTCTCTACACTTGTTAGAGGTACGCATATTGTAGTCGCTCTGGATCTTAAATCTGAGGTGCTACAGGTTCCAAGGGTAGCGCATCCTAATTACCCCGGTTGTCGTCATCTCAAGACTATGTCTAAAGACGAGTTCATGTCTCTATTTTGTGAGACACCTTCATCTTGGGGTGGACGTCAAAGCACCCCTTGCTCGACCTTTGCAAAAGGTCCGAGGTTCCTGAACATGGTGATGACATTTGTTTTACACACCTTGTCTCACTATAATTCGATTACTGAGCCTCGTGCTCGCTTTTTGTTATCCCTCATTGAGAGGCTACCATTGACTTTCCCTCTTCTTCATACTCTCCCTTATAGATGTCTATAAGGATACGGCGACCTGTGATAAGCTTATCTTTCCTTTTGCTATCACGCTGATCATTCTCCACTTTTTTGTCTCCTATCTTGAGTCAGATCACTTCTTTGTCATGTGTGCCATCGATGCTGCGACTGTTAGACGGAACGAGGCCCAGCTTCGACCGAAGTGGCCACAAATCGAGATGGCAACTCCTCCAACTTCTTCAGCTCTATCCACATCCACTCCTTCTTCTTCTACGAGTAGTGTGACCCTCGAGGCGGTCATGGCGCAGCTTGAACGCATGGATGCTTGCCTTGACACTCTCAGTGATGAATAAGTCAAGTGAACACCAGTGTCAGTCGTATTGCACAACGATAGGCTCGCCTTGGTGGCTTCGTCGAGTCTCCCTCTCCTTCTCTAGAGGCTTCTGAGGATGAGGACGATGATGGTGGTGATGCTGATAAGGATGAGGCTTCTAGCTCTTTCGATGACGAGGAGATGACTGCTTCTCAGTAACTTACCCTTTGTCATTCGTGACAGAAAAGGGGAGTACTTTTGGGTATGAGAGTAATCATGTACTTAAGGGGAAGAGTTAGTATAGGAGATATTTTTGGTAAGGGGAGTGTTTTTGTTTATGAGGGATGCAGTGATGACTTTTTGTATCTTTTCTTTTCTTTCTTTTAAGATACATTGTTCTTATATTGTGATAGCAAACCTTGTACTCTCTTTGTTATATGTATTGAGGTTGTTATTACATTCTTTCACCTATCTTTTCATGTGTTGTTTCTTTTCTGTCTATATGCACATGCTTCTTATTTACTTGTATGCAATATTTTAATTCTGTTTCACACTAAGATGTTGTGATGAGTTTTATTTAAAATGTTTCAAAAATACAGGTTGTCAAAGTCTTTCTTTCCATGAACTCTCTTCTTGCAAAGTTTTTCAAGAGTTTGTGTTAGGATAGATTTTATTGTATTCAACAAGTGAGTATGAGTTGAGTGATTTATGACTTCTATCATATGTTCATTTTTTTGTTGTGGTTTTTTCATGGATTGCCAAAGGAGAGATTGTTAGGACATATGTGAATCATGTTAAGAACATATTGTTAGGAGTGCCCTTAAATCCTATTGTATGATGCTATGTATGATATTATGTATGACATTATGTATGGCATGATGTATGACTTAATATTGTGATTGATAAAATTATTTTATTATTATCTAAAATAATGGTAACATGAATATGGGACATTATCATATAGTCCATGAGATGCATTGTATGTGATTTATGTGAAAAGTCACAGAAGATGTAAATCACAAGTTCCTTGTAAACTCAAAATTAATAGTTCGTAGTCGGTGATGAAATTGGGCATTTCATCTGCGAAGACTATAACGTGTCATATACGATGATTTGTCTTGATCATGGAAGTGAAAACTTCTAGTTGATATGTTGATATGTTTTAAGAGTTAAAACATATTGAACTGGACCGCTGTGAGATTTATTATTCTTCTAATGACTGTCAAATGAATAATAAATCTCACGACTTCTATTTGCATGAACTCTTAATCCTGAGAGAATAATGGACCTGATCATGAAGTGTAGGTTGCTTTGATATATCAGGAGTGAGATCTGAAGTGACGATCAAAACCTCAGTATGTTGGGCAGCCACATTTAGTGTTGATGGAACATATATTCTTAATATGGAATTCATAGTCTCTTGATAGAGATATAAAATATTCCCTTGAGATAAGTTTAATGGTTTCAGTTATTCAGAGAGTTAGGCCTAACCACTTTAGTAAGAAATTACTAAAGTATATATTTGTGAAATTGGATTTCATAAATATATAATGAATAACTTTAAAGAATTAAACCGGGTACTCAAGGATAAGATGTAGTAATTTACAAAGTGGCAGTCTACATTTATGACTTTGTATTACTACGAATATTTTATGAAGGGGTTACGTGTATAATAAAGTCTTGGGATATAATTTATTGATAAGGCCTAGAGTGCAATTATATTTATATAGTGGTATTAAATATAATTAATGGTAACTTTGGACTTGTCAAGAGTTGACGGAAAAGCCCAAGGCCCATTGGAGCTAGTGTCTTATTGGTCCCTTTTGGTCCCACTCCAAGCCACACACTAAAGCCCAATTGGAAAGGCCCAATAGGCCAGCCCAATTAGATAATCAGTTAGTTATAAAGGGAGAAACATACAGAATTTTTATTAGATGAGAAAGAAAAGAAATAAGAAACGGTGTGTAAGAGAGTGTGAGACACACTTTCATTCTCCTTTTGAAAAACTGATTGAGAGACCACACATCTTGGGCGTAAAGTGGAATTGGAGTGAAGATTAAAAGTGTTCCCAAGTGCTTCTAATCTTTGTTTTGAATTTCTCCATACCAAGGTACGCTATCTTGTTCTTAAATTCTGAAATTTACATTGTGCACGTTATCAATCATGAATGAAATAGACCCTAGTTCGTCGCTTCCGCTGTGGGTTTTGCATGAGATGCAAAACCAGAATTTTTCCTTCACATATGTCATTTAGAATTGGCTAATCCTATGACAAAACGCACTTTACTTGTAATTGAGTAGATCTAAGATGTGTTTAATACTTCAAGGAACAAGAGTTTAAGTCCAAGTATTGAAACCATGCAAATCTGTCCAAGAAACAAATAAAGAAGTGTTGTATTTTAAAGCTTGACAGATAGCATCTATCGAGGTTTAAAAGGGATCTTCAGCCCGATGCTCGACAGTTGCTCGATAGATAACCTATCTATCGAGATTTACGGAAATCAAATTTTCAAATCTGATTTCACACATATCCATATATACTAGTTTGGGATTTCTTTTCTCACAACCCTAAACATATATAAGGAATATTTTAAGGGTCGCCAAAGGTTGTGCAAGTGTGAGGCAAAGTTTTTGTACATGCAAATTGTGACCAGAGACAGAATTTGCCCTAGTTCATCTCTTTTGAAGAAGCTACTGCGTTTGTAAGCCGTAGAGTTTTGTAACCAATGAGCTTCGTGATCTTCATCGTGTTGATGAACTAAAGAACTTTGCAGCTAACATCCTTTTCAAGTTGGTGTGTTAATCACGTACTTAGATTTGTGCAAAGGAGTAACCCACGTACTAGGATCCGTGTATCGATTGGTTAGGCGTGTACTGAGAGCTGTGCATTAAAAAGGAGAGATTGTCACTACAAAACAAGTCCAATTGTGTATTGGGGTAAGGGTTCAACTGTAGATTGGTATAAGGTACTGGGATTCCTTTACTTGTAACCACATGTTATGATAATAGTGAATTCTCGGGAGTGGTGACCTTAAATTCACCCGGTGGGGTTTTGCCTCAGTGGTTTTCCCATTCGTAAACAAATCATAGTGTCAACTTTATTTTTGCTGCATTTAACTTAGTTGGTAATTTGTTTGTGCTACCACGCTATTACATGTAATTGAATCTAATTAATTTTGTTAGGACATATGTGTTTCACTTGTTAGGAATATATGTCATTATTTTATGTAATTGGCTAATCATTTGACAAAACGCACTTTACTTGTAATTGGGTAGATCTAGGATGTGTTTAATACTTCAAGAAACAAGGTTTCAAGATCAAGTGTTAAAGCCATGCAAGTCTGTCTAAGAAAAAAGCTAAAGAAGTGCTTATCATTAAAGCTCGACAGCTAGCATCTATCAAGCTTAAGAAGCTGTTCTAGCCCCGTGGCTCGACAGCTGCTCAATAGCATCTCGATTAGATGCTATCTGTCGAGGTTTAAGAAAAATAGAATTTCAGATCTGTTTTGATTCCAGTCTGTGGATATGTCTTTGGGCCTTCTTTTCTCATAACCCTAGACATATAAAAGGATTATTTTAAGGGCCGTTAAACAGAACACAAGTTCCACCAGCATTGAGCAAAGTCTGTTCAAGTAATTTGTGATCGGAGACAAAATCTGCCCTAGTTCATCTCTATTGTGAAGAAGCTGCTGTGTTTGTGCACCATAGGGTTTTGTAACTGAGCATCTTCTTGGTCTTCATCTTGTGGATGAACTAAAGAACTTTGCAGCCAACATCTTTCTTAAGTTGGTGATTGAAGTCGTGTAGTGGGATCTACGCAATTGGTTAGTCACGTACTGAGAGCCGTGCATCAAAACGAGAGATTGTCACTACAGAACAAGTCCAATTAGGTATTGGGGTAAGGGTTCAACTGTAAGTTGGTAGAAGGTACTGGGATTCCTTTACTTGTAACCGCTTGTTTTGATAATAGTGAATTCTCGAGAGTGGTGACCTTAAAATCACCCGGTGGAGTTTTTGCCTTGTAGGTTTTCCTCATTCGTAAACAAATCACCATGTCAAATTTATTTTTCGCTACACTTTTAGTTTATTGGTGATTTTTTTTTGTGCTACCACGTGTTTGCAGGTTAAATTGATTAATTAATTAAACTTGGCTAATTAATCAACTTAATCCATCACAAGGGGTCAATACATTTTTGGCCTATCAAGTGGTATCAGAGCAGGCACACTCTGATTAGGGTTTAATCCTTATGTGCAATCCATTGACCCCTGTTGTCATGGCTATAACTGGCTTGAAGAGATCTATGTTTTCAAATACATCTTGTTTTTCTAATCTCTATTTGTTTGAGCGTTTTAGAAAATACAAGTCTAAAAGTTATTTGAATTCTTTTATGATAATCATTGGAAAAGATCTCAGCGTGACTAAAAAGAAACTAGATTGTCTCAAAGTGAAAATGTGCACAGGAGTTCATCTGAGAAGAGTAAAAATCAAAGGCTTAGCTTGTAAAAGGCAGATGAAGAAAGCACCATTCCCACTGATCTATCATCTAAGCACAAGGTGTGTTTTATGATGAAGTTCGTATTTAAAGCTATGGACACGTGTGTGTGGTACCTTGACAGTGGTTGCTCAAGACACATGACCGGAGTCCGATCCCTCTTCAAGGTTTTCGAGTCTAAGAAAGGTGGTAATGT
Organism: Castanea mollissima; assembly: GCA_014183005.1. NCBI lineage: Eukaryota > Viridiplantae > Streptophyta > Magnoliopsida > Fagales > Fagaceae > Castanea > Castanea mollissima. Next base: position 25,713,848 of record JACAVU010000008.1, on the reverse strand, counting down.
CACTTTTGGTGATGGGAGCAAATCACATATTAAAGGGAAGGGAATTATCTCTCTACCTGGACTGCCGGACATTGCAAATGTTCTATATGTAGAAGGTCTAAGGGTGAACATTTTGAGTATAAGTCAGATATGTGATCAAGACTTCATGGTGCTATTCTCCAAGGGAAAGTGTCTTGTCATGGATGAGTTTGGAAAGAAACTCATAAGTGGTGTTCGTACTCTAGACAACTGTTATGGATTGGTTCCTGATGCTGATATTGTGTGCAACAACATTTGTTTGCCAAATGAAGATCTATGGCATTAACGGATGGGACATGCTATTTACAAACATCTCTCTATTGTATCTAAGCATGAATCAGTTTTGGGGATACCGAAGCTTAGTAGAATAAGCAATGTGGTGTGTGGACCATGTTAGTTTGAAAAACAGACGAAATTTAAGCATTCGGGCACTCAGACATCAGCCACATCTAGACCATTGGAGCTTCTACATCTGGATCTTATGGGTCCAACTAGAACCGAGTCTCTTGGTGGTAAGAGATACATCATGGTTGTGGTAGACGACTTCACTAGGTACACTTGGGTCATTTTCCTACGATCCAAGTCTAATGCTCTTAAGTACGTTGAAGCTTTGTGTACAGGACTGCAGAATGAAAAGAACCTGAAAATTGATGGATTTCGAAGTGACCATGGTAAAGAATTTGAGAACTCATATATGGAGTCTTTTTGTACAAGATTAGGTATATCTCAAGAATTCTCTGCTTCTATTACTCCTCAGCAGAATGGTGTAATAGAAAGAAAGAATAAGGTTATTCAGGAGATGGCTAGAGCCATGTTGCACAATAAGGATGTGGCTAGAATGTGGGGAGAAGCCATTAACACTGCATGTCATACGGTTAATAGGGTGTACTTTAGACCCGATACCAAGAAGACTCCATATGAGTTACGGAAAGGAAGGAAGCCAAATGTGAAGTATTTCAGAATATTTGGAAGTACTTGTTTCATCCTTAAGGATAAAGAGAATGTGGGAAAATTTGACTCTAGAAGTGATGAATGAATATTTCTGGGCTACTCCTCTACAAGTAAGGCTTATCGGGTATACAACAAAAGGACCATGAAGGTAATGGAAACAGTGAATGTTGTTATTGATGAGTCTGCAAATTGCAGTTCTGAGAAAGGCATTGAGGAACTGCCCAAAGAAATTCTTCCTCCTAAGTCAAAGGAAGTTCAAGAAATTATTGAACAAGACCTAACATCTCCAAGTACTCTATGTACTCCTAGTGTCATGGAAGATTTCGCGAATATACCCACTTCACCAGATTCTGAACCCCATGAAGAGAAAGGACCTTCCTCCAGGATTAAGCTAAACCATCCTCTAGAAGTTATTGTGGGAAACATGAATAAACTCACATTAACGAAACGAACGGTTGATAAATGTGTTGCTAACTTTGTGTCTTATTCTTGTTATTTGTCACAAGTTGAACCCACTAAAGTTGAGGAAGCTCTTCAGGATGAAAGTTGGGTTGAAGCAATGCATGATGAACTACTTCAGTTTCAGAGGAATGATGCCTAGACTTTAGTACCTAGACCGGAGGGTGAGCACATCATCAGCACAAAATGGATATTCCGCAATAAGACTGATGAGGAGGGCAATGTGATTCGCAACAAGGCTCAGCTTGTAGCTCAAGGATACTCACAAATGGAAGGAGTAGACTATGATGAAACATTTGCCCCAATTGCCTGTATGGAGTCCATCAGAATTCTTCTTGCCTTAGCCTGCCAGTTAAAGTTCAAGCTTTACCAGGTGGACGTAAAGACTGCTTCTTGAATGGGCTACTTAAAGAAGATTTCTATGTAGCTTAACCAAAAGATTTCATTGATCCACACTTTCCGGATCATGTGTTGTATCTCAAGAAGGCACTTTATAGGTTAAAGCAAGCACCTAGAGCTTAGTATGATCGGCTCACACAATACTTGGTGTCATATGGGTTCACAAGAGGAAAGGCTGATTAGACTCTATTCATCAAGAGGGAAGATGGCGAGCTGATAGTTGCTCAAGTCTCTGTTGATGACATCATCTTTGGATAAACTAAGGATGAACTTGCTCATGGCTTCTCAAAACTCATGCAAGCCGAGTTTAAGATGAGCATTGTTGGAGAGCTGACTCACTTCCTTGGATTGCAGATTCGTTAACAAGATTCAGGTACATTTCTATCTCAATCTAAATATGCTAAGAATCTTGTGAAAAAGTTTGGTTTAGAATCTGCTAGTTCTGTTAGAACTCCTATGAGCCCAAATGTTAAACTCACTGTTGACTTGTTAGGTAAAAGTATTGACTCATCTCTATAAAGAAGCATGATAGGTAGTCTTCTTTACCTTACTGCTAGTAGACCTGACATTAGTTACAGTGTTGGAGTGTGTGCTAGATATCAGGCTAATCCTAAAGAGTCTCATATGACTGCTTTAAAAAGAATCATAAAGTATGTTAAAACCACTACTAATTTTGGTGTGTGGTACAACAAGGACATTAATGATGTCTTAGCTGGGTACTCTGATGCTAATTGGGCTGGGAATGCTGATGATAGAAAGAGTACATCGGGGGTTGTTTTTATGTGGGTAATAATCTTATCTCCTAGATGAGCAAAAAGCAGAACTCCATCTCTTTATCCACTGCAGAAGCTGAGTACATTGCTGCCGGTAGCTATTGCAGCCAACTCCTATGGATGCAAAAACTCCTCCATGATTATGGTATTTGTTAAGAACATCTTACCATCTATGGTGACAATACCAGTGCCATCAACATCTCTGAGAATTTGGTTCAACATTCTTGTACCAAACACATAGAAATTTGACATCACTTCTTTAGGGAGCTTGTCGAAGATGGTACACTTACTCTTGAGTTTATTCACACCGATGATCAGAAGGCTGACCTATTCACCAAACCTCTTGACTGCAAACATTTTGAATTCCTTCGTTAAAACATTGGTGTTATCTCAATGGCTTGATCTTCTTCTCTTCTTTTCTTCCTTATGCATTTGCATCTAGTTTTATGCATTGCTTTGTTTTGTTTTACATGTTTTTGTTTGTTAGTTTTCAGTTTTATTTATTTTATTTTGATATAAAAATTAAAAAAATTTTGAAAAAATTCAGAAACATACAAAAACAGTGTGTGTGTGTACATTGGTTCTTGTACACCTTAAAATGACCATTGAAACAGAGTTCTCTAAACTTTGTATCTTTTATAGCTTAGAAGAGCATCCTTATGCACAACTAAGAAAACGAGCTTTGTGTCTCTTTGTTTGTGATGAGTAAGATTAAGTAGTCTCTTATACTTAACACTCGTATCACTCTTTTTGACGGGAAGGACTAGAAAATCCTAAGAGAAAGGCATAAATAACCATTTCACTACTGTTACCCGCCAATCATAACATGACATCTGTATACTTCGGCATAGCAAAAGTGCAATGTCAATGACATTTGTATGCTTCGGCATAGCAAAAGTGCATTGTCAAAAACCTTAACATAATTGGGTAGTTCTTTTCTCTCTTTTGTATACACATTCATGATTTGCTTAATAAAAAAAATATATGCAAAGAAAATAAAAGTAAAAAGAACAAAATGCTTTAAAACATGATTGCAAGCATGTTTTCTAGGAGATGTGGAAGTTATAGGATGTACCTCAAAGGTGACAGTCCCCATCAAACAGTTATGATTGTATGTGAGTTAAAGTGATTTTCTCATACATCAAATCATCATAACATAAAGACACTTATGCAATCTTGCGATGTTTTCACACACAACACACAAAATTCTTTGCTATTTTTGATACATGTGTAGGTACAATGTGATTTGGCCATCACAAGGTTTACATGTGTTAATGTATTCTCACTAAACTATCTTGACTTGTTTTTGAAACATAAAATCGGTTAGACTTGTTTAGTGTATGTGTGTGTGTGTGTTTCTGGGATCAATGTGCATAAAATTGTTGTCGAGAGATGATTTTGAGATTTTAAAATGTTGCTTGGATCCTTGATTGAGTTGTTTGCTTGATTGCATTCATATCTGTGTTTTTCTCTTCTTGAAAAACTGTTTTTAAGCAATCTCAACACCTCCTGGACACCTTTCTATCTATCGAGCTCTTTAGTTAATTCTTATCGCAATCTCGATACTTCTCGATAGCTAGATGGATCGATCGAGAAATCTCATGTCCCCTCGATACCTCCTCGATCCATCGAGCTTCTATTGTGGACATCTTTGGACACCTCTCGATAGCTGCATCTGTTTAAGCCTTTTTATCTTGACACCTCTCGACATCTCTATCTGTCGAGATTTACTAAACACCTATATATAGGTTTCAGCGTGATCTGATCCTCATTCTCTCGATCTGTCCGCATCTATTCACCTCCCAATCACTCGCTTCTCTCTCAAAACCTTCAATCCACGTGATTTTTTACCTTTTCTTGCTTCAAATCACTTGGTATGATCTCTCTTTCTCTCATTCTTCATGATCTTTTCATGCATTCATATTTAGGTTTTGAGTTTTTGAAAATTTTTGGGGATTTTTCAAAATGTTGAGTTTTTATGAAACTTTTGGAATGGGTTTTTGTAGATTCAATCTTACAAACTTCATGCATTGCATCTCATGTGCATTATAACTATATTTTCATGCATTTGGATGTGTGGTATATTAGTTAATCTGTTTGTGTGCTGGTAGGTTTGGATTGGGCTAAGCCCATGGTGATATTACTATTGCACGTCACATGTTCATGCATTATCATGCATACGTCCCTTACATTCAATATATATTTCTATATATTTGAACTACTTGGGACTTTTCTATGTGTTTCTTTCTTCTCTCTCTCTCTCTCTCTCTTGTTTACGTTAGTGCGTCAATGGCACCGAAACGTAAGTCTAGTCCGTCTCAGAACCCTCTTCGTTCTAGGGCCTCTTCGTCTTTTGATCCTACCCCCTTTTCTGTTCGATTCCGCGATGAGAAAGCCCAAAAGGACTTCTCGGAGAACTTCTCTAAACGAGGTGTTCATTCGGAACGCCGAGTTAGTTTATCAGATTTCGCCGACACTGACCTTCCCAATGTCTTTCACAGTCGGGAATGGGAGTCACTGTGTGACGTCCCAGTCACATGTCCTTCTGTGCTAATCCAAGAGTTCAACTCCAACTTGCATGGAATTGACTCTTCATGTAAAGTTGTGATTTACAACTGTTTTATGTTAGCTTTAATTTTGTGCTAAATTTGATTGTAATTTTGTTCAATCTTTTATACCATGTACTTTATGTGGGATTTTATTGTAAGGGTTGTGTGACAGAGAGAGTGAGAGAGTGTGAATACTCAAGCATGTGAAGACAGAAGATTTCTCGTGGGTAGCTCGCAACTAAGCATCCCACGAAATGATGCATGTGCCTTGCATATGACTGGAATGCAAAGAATCATGACAGATGGTGACAGCTGGTTTTCACGAGTGTCTCGCGGGTAAGGCCTTCCAGCGAGATACCCGTGAAACAGTCTGTTTTGCTATTTTGTCCTATCTACTCCACTACATCCTCAAACACACTATATATACCATTATTACCTACATATTGAGTAGAGAGCTTTTCAGAAGAGAAAACCCTAGCCTCAACCCTTGAAAGTGTGAGATTGTCATACCGACAATTCTACACATAATCCATTGTGGTTTTTCTCTACTCCTTCCTCTCCATTTCTATACCCTTGAGAGGTTGATAGCCCAAATACTTACCACACTCATACTGATTGTCCAGTGAGTTTTTGGTGCTGCTGGGAAGCATTGGGATGCAATCAAGCGCATTGCTGGATCCGGAAAGCTAGATAAGACACGATTCCGAGAAGCCTTGTTGGAGTAGGAGCTTGGAGGGCTTAGGTGCATTGGGGAGAATAGGCTTGGAGGGTCTTTTGCTATTCATGTATCCCAACTTATTGTCTAGTTGATCGATTTACCGCTTGGAGGGCGGCGGAAAGGTTTTTCGCCGAGTTCTTCAGTTTCCTCTTCGATAACACATCGGCGTGTTATCTTGTGTTGGCATCTCTCTTCCCTACTCTTTTAGCTTTCTCTTTACTGTTGTGTTTTATTGAATATGGCTTAGAGTAGTGGTTTTGTTTGTTCACTCACATTTACTCTATTCCGCACTTAGTTTAAGTTAGAGTAAAATCAACCGAGCTGTAATTTATTAATTTGGGGTCTAAACAGCTCTTGTGTTTTTAATACAAATTTGAGCTTTTACTTCGATAGCTCTCTTTCATACTCATGTTCAAGGTACACGCATAGTGGTCACATCGGAGTTGGTATCCAATGTACTCCGTGTTCCGAGGGTTGCGCATCTTGACTACCACGGTTGTGAGCGTCTGCGGACTGTGTCCAAAGATGAGATGATCTCTGCTTTCTACGAGCGCCCAGCTGATTGGGGTGATCGTCAGTTTACACTATGTCGGCCTTTTGCTAAAGGTCCTAGATTCATGAACATGGTGATGACTTTTGTTTTGCACCCTCTCTCTCACTATAACTCTATCACAGAGCCTCGTGCTTAATTTCTGTTGTCCCTTCTTGAGTATCTCACTATAGATTTTCCTTCACATTTCATTATTTCTATCATAGATGTATATAGGGATACGACGACTCGTGATAAGTTCATCTTTCCTTCAGCTATCACGCAGATTTTATGCCATTTTTCTGTTCCTTTTCCCTCATCTGACCACTTCTCCGTCATGTGTGCCATTAACTACGCTACCGTTAAACGAAGCGAGGTGCAGTTTCGTTCGAGGTGGTCCAGTTCGGCAGCTCCTCCCACTCCTTCAACTCCATCCACCTCTGCTCCCTCTACTTCAGCAGGAGGTGTGACTTTGGATGAAATCATGGCACAGCTTCAGCACATGGATGCTCTCCTCGATACACTTTCTACCAAGTTGTGTCAAGTGAACACCCGTGTCAGTTGTATTGCTAGTCGGTCGGCTCACCTTGGTGACTTTGTGGAGTCTCCCTCTCCTCCTCTTGAGGCATCCAAAGATGATGGTTCCTACGACGATAATGATGATGAGGATGGAGATGCTAGCTTTTCCAGCTCTGACGAGATGTCTACTTGACACTCTTACCCTTTGTCACTCTGACAAAAAGGGGGAATAGTTTTGGATGTGAGAATAGTCATTCTTAGGGGGAGAGTTAGTATAGGACCTTTTTGTTAGGGGGAGTGTTGATATCTTGAGGGATGTAGTGCGGATTACTAGTATCTTTTTCTTTTCTTTATTTTAGAGATACATTGTTCTTGTAACTTAGGTCTTGTGATATTTTTTTCATACATTGTGCTTATCTTTGATATATATGTGATGATGTATGATTTCTTCACTTTACTTTATATGTGTTGTTTCTTTTCTCTCTCCATGCACATGCTTCTTATTATTTGTATGCAATCTATTATTTTTCCTGACGTGTGCTTATCTATTATTGTGCTTATCTATTATTTTTCTTACATTGTGCTTATCTATTATTTTCACACAAAGATGCCCTGACGTGTTTTGTTAAAAGTGTTTCTGAAATACAAGTTGTCAAAGTCTACTTGTTATGAATTCTCTTCTTGCAAAGTTTTTCAAGAGTTTATGTTAGGATAGATTTTATTGTATTCAACAAGTGAGCATGAGTTGAGTGTTTTATGACTTCTCTCATATGTTCATTTGTTTGTTGTGGTTTTGTTACGGATTGTCAAAGGGGGAGATTGTTAGGACATATGTGTTTCACTTGTTAGGAACATATGTCATTATTTTATGTAATTGGTTAATCCTTTGACAAAATGCACTTTACTTGTAATTGGGTGGATCTAGGATGTGTTTAATACTTCAAGAAACAAAGTTTTAAAATCAAGTGTTAAAGCCATGCAAATCTGTCTAAGAAACAAGGTGAAGAAGTGCTTGTCATTAAAGCTCGATATCTAGCATCTATCGAGCTTAAGAAGCTGTTCCAGCCCCGTGGCTCGATAGCTGCTTGACAGCATCTCGACAGATGCTATCTGTCGAGGTTTAAGAAAAACAGAATTTCAGATCTGTTTTGATTCCAATTCGTGAATATGTCTTTGGGCCTTCTTTTCTCATAACCCTAGACATATAAAATTATTATTTTAAGGGCCGTCAAACAGAACACAAGTTGCACAAGCATTGAGCAAAGTCTGTTCAAGCAATTTGTGATCGAAGACAAAGTCTGCCCTAGTTCATCTATATTGTGAAAAAGCTGATGTGTTTGTGCATCATAGGGTTTTTGTAACCGAGCATCTTCTTGTTCTTCATCGTGTGGATGAATTGAAGAACTTTGCAGCCAACATCTTTCTCAAGTTGGTGATTGAAGTCGCGTACTGGGATCCGCGCAATTGGTTAGTCACGTACTGGGAGCCGTGCATCAAAAGGAGAGATTGTCACTACAGAACAAGTCCAATTGGGTATTGGGGTAAGGGTTCAACTGTAGGTTGGTAGAAAGTACTGGGATTCCTTTACTTGTAACCACTTATTTTGATAATAGTGGATTCTCGGGAGTGGTGACCTTAAAATCACCATGTCAAATTTATTTTCTGCTGCACTATAATTTATTAGTGATTTGTTTGTGCTATCATGCGTTTGCAGGTTAAATTGATTAATTAATTAAACTTGGCTAATTAAACAACTTAATCCATCACAAGGGGTCAATACGTTTTTGGCCTATCAAATTTACTTGGCTTAATTAGTTGATTTAATTTATCACAAGGAGTCAATGCATTCTTGACCTATCAAGTGCAATATTTATACTTAGGGTTTTTTAAAATTTTTAAAATTATATATGTATACGGGTCGAGTTTGGGTCAGGTATGAATAATACCCACACCCGACCTGGACCCGCTACAGGATTGGGTTTTTAAAACCTAAACCCACCCCATTTGCTTTGCGGTAGGGTCAAGTTGGGTGCCCGCGAGTCGAGCAATTTTTGTCATTCCTACCCAACACCTTTGATATATCTTCATCTGTCTACCTAGAAGGCTTATGGAGGAATAGCCTCATGTATAACCAACCTTAGTGGGAAAATGAAGATTTACCGTTGGTGGGTTTATTTTCTTAAATGAACCTTAAAATTGTTTCCAAGTACAATATGGGTATGCTTCTGGAAATAGGAATAGGTTCACTCAAACAAGTAAACCCCGACCTGAGACTATTTTGAACTTAAGCTTGGAGGTGGAAATGTCATTGAACTTCAATGTTTATGCTCATATGGCAAATAAACTTGCAGAAATCACGAAAGAGGCATGTGACATTCTACTATTATGTTGATAAGAGAATTTTTTATTTTTTTTAAAAGTTAATAAGAACAATTTATTTTAAAAAACACAATTAAGAAAACTTAATTTTGCTTTCTAAGCCCAACTTCTAGTTGATATCAACAATTAAGTTTATTTGTATATATCTAAAGAATTGATAAAGCAGCAGAAGAAAAATTGATTTTGTTTGTATATTCAAAGAATTGATAACATTAATTAGACTATTATTTCAATCTAAAAAGTTGCAACTTGGCAATCAAACATGATATATACTTAATGCAGCCATGATTTCTAAACTCAAATTGGATCATATTGTATATAGTCTAAAATAATTCAACAATTCACAATCAATAAAAATTACAGCATTTTATATTTATATTTTTGTGAATTCCATATCTCAACCTTGGGGACTTAAGGCGTTTAAGCGTCTAATCATGCACTAACCTTTCTCTCGCTATCACACTCTACCAATCGGTGTAAAAAACAAGAAGTGGGCCAGGAAATAGGGATTTGGGTTCAAGAGAAGCAAAGGATTTGAAGAAAGCAATAATGATCTTTAATTGCATGAATGCTTTTTTGGCTTTCTCACTCAAATCATTCTCTTTATTTAAAACAAAAACAAAACAGCAACCACCAATTGCGTAGTCCAATAATTTGGTTGCACTGGATATTTTGTGACTGTAGGTGATGAGGAATCCTAATGGTAATCAATTTTAATTAGAAGAAGAGGGAGGTGGAAAAAGTGTGGGAGCACCAATCCAATGTGGCACAAATGCAAAAGAGCTGAATCAAAGCTAAATCTTCCGTTTTTATACATAAGATAAATGTGCGAGGTCCGGTGTTATTCTTGCAGAGTTAGTGTAGTGAGTAAGAGCATATAATTAGTCTCGTTAAATTGTGAAAAGGATGTAAAAACTAAAAAATACATTCGCATTGATAGAATCTTCCTTTGCGACAATCTGCCAAATAAGAATTCCATGTCATTGTGACAAAAGGTTGAGGAATTTCGATTGTGGAAACAACACAATGGTATTGAAATAAATAAATTTATCATATTCTAATTAGTTTGCTTTAGGGACAGTTATTAGCTTGTTTAATGGTCTAGCTTTTGGAATAGCTGGTAATCAGGCAAAGAGTTATGTAATTGAGTTTTGAAAATGCAGCTCCAATGATATTATATGCGTGCGCTCACACGCGCGCGCGCACATATATATATATTCAAACATAGTGATTCAATATATATTCAAGCATAGTGATTCAACAACTTTGCGGGGTGGATGAGCAAAGACGGTAGCATCAACTCCCTGCTAAGTGGTAACAAACAGAACACAGCAAAAGAATATAATTTATTTTATTTGACCCCTAAATTTCAAGCTAAGTGAAACTTGATCAAAGAGGAATTTATAAAGAATTTCCACCCGTGGACTAATATATATGTATTACAGACTCCATTCAAAATTCTACCAGAAAGAGTGATCTATTTAGAGAAATCTTGACCGTTTGCACTCAGGTGGAAGACCTCCAGGGAAGCGTTTTAAATCACTGCAGTAGTTGTAAATCATGAAGTATTTCTGAACCCATCTCAGTCTTCTTCGGCCAGGGGCATCAAGCTCATTGGTCTGCCATGTAGAATCGGAGAAAGCACTAGTAGAAGTGGAAGCCGTAACCTTGAAGTTCCGGTAGTAAGCTGTAAAGGGTGCCTTAGACCAATCAGTTTTCACCAATCCTCCTCTTGTTGCCCAATCGTCAGCGTTCCATAGGCTAGAGTAAATCTTCATAGGTTGGCTCTTAGGGAAGGGAACACCAATCGATTCAGCATTCTTGAATACTCTTATGGGAGTGTTATCAACCAAGAAACTGAAAAGGGAAGCAAGGTTAGACATTGTTCCAATCGCATAGAGTTTTAGCAATCATAGTAATTAAAATGAAGCAACAAAGTGGGGTGCTTTCTCTTACATTATGTGTTGGGGTTTCCAGATGATGGAATAAGTGTGAAAATTTCTTGTGGGATCGAACCAGAGATAGAACTGTTGCTCCCTGTTACCCTTGCCCTGAGTGAACACATTGGTGTGTAGTATATAAGGGTCACCACTAAGGTTCCCAAGAACTCGAAGTCAATTTCATCATGAGTTGGCCCCTGAGAAGACAACTGTAATAGAGAACAGAACAGTCAGTTACGCGATATACCGTTTGAACGTTTGAGGGAGTTTCTGGAAAGAAGGCAAAGGTCTTACATGCATGAATACCAAGTTAGTACCCAACCCTATCTCAGATTATTCTAAGGTTAAACACATATTTAAAGCCCACTTCAAAAAGAGTATTTTAAATACATATAAAATAAATAAGTGCAAGTTTGAACTAGTTTTTCCTTTTTAACTATTTTATCTAGTTTACTTAGGTACAATTTTATATGATCACACTTATTGAGATAGGTCACATGATCAAACAAGTGGTAATAAAGAGAAAGTGTATATATAGTATATACATACATTTGCACATGCTATTTTAAGGCGTCTTATTGTGATTGTAAATTATTACTAGTACGCAAAAAATGTGTATATAACATTCTCGTAAGTGTCTATGATTGGCTATGTGAAAATGATATTAAGTCATCAACAACTTATTACTTCAATAAATCATGAAAAATTACATATTTATTGGGTAATAGTGAAAATCAAAAATATTATTTCTCTTTTTTTTTTTAACTTTTTTAATATGATAGGTATCAGTTGGTTTACTTGTAAAGGCCAAGTTACTTGCACACTAGCTAGTAACATGCTCTTGTTGATATGTGCCTTTAACTTTAACCTTTTTTTGCAGGCACTTCAAAGATATCACAAGCAGGCCAACACTAATCATCCTAAAGGCCTTCCTATTAGAATCAATAAGTAGTTTTTAAGAAGGAAAAAATATTAAGCAGAAAGAAATGGATGAGTTTTGAGACATACATAGTAGGCAGTTACAGTGCCAGCAGAGTTGCCAGCAACAAGTTTGAGCTGCATATCAATCCTCCCAAATAGGTATTCTTTCTTGGACTGGAAGCCAGAACCAGAAACTGTGTCTAGAGACAGAGACAAAAGCTGTCCTGCTTTGAATATCTTGGCACGGTTACCACCCCATGTTATGTCAAAGTCTTGGTAGAAGTTACCAGCACAAGAGGCAACTGATAAAGAGCTAATTACCACTAGACAAACCAATACAAACATAGAGAACCCATTAGAAGAAAAGGCCATGTTTAGACTTTAGAGAGAGAACGTTGCTTGTGAATGAGGGGTTTCAGTGCATGAGAGCTATACTATATATATATATATATATATAGGGCAAAGGAAATGCTTGTAGTTGTAGAGTTAAGAAGGAAGAGAAGAGGAGGGTATGAAGATGTGGGGATACGCGTGAGCAATAACTGGAGGAGCCTAAGCTCAAAGCTGGTGCCAGCTGAGCTGAGGAATTATCTATATATGAAAGCTGGAAGCTTTTGTTTGTTTGGGCTTTGTTTTTTTTTTTTTAGACAATTGCAATTATAATCATTCTGTCCCCGCCAGTATGATAGGTAGGGCCCTCTTTTTAAAATATATAGGTGGTGGATGACAACGGGAATGGTATGGAAGAATAAAGTTTTTTTTTTTTTTTTTGGACCACCAATCATGTATTTGGTTTCCAATGAGAATTTGCCATGTGGGAAAATTATATCCGACTCACTTCCTAAATTGTCAAAAAAATATTCTTAAACATTTTTTCCTCTGCTTTTCTTTCAATATAACTGTATTTTTACACTTATCAAAAAAATAAAAGAAAAAAAAAACTGTATTTTACAGAGTAAAGAGTCACAACTCACAAGATCATCAATGCAATGTAATTAAATAGTTAAGATACCAACTCTTTTGGCTGTTGCATTGCACAGCATAGTTGTTTTTTTTTTTTTTTTATTAAAGACCCCGAATCAGATTTAATCTGACCTTACAAATGCCTGCAAAAAGCGAATCTCTTGTGACTTTCATCTTTTCTTTCTCATGTACTCGGTGAATTTGAATTCGACTAAATACTCATAAGCACAAGATGGCACCTCAGGAAATTGGCTTAAAACTACACAGTTTTTTTGTCCTGAAACTACAGATATATTTTTAAGATTATCCCATATTAGACATGCGTGGAATGTTTGAAGAATTTGAGTATGAAACAATAATAATAACAAAATACTACTTTGAGGCGTGTTCTAAACACCATATTGAAAGTCATAATGGACCCTACTCCAAAGAGTTTGTTTCTAGATTTCAAGCGCTTCACCTCCATGATACAACAAAGTCACCAAACTGTAATCACCAATTCTGAAATTTCATATTTAGAGTTCCATAACGAATTTGTGTATTTGACTAGGACAATGAGAGAAAATGAATTGATTGTGCCTATTTTCAAGCCTTTAATCTAGAGACAATAAAGAGTTTTTCTTGAAAGATCATGACTACTCATATGAATTTGCAAATTTCTAAAAATTGATCATTTATAATAAATTTTCATATATATTATGCTTTACAAACTCATAACCCTCTTTAAAAAAGAAATTTCTTTTTTAAAAAATTAGTTATTTCTATATCACAAGTAACTTCCATATATTATATATGCTCTAATTCATCTTATCTCATTTTGATCAAATAAAAAGTCAACATTCGACCTTAATCAAACACATTACACACACATGAACACATGCCATGTGTAGCCACTAAAGCATTGCATTACGCCATATGCGATGAATGTGAATGTTCTAATGCCACATGTCCATAAATTCTATCAAGTAATGTATGTATAGGAGTTTGTATTAATCATATACACACAAAAAAGTTTTGTAGCCTTCTCATATATGGGACATGTTTATTATTTAAAACGCAAAGTTACTTCGTTTCATATCACAATCTATACTATATTTTTAAAAATTCTCCACTTAGATTGTGATATTAAGTGTATGGTCAAATGCTGATATCCTAATGCACATCAGAAGGTGTTTTTTTTTTATTTGAACCTTCAATTAATTAGTGTAAACATTTCAAATTAATAACTAATTAAGTAGAAGGTGGCCTAAACTTCAACCTATACTTTAAATATTAGAAATATAAATACCACCCACATGATTACACCCAATTTCAACGATAGTAACTAATTGAATTTGCACCCTTTCAAGTGCTCCATCATTTTCATGAACATGTGTGAGAGCAAATTTTAAACTTTAACCATAGGTTGTCTCACTTCTTATGCTTATAAAGATAAAGTTCCTTAGGTGTTTCTATCACTTCAGACACTTACAAAAAAAAATTTAACTTCATTAAAAGTATAACACTACTTATCCTCTATTTAATCTAACAACCTCTTGAGAGTCCCTTAGGCATGTGAAAGTTCAAATAGTGTAAAACATTATAGCTTGTTTAGACCCTCAATTTTAAAAAACATGGCTTAATTGCTTTTACTCTAATTTATCTAAGTGCGGAACAAGAGAAAAACTATGCAATATATTAACCGGAACAACTCTCTAAGCCATAACCACAAGCAAGCAACAATAAATATAAAAGCTTAAAGAGTAAGGGAAGAGAAATGCAAACACAAGATAACACTGAGACGTGTTATCGAAAAGGAAGCCAAAGAATTTGACAAAAAGCCTCTCCACAACCCTCCAAGTCAAAATGATTCACTACTGAATAAGTTGGAGTACAAGGATACCAAAAAGACCATGCAAGTCTAATCTACCCAAAGTACTTGAGCCCTCCAAACTCTAGCTACCAACGGACTTCTCGAAGTCTTATCTTCACTAGTTTCCCAGATCCCGCAATATCCCCTAATTGCATCAACCAAGCCTCATCGGCTTATTTTGGCAAATCTCAAATGTTTCCAAAACTCCAAATCACTCTCAATACTCTGAATAGGTGTGGGTTGTGTTTGGGTACAAATCTCCTCTCAAAGTATAACAATGGGAGATGGAAAAGAGAAGAGACTAACAAGATTTCTCTATTGAGGATGAGTAGTTCTCTCTAACAAGGTGGGTGTGTTGTAGAAACCTCTGTAGG
Organism: Castanea mollissima; assembly: GCA_014183005.1. Taxonomy (NCBI): domain Eukaryota; kingdom Viridiplantae; phylum Streptophyta; class Magnoliopsida; order Fagales; family Fagaceae; genus Castanea; species Castanea mollissima. The sequence goes on along the minus strand of JACAVU010000008.1, from coordinate 25,698,504 downwards.
GTTTCTTCTAAATAGTCTCATTGAAATTTTGTGGGTAATGAGGACATATATAGTATGGGTGAAGGGTATAAAAGTTACACTAAAAATCCCAACTGTCAATGCATTTCGCGAGTCATCTCGCAAGTTGGCCAAGTCATAAGATGAGTCACGAAACACACTTACTCTTCAACTTCCAACATATGCTTCTTATGTGAATTCGCGAGATGCACCACTCACGAGCCATGTCGCGAGATCAACTTCTTGAGCAAATCTTCACCACTTAAAACTAAACCCATTACAAATCCCACAAAATACAAGGAAATAAATTAATGAAATTACAACACTTTTTGTCATGGAATAAAGCCAACATAAATGTTATGTGGAAAATCATAACTTAACAACATGTTTGGATTGAGAAGGAAGGGAGGGAGAGTGGAAGAGAGGAGAGTAGAGTTGGCTAAAAATAGACTAATTTTGGGTCAATTCCACTCTACTCTACTCCCCCTTTTTCTCCCTCATTCCAAACGGACCATTAATAAGTGGATCTACCAAGTTTCAACTTGACGATATATACACAACGGTGATAATACCATATATATATATATATATATATATATAATATATATATATATATATATATATATATATATATATTAACAATTTTCTGACATATTTGTTTTTTAAGGGTATGTTTGGATACCGCATATTTGCTAAAAACTGAAAACTGAAAAATTGAAAACATTGTAGCAAAATATTTTTCAAACAACCAAAACACTATTCGCGTGTTTTGTGCAACTTGGCTGGTCTATGAACAGTGCCATGGGACCAACCAAACGCAAACGCAAATGCTAAAGAAGCAATATGCAAATGCACACTAATTAAGCTAATATTCTATATAAACATGCATCCTATTTTGTAACAACCAATGACTTAGGTCCCTAATCCTAATGACAAAACAATATCTATTTTAAGTAAGCATGAATTAAAATATTAAAAAAAAAAAGTAACTGACTTAAAATATTCAACTGCTCATGGCTTGACAAGAGTGAAGAGCCATGCGAATGCAACTGGAGGCAGAATATTGTAAAATCATTTCTTTTGAGGATAATTACAGATTACCCACCTATGATTTAGCCCGAATTTAACTTCCCTACCTGTGGATTTATTTTTGACACTTTACCCACCTGTGCTTCCCTCCGTTACTACTCCGTAACCCACCTCCCTTTCAGACGTTACTCTAACACATTTTTTATCACAAACAAAACCCAAAACATATCAAACACTCCCCTTTCTCCCAAAGTTAAATAGTTTTAGGCTTATGTGGCTAAAACTAAACATGAGAATTTGGAGTTTGGATGAGCCAAAGCAATTTAGACTTTAGACGAGAATGTTGTTTGTCTCATCAACTTGGAAAGACCAATCAGGCTCTCACTCTCTCACCTCCATTCTATGGCTGCTACAGTTTCACTCTTTTTCTCCTTAGATCCACAACCACAACACCACTACTTTTCCCACTTCAAACCCCACCAAACTCTTCCTTTCACTTCCTTACCTCTTTTCCCCAAATACTCACTTCTTACTATTGCTCAAACACAACCGCTATGCTTTCAAATCCTCTTCTTCTTCCTCCCACTCCACTCCTTTCAACAACAGCAATGACAAGCTCCTTTTTTCTTGAAGACCCATTTTGAACAGGTCTATTTCTAAGCAATGAAAAGCTTGAAAAGCTCAAACTCCTCAAGGATTTCAGGTATTACTAGGAACTGGAATCTGGGTCATTGTGGATTCGGGTGATGAGGGCAAAGGAGATGGACATAACAATTGCTTTGCTCCGTTTATTTGATTTAGGGATTGGGTTCTTTTGGTTATTGGGGTTTGAAAAATGGGATTTGAGGCATGGTTACTGATGGATCTATGGGTTTGGATGTGTGTGGGTGTGTTGATGTTTATATTTTGACTTAGGTTTTGGGGTTGTATTTTGATAGATCTATGGTTTGTACTATGATGGTATGGGTGTGTTAGGGTTACTACAGGTCCAAGATCTCACTTTTGGTGGGTTGCATTGTGGTGGATCTGATGATTCCATGGGTTATGGGTTGTTGTTTAGCTGTGAAATTTTCACTTTGCTTCTATTATACCCAGTAAATCAAGTAATTTTCATTCTACTATTCACGATGTTGTGATTTTTTCTGGTGAGTTTGTTGTTTGGTTTGAAACCTTCCTCTCTCATATCTCTATTCCCTTGGTTAAGCTTTGTTGATCCTCGCCTTGGGTGCTACTAATGTATATCTAGTGGCTTTGTGTGAGTGAGATCTTGGATGTTGAAAATCAAAACTTTAGAAATTAAGTGCTGGAAATTGTTGATCCTCCCTGCTGTCATGTTGTAAACTATGTTATGCTTTGATTTTAATAAATTTCTTAGTTTAGGCACAAAAAATAAGTATAAGGAAGAAGACGAAGAACAGAAGCCTTTGAGAGAAAATATTTTAGTGGTTGATATTTGAGTTCTGTTGGGTGAGAGAGATTTTTAACTAGCAAGTATGGTTAGCGGTTAACCAGGATTTCAAACTAAAATCTTTAACTATGCCACTACTCTCTCTCTCTCTCTCTCTCTCTCTCTCTCTCATGGTTTTGCTTGATTTGATTTGTATTAGTTTTCAAGGTGTGTTCGTGTATGTTCTTCATGTTTGTGAATTGTGAGAAACCAATACCATATTTTAATCTTATTTTTCTTTTGTTTTTCTTATTTTGGGAGGAGAGAGACATCATATGGGTGTTAAAAGACTTATTTACCCCTCTTTTTTAACAGAGGTGGGTAACAGAGATTAAACGGAAGTAACCTTAGGTGGATAAAGTGTCAAAAATGAAATCACGAGTAAGCTAAATTCGGGCTAAACCATATGTGGGTAATCTGTAATTATCCCTTTCTTTTTAGAGTAAAAGGATTGATGTTGCTCTTGGTTTTTAGTGACTTTTTGAAAATGTCACTAAAGATTTTTAACACAGTTAAAGACATATATATGGCAACGTTTTTAAAAACATCACAGCAGACCTACAGTGACCATGCTATAGCGACATTTTTGAATGTCGCAAAAAAAACACTCCAATAGACTATTTGTGTCTACAACGACTTTTTTTTTGTTTTTTGCGACGTTTTACAAACTTCCACCTAAACCTATTCTTTTTGTAGTGATAATTCTTATTAATCTCTTTGGATTTTTTATCAAATAATAATGTTCAGCTTTCTGTCGTTGGAAATGTTTCAATTTTTTATGAATAAATTTTTCGACGAGATAGACTTGCCATGCCATCGAAAAACTTATTTTGTAAAATGGAAATTATTGTCTATTGAAAAAGTTTTGTCACAATTAACAACCTTTCCAGTACTTGTTTTAAGATTAGTTTTAAATTTATTGTTCTCGTCAACATATTTCCCTTTTGAGCTATTTAGGGAAAGCAATTTATTATCATGAATTCGAGTTTCCTCTTCAGTCCGTAAATTTATGTTTCAAAATTTGCTCAATACTGATATCTTTTACACAAATTATTTTGGAATAAAACTTTAATATGATCGCACATCGTGCTAGCTCTAAAATGGGTATTTGCTGACGAGTAGCATATAAACGGTTGCCGTGCAAACCGTCCATAATAATGACTAGTAAGAGTATGGACGAGCGTAAATGCATTAATTCTAGACAATATTCAATGATTGAGTGATAAATGAGCGCGAAACCATTACTACTGTCCAATAATGTATATTTAAATAACTGTTATGGAGAGTAAAAGGCCGGAATTAAGTGGTCATCATTGCGCCATAACTCCTCCAATTTTAGTACAACGTTACACATAGCATTTATTCAAACAGAGGCTATATAAAGCCAAGAAAGCCAGGTAAATGATTCATACAAACACATACATACACAAATTGCTCTACAGATTACTTATTTCTAAAGAGTTTAAGCTAATTTAAGTATCGAATGGTCCTTGGCAGGCCCCAAACCGGTGTCATTATGCACTTAGTATTTTCTCTTACATAGGTTCTCCAGGTCGTCCATCGTACTAACGAGGAACATACTGACGAGGCAAAATCTTGCTTTATCATTTGTCAAAGATTATTTTGGGTGGATTCTTATCGTGCAATTGCCAGGTGCAACTAAATTTTCATAACTAAGTTTGCTTAATTAGCTATCAAGATCTAAATATTTTTTGCAGGAAAAAAATATTTTATGGCTTTTATTCTTCACAAATCACAGTACCTACCCAAAGTGAAGAGTAGAATATTAATTATCAAATTTGTGTTTTATTCCTCTCTCTCTCTCTCTCTCTCTCTCTCTCTCTCATACACACGCATGCATGCACATATTGGCCCTCATGGCTGGAGTATATATATTATGCCCAAAAGAGAGTTGAAGAGGTATACACCAACAATCATGGTAGTATCACTAATAATTATAGTAACAACAACAACAACAACATCACTTAGTTTAAAGAAAACCTCTATACCTTAGTGCAACATTTAAAAACGTTCTTAGGAGGCAAACGACCCTGGCGGAATTTGACCTCAGAATCTCATGTAATACACATTATGGTTTAAAGTAAACCTAATAGTTGGTGCTTAAATAGCTGTCTACAAACAAGCTCAAATTAATTAAAGTAAAATGACAAATTTGCATTGGATGGTTTGTTTGGTTAGCTGGGTTTTAGGTTAGGTTATATCATATTCGTTACTTGAGCCCAACTTGTTTTAAACAGATTGATGATGGAGATATTAAGCCAACCGAGTTGATCTTAACAATTGAAGTTTTGATGAAGTATTTAACAGGGGCCACAGGGCCTCCCTTAAGCAATAATAAGCTTTACAGTTTATTAGTTCTGTGAAGCGTCGAGTCGAAGTGTCACTGAATCTACAATATTAATATTATACATTCATTAAAATAGATAGGGCCCTAAAGAAAAGAGATTAGGCTACAGTAATTTAAAATTTATTTATTTATTATTTATTTATTTAATTGCTTCTAATAAGTGAGTGAGAATCGAGTAATGTAGCTTGGTTAAAAGACTATTGACAAATTCTTATAAAATCATATATATATATATTATATATATATATATATATATATATATAGATGATGCCGAAAAAATCACCAGTAAGTTGCAAGCACTCCCAAATCGAAACAACATCTGCAAAAAGAAAAGAGATGACCTAACAGAGAGTACCGGTGTGGTGCCGGCCAAAAACCCTCCGAAAGTCAAGTTAGAGTCTTTTTCACAACCCTAGAGTGCCAGAGTCGAGTTGATTATGCGTACCTTAGTTTATGAGGGTTTTGGGGTATTTATAGTAGTGTAGGGCCGAAATATGCACCTTGGCGAAGAAGTACTTTCCTACTAGGAGAGTAATTTGTGGATTTTGCGTAATCTTAGAGTTCTTTTCCTTATAGGAATCTTCTCAATTAGGGCTAAACGTGTAGCTCAAGAATTCTCCTTATGGCGTATGTGTGGAGGTCAAGCAAAGTCATATCAAACTTATCGCGAGACACAAGTTGATTCCGATTAGGAGTGCATGAAGCCTTATCAATACTAACGGAGACCAAATGCTACAACCGTCCACTACACGTCCTTGTAGCTTTTACCCGTCGACCCTCCTTATGTTAACACCGCTCCGTCGTGATTGATGAAGAAAGATCCGTCTCATATTTGATCCTCTTCAGTTGCCCCTTCACTCCTTGGGTCCGTCGCTACAGACTAGACAGACTCATGGAGTGGCAGTCTTCCTTTCTCATGGCCACATATCGAGACAAATGGATCTGGGTTATTTATGACAATGGACACGCGGCCTGCATTGATTGGTTGTTCACAGTAAGCGAGGCGTCCCTTCGTATTCTGTGCCCTTTGCTCTATAAAAGCTTGCCTTTTCTTCCTTCATTCTCACCTTCTTATAAAAAATTTGCAATCAGAGCGCTACTGTCATTTCTATTGCGCATTTGTTTCGTCCTGCTAACATATCCGTCATATTGTGTTGCTCGACCTCGATCCGGTATGTGCTCTGAACTCTTTCTTCTTCTTTTTTATGCACTTTCTGTAGATCCGTCAGTGTCTTAGGTTTTACCGTCATATATAGGTAATGTCTAGTGCGTCAAGTAATCAATCGTTTGTCCATGACGAGGCGGGCTACGATGAGGGATTCTCGTCAGGTCAAAGAGATCCTGACACTTCAAGTGAAGAAAGGAATCCGTCCGCTACCTCTCCTTCCTTAGACGATGAAGGTTTGGAGTCGGATAGTTCGGTGGAGTCTTCAAGCGATAACCTAGATGGTGTCGATCCCCCTGTTTAATCTGTGATCGATCCGGATGGTCTTAGGGAGTTCGTCCTGCTACCCCTATGGACGGTCAATGATTTTAGGTCCACAGTCACAGAATCCCATTTCAAAACAATTAAGGCCAACTACCAAATTCCTAACAACATCCATATCCGTCTTCTGCACAAGTCCGAGAAATGTTACGACAGGGGGGTCGACGGTGTTGGGATCTATGAGCAAGCACTGAAGGCAGGGCTCAGATTTCCTTTAAGCTCTCTCCACCGTCGCCTACTTCAATATGTTGGTGTATCCGCCACACAAATCTCCCCAAACGCCTGGAGGGTCTTCATAGGCGTGGAAGTCTTGTACAGAGCCATGTCAAACGGTGCACGAAGGTTGACACTGGAAGAATTCTTTCACTGTTACCGTCCCACGGAGATTATAAAGTCAAAGGGTATGTATAGTTTTGTAGCTAGGAACCCGTTGTTAAGGCTTGTCTGTGATACACCCGACTCCAATAGGGACTGGAAGAGTAGGTATTTTTTCTTGGAAGGGGACGAGTGGATGTGTCGTCCAGGGGATACCACATATATGCCCGTCAACACAACATGGGGCATAATGCCTCCGTCGGGTATGCAATTGCTTTTAGTTCCTGTGTGTTCAAACACTTTATTTTTGTAAGTTATTCTAACCGTCTTCTTTTGCAGCTCGAGACCGTCCGCAAGTTTCTTTGGAGGAGTGGAGCTTCCTTGAGAGGATTTTCAACAAGATGAAGCTTGAAGAGAGGACTTGGGCACAATTAGTCAACCTCGACACACTCTACTAGTATTGTGAAGGCCCCAAATTGACCTCTGCCACCCGTCGTTACGACAGTAGAGTTCGCAAACGTAAGCCTATCATAAACACTTTCAGCCTCTTTTACTCATTCTTTTCTAACGCTGCACATCCGTCTTTTATTTGCAGAAATGGACTCTGCCAAGAGAAAAGCCTTCATCAAGTAGCAAGCAGCAAAGAAGAAACAACAGGTCGGTCAACAAGCTAAGGGGACGGGTCCATCCGTTCCGTCAAAACGGAACCAACAGGAGAAGATGGACCGTCTACCGAAGAAGCAGAAGACCACCCCTGAGCCTGTCATAGCGTTGGAGGCCGAGACCAAGAGGACGGTCACTCCCGTGAAGCATGGAAAGGGTAAAGGTTTAATGAAGGGTCCAGCTCATACTGGTGAGAAACCACCCGTCCTCCTTCGAGAAGACTCAGAATACGCCTTGGCAAAACTCTCGTCCATCATGACCGCTGATGATTATGAGGACCTCGGCAACCACGCTACGGAGGCGATGGGAGAGACGGGCCTGTTCACTATTGCTCAGGTATTTCAAACCTGTTCTCAAACTTGAAACCGTCCTTTCTTATCCGTCGTTTACATGATATTTATTTGTACTTTGTTTTCAGGCCATGCTGATGACGAAGGGGCTGATGGGTCGTTGTCTGAATCATGAGACAACTTTGGACCGTCTTAGAAGGAAGAATAAGATGATGGAGGACGAGCTTCATGATCTAAAGACCTGGGAGATCAACATGAAGAGAAAACTCAACTACTCAGAGCAGGTTAGAGTAGAGCTGGAGAAGCAGACGGAGCAGCTAGCGCAAATTCTAAAGGACAAGGAAAAGGAGGTGACGGATGCCAAGACTCAGCTTCGTGATGCTAAAGAAGTGGCGATCCGGGAGTATCGTGACTCCGACCTTCTTTTAACAGAGCTTGGGAGCTCCTTTGCTGACGGATTCAACGATGCCCTCTATTAGGTCAAGGCCTCGTATCCCAATCTGGACGTGTCCCATGTCTCTATAGACGCTCAAGGGCAGACACTAGCTCAATCCGTTCACTCCGAGAGTACAGAAGATGTGTTTGCCGTCACTGCTCCTCCTGCGGACGAAGGCCGGACTCTTCCTCAAGATCAACCAGACGACAACTAGAAAATTGAAAGCACTTCCCCCAAGCATCAGCAGTAGTAGTTTTTTTTTTTTTTCTTTTTTTTTTTTGTGGAATGTGAAGGACAAAAATTTAATCCGTTGTAATTTGTTTTCTTGAACTGTCGTAACTTGTTTGTGGAAGTATTTTTTATAAGGTTTAACTAGCTTATTCGCTTGCTTTTATCCGTCGTGCATTTTAATTTATTGCTCATACAGTAGATAATCTAATCATGTCACAAGGTTTCGTCCAATTGTGAATTGTATGCCATTAAGACATCTTTTATCTACGATGTCCGTCCGTCTCACAACTTGACTTGTACATTTCATCCTTGAGAGGATGATCCGTCCATATTTTGGACAAATCTATACTTTTGGATGACCCATCCATTATGTGGATAGTACCCTTTTATCTGTATTGGATTACCTGTCCACCATGTGGAATTATATTTTCATCCTTGTAGGATGATCCGTCCACTATGCGGACTTAATTGATTTTTATCTATTTTGGATGATCCATCCACTTTGTGGACTTGACAGGTTTTTATCCGTTTTGGATGATCCGTCCATTATGTGGATTTTAACAAAGATCCGTCCACTATGTGGACTTGATAAATTTTCATCCGTTTTGGATGATCCGTCCATTATGTGGATTTCAACAAAGATCTGTCCACTATGTGGACTTGATAAATTTTCATCCATTTTGGATGATCCGTCCACTTTGTGGACTTAGTAGAGATTCGTCCACTATGTGGACTTGATAAATTTTTATCCATTTTGGATGATTCGTCCACTTTGTGGACTTAGTAGAGATCCGTCCACTATGTGGACTTGATATATTTTCATCCATTTTGGATGATCTGTCCACTTTGTGGACATAGTAGAGATTCGTCCACTATGTAGACTTGATAATTTTTTATCCATTTTGGATGATTCGTCCACTTTGTGGACTTAGTAGAGATCCGTCCACTATGTGGACTTGATAAACTTTCATCCATTTTGGATGATCCGTCCATTTTGTGGACTTAGTAGAGAACCGTCCACTATGTGGACTTGATAAACTTTCATCCATTTTGGATGATCCGTCCACTTTGTGGACTTGGTAGATTTTTGAGCCAAACACATTTCATACGTTCTGAATAAAACTCCTTTTATTATAATTTGACTGGTAGACTATATTGTTCATAGAAAATAAAAACTTTGACTTTAGTAAGTGGAAATTATGACTGTCTAAAAAATAAACTGGAAATGAAGACGTAAACATTGTTGTTTTCTTTGCCCTTTGTTTACTGGTAGTATTTTTTCAGGTGCTCTGTATTCCATGGATGGCTCAGCTTTCTTCCGTCTAGCGTCTCTAAATAGTAGGTTCCCTTCCTATGCCATGAAATGATTCTGTATGGTCCTTCCCAGTTAGGGCACAGTTTTCCTTGGGAGGCATCCCTCGTAGCGCCGAGTACTTTTCGTAAGACCAGATCTCCCACCTAGAAATCCCTGTGCCTAACCTTGGAGTTGTAATGCTTTGCCATCATGTCTTGGTATCGCGCTGGTCTCTGTGCAGCTGCTGCCCTGGCTTCGTCTACAAGGTCAAGTTGTACACACAAAGCTTCGTCATTCTTACTCTCATCGTAGCTTTCCACACGGTAGCTTGTTAATCCTACTTCTGCCGGTATGAGAGCCTCAGTACCATACGCCAATCGAAACGGTGTCTCTCCTGTCGGTGTTCTCGTTGTTGTCCTGTATGCCCATAAAACACTTGGTAATTCGTCCGGCCATATGCCCTTTGCCTCCTCGAGCCGAATCTTGATAATCTTCAACAAGGACCGGTTCGTGACTTCAACTTGTTTGTTGGCCTGCGGGTGGGCGGGCGATGAGTAGTGATTCTTGATCCCAAGCAGAAAACAGAAGTCTCTGAATGTGTCATTGTCGAATTGTTTTTCGTTGTCAAAAACCAGCACCCTCAGAATTCCATATCTGCAAATAATACTTCTCCATACAAAATTACGGATATTCTTTTCCGTGATAGTGGCCAGAGCCTCTGCTTCCACATTTGGTGAAGTAGTCAATACCAACCACAAAGAACTTTAGCTGCCTTACCGCCGTTGGGAAAGGACCCATGATGTCTAATCCCCATTGTGCAAAGGGCCATGGAGCCGTCATAGGGGTAAGTTCTTCCGTTGGTTGCCTTATAAAATTACCAAATCGTTGGCACTTGTCGCAAGCTCTAACATATGTGTGGGCATCCTTCTGCATTGTTGGCCAGTAGTATCCTGCTCGGAGTAGTTTGTGCACCAAAGACCTTGAGCCAGAATGGTTTCCACAAACTCCGTCATGGACCTCCCTCATCACGTAGTCTGCTTCTGCGCGGCTGAGGCATCTTAAATATGGTCAGGAGAATCCTCTTTTATATAGGACGTCTTTAATCAAGACGAACCGGGCAGCTTTAACCTTCAACTTCCTTTCGTCTTCTTTGTTATCGGGTAGCTTGCCTTCCTTGAGATACACCATTATTGGAGCCGTCCAACAACACTCATTGCTTACCTCCTGCATGCTAATGTCATCTAATAATGATAAAATCTGGACGAAGGATAATACTTGTTCAGGGATGATCATGGGTTCGGTCGAAGCTGCCTTTGCGAGTCGGTCCGCTTCTTGGTTCTCCTCTCTTGGGATTTGAATCATCATGAATTAGAGGTTATTCGTTCGACCCTTCACTTCCCCAAGATACCTTTTCATCCTCTCATTCTTGCAATCATAGCTCCCATTAATCTAACTGGCCACGATTTGAGAATCGGAGTAGACGATCGCCCTCTTAGCTCCTGCTGCTATCACAAGCTCCAGCCCCGCAACCAAGGTCTCGTATTCCGCTTCGTTGTTAGTAGTGGTGAAGTCCAAACGGATCATGCATTTGATCTTGTCTCCTTCCGGGGTGTGGAGTACGATTCCAACACCTCCAGCATGCTTATTGGAAGATCCGTCTGTATGAATTCTCCATATGGGCGTCTCTTCTGCCCCCTGCTCCTTTGCGGTAGTGAATTCAACAACGAAGTCCACCAATATCTGTCCTTTCATTGCTGTTCATGGCTGATATTGGATATCGAATTCACTTAGCTCGATTGCCCATAGCGCCATCCGTCCAGCAGTTTCGGGACTGCTCATTGCTCTCCGTAAGGGTTTATCTGTCAGGACATTTATGGTGTGTGCTTGAAAGTATGGCTTGAGCTTCCGAGCCGCAGTCACAAGAGCAAATGTGAGTTTTTCCATCTGAAGGTATCTCTCTTCAGCTCCTCTCAGTGCCTGGCTTATAAAGTACACGGGCTTTTGTACCTTTCCTTCTTCTCTAATGAGAGCTGCACTGACCGCAGCGGAGGAGACGGCAAGATATAGGAACAATTCTTCCCCCGGCATAGATGGGCTAAGCAACGGCGGAGCGGAGAGATACATCTTTAATTCTTCAAATGCCTTCTAGCACTCGTCTGTCCATTCGAATGATCTCTTCAGTGTGCGGAAGAATGGGAGGCATTTGTCCGTTGCTCTTGATACAAACCTGTTCAAGGCTGCTATCTTCCCAGTCAAGCTTTGTACTTCCTTTATCGTCCTTGGAGGAGATAGTTCCATAATCGCCTTTACTTTCTCTGGGTTAACTTTGATGCCCCTCTAGGATACCATAAATCCCAAGAATTTTCCTGCGGTTACTTCGAACGCGCATTTGTTCGGATTCAGCTTCATTTTGTATGTCCGAAGAGTATTGAAAGTCCCCTGGAGGTCCCTTAGATGATCAGACACCTTGATGCTTTTTACCAACATATCATCCACGTAAACCTGCACGTTTCTGCCAATTTGGTGCGCGAACATCTTGTTCATCAATCTCTGATATGTAGCTCCCGCGTTTTTAAGCTCGAAAGGCATTACCTTGTAGCAAAAAAGCTCCTGACTCGTTACAAACGAGATTTTCTCCTGATCAGTCTTTTCCAATTTGATCTGGTTGTAGCCGGAGAAGGCATCCATGAAGCTCAAAAGTTCATGTCTTACGGTGGAGTGGTGTCAATACGTGGGAGTGGGTAACTATCCTTAGGGCAGGCCCTACTCAGATCCGTGAAGTCGACACATATTTTCCACTTCCCGTTGGCCTTCTTGACCATTACTACATTTGCCAACCAATTTGGGTAGTACACCTCGCGTAAGAAGTCTGCTTCTTGTAGCTTCCGTACTTCTTCTGCTATGGCTTGATCTCATTCGGGGGCGAACACTCGCTTCTTCTGTCGAATAGGAGAGAAAGAGGGTGACACGTTCAACCTGTGAACTATGACTGTTGGATCTATTCCCGGCATATCCTCGTGACTCCATGCAAAAACATTTTGGTTTTCTTTGAGGAATAATGCGAGCGCTTGTCGAACTGTTTGGTTGGCGAGGGTGCCTATTCTGGTTGTTCAGTCGGGCCTAGAATCATCCAATTGTACTTCTTCTAACTCTTCCACTGGTTTTGCCATTGTTCTTTGTTCCTCGATACTTATTGCTTGTAGGTGGTCATCCATTTCCATCATGGTGATGTAACATTCTCGTGCAGCCACCTGATTTCCACGCAGCTTCCAACTCCGTATTCGGTAGGGAATTTGACCATTAGATGGTAGGTAGAGGTGACGGCCTTCCATGCAGTGAGAGTCAGTCGTCCGAGGATGGCGTCATACACTGAAGAGCAGTCGACCGCAAGAAAAGCTACATCTTTGGTTATTTGCTGTGGGTAATCTCCGACCGTCACAGACAACGTGACGATGCCTAAAGGATAGACCCCTTGTTCCTCCGAAGCCAACAAGGGTTGCATTCATTGGGATCAGTCGTTCTTTAGCAATCCCCATTTGCTGGAATGAGGGGTAGTAGAGGATATCTGCCGAGCTTCCGTTGTCCACCAAAACTAGATGCATGTTGTAGTCCCCTGTCCGTGTGCTGACCACGAGCGCATCGTCATGTGGGTGGTGAAGGTGTCGCGCATCTTCTTCAGAAAACCCGATGCTGGGGCTATCTCGTCGTGTCACTTTTAGTGAGGAACCTGTCGACTGGACGCTTTGAACCGTCCGCAAGTAGGTTTTTTTGGCCTTCATGGACGACCCTGCAGAAGTAGTGCCCCCTACAATCATCCGTATATCTCCTACAGGTGGTCTGGGACGCTCGTTTTCCCATCGGGGATTTTGTTCTTGGAGTTGATTTGTTCTCTCCTTCCTCACCAACCTCTACAATCTTCCTTGCCTAATGAGGGCTTCAATTTGTTGCTTTAAGTCATAACAGTCCGTCGTATCGTGGCCATGATCGCCATGAAAACGACAGTATCTGTCTCTTGGCCTCTTGTTCGGATCTCCCTTCAGCTTGCCAGGAAACATCAAGGTTCCTTCATCTTTGATCTGCATTAACACTTGGTCAATTGGGGCTGTGAGGGGGGTGAAGTTTGTGAATCTTCCCATAGGCGATTTGGGTCGTCAATCTTCCCGGCGTTCTCTGGTTCTAGCCATTTTTCGTCCCTTGTCCAGTTGTGTATCTTCCTGTCGTTCCCTCTTTCTAGGTTTGTCCTCTCGAGCCAGCAAGGCATCTTCTGCGTTCATATACTTCGTTGCCCTGTAAAACACTTCAGACATAGTCTTTGGGTCATTCTTGTATAGAGAAAACAGGAACTTACCCTTTCGCATCCCGTTTGTGAATGCTGCCACAAGTATCTTGTCATCTGCCTCGTCTATCGAGAGGGCTTCCTTGTTAAAGCGGGTTATGTATGATCTTAAGGTCTCGTCTTCTCGTTGCCTAATGTTCAACAGACATGCAGTAGACTTCTTATGCCGGTGACTCCCGATAAAGTGTGATACGAACTGTGCGCCTAATTCCTTAAAAGTGCTGATGGAATTAGGTGTCAGCCTACTGTACCAGTCCCTTGCAGGCCCTTTCAATGTGGTGAGAAAAGCCCTACACATGATTTCATCTGGTACGCCCTGAAGATGCATTAGGGTCTTGAAGGATTCCAAGTGATCCAATGGGTCCTTGGATCCGTCGTAATTCTCCACCTGAGACATGCGAAACTTTGGAGGAAGAGGGCATGAATTCACGAGCGCTGTGAAAGGCGAATATGTTCTATGGACTAGGTCGTCCAGGTCGCTGGAGATTCGTCCTCTGAGGGCGTTCATCATTACATCCATACGTTCCCTCATCTCCTGCATCTCGGCTGCTATGTGAGTTGGTAAAGTGTCCGAGATGGATGGCCGGTTGGTCTCCTGCCGCTCTGGTCTAGTCGGAGCGTTGCTACCCTCAGGCCCTTCAGCGTTCCTCTCCTCCGAACTAGCACCTTCCTGGTCTTCCTCTGGTGCGCTTGGGTGTGCATTCCTTTGCCGCAGTTGTTCTTCCAAATCATGATTCTGCTTGGTTAGGAGCTCAACCACCGCCGCGAGTGTTTGGACTTGCCTATCTAGAGCTGTGGTGTGCGGTTCGTCACCTTAATGGTTGGTTGTTGTCATCGATTGAGTGAGTACCATGCAACTTTTTGTCTTACGAATAGAGCAAATGCTAAATAACTTTCCCACAGACGGCGCCAACTGATGATGCCGAAAAAATCACCAATAAGTTGCAAGCACTGCCAAACCGAAACAACACCTGCAAAAAGAAAAGAGAGGACCTAACAGAGAGCAAGTGTGGTGCCGGCCAAAAACCCTCCGAAGGTCAAGTTAGAGTCTTTTCACAACACTAGAATGTCAGAGTCGAGTTAATTATGCGTACCTTGGTTTATGAGGGTTTTGGGGTATTTATAGTAGTGTATGGCCGAAATATGCACCTTGGCAAAGAAGTACTTTCCTACTAGGAGAGTAATTTGTGGATTTTGTGTATCTCTTTGAGTTCTTTTCCTTATAGGAATCTTCTCAATTAGGGCTAAACGTGTAGCTCAAGAATTCTCCTTATGGCGTATGTGTAGAGGTCAAGCAAAGCCATATCAAACTTATCGCAAGACACAAGTTGATTCCTATTAGGAGTCCATGAAGCCTTATCAATACTGACGGAGACCAAATGCTACAACCGTCCACTACACATCCTTGTAGCTTTTACCCGTTGACCCTTCATATGTTAACACCGCTCCGCCGTGATTGATGAAGAAAGATCCGCCTCATATCTGATCCTCTTCATATATATATGTATGTATGTATATAATTTCAATACTAAATTTCATTAATCAAGTTTTAGAGAATATAATTGCTTAAATTTGCGTGTGGATACTTTTTTTTTTTACCTTCCCTTATTGCTAGCAAACAAAGGAAATGGGGAAAAAAAGAAACAAAAATCTGCTTTGGCTTTCTTGCACTCTTAACGACAAAAAACGTGTGGGATTTAAGTTTGGAGCTTTAAATTAGTCAGGCCTAGCTTGCAGCTTCATTGTTCCCATGAATTATGAATCGGATAAAAATGACATGAGAAATCCACAAATTATAGAGAATCTGTGGTAGGAGAGCGGGCCATATATATATATATAAAACGACGTTGAAAGTTAAAACTTAAATTTAGTCTATATATAGATCGAAGTTTTTTTTTTTTTTTATGAGAAAAATTTATAGATCGAAGTTGAGAGAACCCACAGAAATCTTCACCAACCTTAACAAGCAAAGCAAGCGCAGCGGTGCCGATTTGAACCAGTAGTGGGTCCAGATCGGCCATGATTTCTTTGTTAAAAAAAAAAAAAAAAGGAAGTCCTTTCTATTTGGGAATGTCACATTAGACGCGTGATTTCTAAGATTTGAACCTACCTCATCAATGATTCAATAAATATCCCTCTTATTAATGGAGGGGGACATTTTGGAATGTGATCTCAACCTCATCATTGACCATTTTCAAAAGAAAACTATCAAGCAAATATGCTCAAAAACAAAAATTAATAATATATTAATATATTTACAATTCACGGTTTATACTTTACATTGATAAGGGTAAAATTGAAATATTAATGCTCACTCATGACAAGGCAAAAGACGACGGTCATAATAAGGTCGTCAACGTTGCTCATGACAGATGACAATAGTGTAACGTCTATGGCTCCACACCAATGCTGACGACCTTACCATGATGACAACACAGGAAGTTAATAGGGATAAGTTGAAGGGAATAAGCAAACCTCCGACGAATCTGACGTGGCTTTACTTGATCTCTACTCATGCGTGTGTAAGGAAATATCTTGTGCTCCACACTTAACCCTAATCAAGAATATTCCTACAAGGAAAGAACTCTAGGAGATACACGAATTAAAGAGGTTCTGATGCGAACCTCAATCGACACGCTTTGAGACCCAACAAAAATATTGGAATATTTAACCAGGAAAGCTAAAAATCAGATTTATGATAGAAACCCTGACCCAACGTTTATAATCGAAACGCGAACCAAAGGTATAAGTTGACATTGACCCAATGATTATAAAGAATCATGAACCAAAGATATAAAGTTTGAACGCCACAAGGAAGAATCCTTGATAAGTTCACAGTTCTTGAAGAACCAAAAGAGTGCAAATCCTCACATTCTCTGATTTTTTATTCAATAATTTTCTAAAAAACGTTTACAGACTTCAGGGCCTATTTAAGGACTCCACAAAACTTGACAGACAAGAAAATATATTCTAAAATAACTCCTAATTGATACCTTACCATATCAGGAATCAAGTTTGACCTAAAAAGAATTAAATGCACCTAAAAACAAGGAAAATACCTAAAAAACAAGGAAAATACCTAAAAAACGTACTAAATAATAAAACCCTAAATAAAAGTTGATTTGGTCTGAAATTAGCAGATCCAAAATAGGAAAAAATCTGCCTTAACTGATACAGAGCTGGAAAGTCAATCAGCCATTAATTCATGCCATAAATCACTCCCAATTAAGCCAGATCAGCCCTAAATAGCTTGAATTAAATTTATTACATTTTTATCTTCCTTTGGGCCAAGCTTGGAATGTCCTGCATTAGAATCAGCCCAAATCTCTTGAATCAGCCCACTAAGTGCTTCTTGGATCTTATTGGATCTTGCTCTTGTAATAGGCCCAACTGGAACATGCAATGGATCCTTGAATGCTTGTTGATTCTCATCATTCCCCCTCTCTTCAAAAGGATTCGTCCTCGAATCGTCACCTACATCAAAAGGAGAAAGATCAGAAACATTAAATGTAGCACTAATGTTATACTCACCTGAAAGATCCAACTTGTATGCATTATCATTGATTCTCTCAAGGACTTGAAATGGACCATCCCCTCTAGGATGCAGCTTAGACCGCCTACGAGCTGGAAATCTTTCTTTTCTCATATGCACCCAAACCCAATCACCCGGTTCAAAGAGGACTTGTCGACGGCCCTTATTGGCTTTAGTCGCATATTGCTCATTCTTCTTCTCTATATGTTGCCGTACACTTTCATGGAGTTTCTTCACCATCTCAGCCTTCTTTTCACCATCCAAACTAGTCATTTCATTAGCTTGTCCCTTCAGGTGCTTCAAGGACTCATGGTCAGTATGTATGAGAAATTCTTTCGGCCAAAGGTAGTGTTGCCAAGTCTCCAATGCCCTCACCAATGCATAAAGCTCCTTGTCATATGTTGGGTAGTTCAAAGCTGCCACATTTAGCTTTTCACTAAAATAGGCTATCGGCCGCTTCTCCTGCATCAAAACAGCTCCAATACCTATTCCTGAGGCATCACATTCAATCTCAAAAGTTTTAGAAAAATCAGGTAATGCTAATAAAGGAGCACCACATAACCTTTCTTTAATTTCATTAAATGCATGATCTTGCTCACTTCCCCATTTAAAACCAACAGATTTTTTAACAATTTCAGTGAGTGGTGCGGCTAGTGTACTGAAATCTTTGACAAATCGGCGATAAAAACTAGCCAAACCGTGAAAACTTCTTACCTCAGTGACTGACTTAGGTGTGGGCCATTCCTTGATAGCCTTCACCTTTTCTTTATCCACCTCAATTCCTTTCACGCTAACAACATAACCCAGAAATACAACTTTGTCCATGCAAAAGGAACATTTCTTTAAATTGGCATATAGTTTTTCTTTTCTCAAAACAGTAAGCACACAATGTAAATGATCAATATGCTCGTCTAAATTCTTGCTATACACCAAAATGTCATCAAAATAAACCACAATAAATCTGCCTATAAATGCACGCAATGCATGGTTCATTAACCTCATAAATGTACTTGGTGCATTAGTTAGACCGAAAGGCATTACCAACCACTCATACAATCCATATTTAGTTTTAAAGGCAGTTTTCCATTCATCACCCTCTTTCATCCTAATTTGATGATATCCACTTTTCAAATCAATTTTTGTGAAAACACATGATCCACGCAATTCATCCAACATTTCATCTAGCCTAGGAATGGGATGTCTATACTTTACCGTAATGTCGTTGATAGCCCTGCAATCAACACACATTCTCCAAGTTCCATCCTTCTTAGGCACAAGCAGCACCGGCACCGCGCATGGACTCATACTCTCTCTCACATGTCCCTTGGTCAGCAACTCCTCAACTTGGCTTGAACTTCCTTTGTCTCCTCCGAATTACTCCTATAGGCTGGTCGGTTAGGAATTGTTGCACCTGGCACAAAATCGATTTGATGCTCTATTCCTCTAATAGGTGGCAATCCACTAGGAACATCATTAGGAAACACGTCCTCATATTCCTGCAACAAAGAGACAACAACACTAGGCAAAGATTCGTCAAGTTCGTTAGTATTAAAACATACCTCTTTGTACAAGAGTAAAAATATAGGTTGTTTTGTATAAAAAGCACCCTTGACATCACTCGCCTTAGCATAAAAACTCCCTTGTTTTTTTGTTTTTCTCTCATTTTTTCCACCCTCAACTGTCTTTTCACTCTTTTTTATGGTTTCACTCTCATTTTTCTGTTCACACTCTTTTATTCTTTCACTCTCTTTCTCATCATCTTTTTTTGCATTCTCAATCTCACAATTTTTCAAGTCATTTTCTCTTTTCAGTTTCACTTGATCTTCATACACTTGTCTCGGAGTCAACGGTACAAGAATAATGGTTTTATTATCTTTAACAAAAGAATACCTATTCTTGAACCCATCATGATTGACTCTCCTGTCAAACTGCCATGGCCTGCCTAATAAAATGTGACCCGCTTGCATTGGAACAACATCACAAAGTACTTCATTCTTGTACCTCCCAATTGAAAAAGAAACCAGTACTTGCTTATTTACCTTAACTTCTCCACAATCATTCAACCACTGCAACTTATATGGTCTAGGTGTTTTAAGGTAGGTAAATTCAATTTTTCAACTAAAGTAGTACTAGCCACATTAGTATAGCTCCCCCCATCTATAATCATACTACATACCTTGTTGTTGACGTGGCATCTAGTGTGAAAAATGTTCTCCCTTTGTTGTTCCGTGTCATCCTCTTTGACTTGGGCACTTAAAGCACGCCTAGCCACAAGTGACTTGCCCTCCACTGCATACTCCACTTCCTCATCACAAGCATCCTCAAGTGATGGAATTTGGTCATCATCTTCCTCGCTTTCAGTTTCCACCTCTTCATCAATACGTGCGATCATGGTCCTCTTATTTGGGCATTGTGAAGCAATATGACCTACTCCCAAACAACGAAAACACTTAATATCACGATTACGAGTCTGAGATTCAGTTTTACTTTTGTTGATACTGGGAGCTTCATCTCTCCTCTATTGTGGTTCAGATTTGGACTTGAAAACAGCCCCTTCCTTTTTCCCCCCATTTGACCTTCATGAAGTAGAGGAGCCCGGATTTTGAAATGACCGAGTTCCTTTCCTTTTAAGCTGTCGTTCCACCTTTATTGCCATGTGCACCATGTCCTCCAACTCCATGTAGTGTTGCAACTCCACCACGTTGGCAATGTCACGATTCAGCCCATTCAGAAACCTTGCCATGGTAGCTTCTCTATCCTCCTCTACATTTGCCCGAATCATGGCAATCTCCATCTCCTTGTGGTAGTCATCCACGCTCCTATAGCCTTGAGTAAGACTCTGTAATTTCTGATAGAAGTCCCTATAGTAGTGACTAGGAACAAACCGCCTCCTCATTATGGCCTTCATTTCCTCCCAACTCTCAATAGGCCTCTCATGGTTTCTCCTTCTGTTCATCACAAGTTGATCCCACCATATATAGCATAGTCAGTAAACTCAATGACAGCGAGTTTTACCTTTTTCTCCTCGGAGTAGTTATGGCACTCAAAGATTAACTCACCTTCTTCTCCCACTCCAAGTATGCTTCTGGATCATTTTTCCCTTGGAATGTTGGTATCTTCATTTTTATGTTTCACTACAACAAAATGTAACTACAGTGACGAATTTTAGTGAGGAAAATTTTTCGTCGCAAAAAAGTACCATATAGCGACGAAATTTATATTTCGTCGCTATTTATAAAAAAAGGGTGATCTTTAGCGACGAAATATTTATTTCGTCGCTATAGGGATGCTGAATTAGTGGCGCGTACCAAGTGAGCTGGCGCGAAACCAAAAGGGATCTACAGCGACGACTTTGTTCGTCGCTAAAAGTTATAGTCTTTTGCGACGAAACAGTTTCGTCGCTAAAGGTACTGAAAATTATGCTTTTAGTGACGAAACATCTTTCGTCGCTGAAGGTGACAATTAGCGACGAAATATTTCGTCGCTAAAAAGAAAATCATAAAATTTGTGTGGAGCAATAGCGACGAAACAAAATTCGTCACTAAAGGCTATGAATAGCGACGAAACATAAATTTCGTCGCTATAGAGGTTACTGAATTGGGGGCGCCAATTGAAAGGGTAGGCGCGAAATCATGGAGCTTCAGCGACGAATATATTTCGTCGCTAAAAGTTGTATTTTTGCGACGAAAAAATTTCGTCGCTAAAGGTGCTACTGTCATGCTTTTAGTGACGAAATAATTTTCGTCGCTAAAGGAGACAATTAGCGACGAAAAGCGATCGTCGCTGAAAAAAAACACATGATTTAGTGATGCAAATCTGCGAGGAAATAAAATCGTCGCTAAAGCTAATATATAGTGACGAAATAGAATTCGTCGCTATAGCTATCATATATATACTTCCTTAACTCTTTTTTTTTTTTCACTCATTCAGAAACTCCCTCACTGATTCAGCAACTCCCTCACTCTTTTTTTTTCCTTTCACTGATACCCATTCCCTCACACACCCAAATCAGAAACTCCCTCACTCATTCAGCAACGCCCAAATCGCACTTCGGCGACGCTTCGGCACCGGCGACCTTCGGCGACGCTCCTGCACGGTGACCTTCATTGACGGTTGACATCGCGTCGCGACGCTTCGCCGCAACCATCGCTCTGCGACGCTTCGCCGCGACGCTTCAAGCGCGACCCATCGCGCCGCGACGCTTCAGCCGCGACCCATCGCGCCGCGACGCAGCCGCGACCCATCGCGACGCTTCAGCCGCGACCCATCGCGCCGCGACGCAGCCGCGACCCATCGCGACGCTTCAGCCGCGACCCATCGCGACGCTTCGCCGCGACGCAGCCGCGACCCATCGCGACGCTTCAGCCGCGACCCATCGCGACGCTTCGCCGCGACGCTTCGCTTCCGCGACGCTTCGTCGCGACGCTTCAGCGTCTCACCGGCGACGCTCTGCAACTCATCGGCGACGCTCCGCAACCCATCGGCGACGCTCCGGCGATCTTCGGCTTCCGTCTCCGTAGGTAATATTCTTTTCTTTTTTATTTTCTTTTTTAGATTTTTGTCATTTATTTTTTCTTTTCTTTTCTGGGTTCTTTTTTTTTTTTCTTTTCTACTTTTTTTTTATTTATTTTAGTTGCAGGTACTACTGTTAAGTCTGGCCTTTTATTCTACTTAGACTGAGCTTACCTTGAATCTTTACATGCTATGCAGGAAAATCAATAAATTGTGTTGTTTATTACAGTTTTAAATTGTGTATATGGGGCTGCCTGGGTTTAATTTAATAGATCTTACATTCTCTTATGACACGTAAACTCCAGATGATTTAAATGCTGAACAATTTTTCAATATAGCCACTGAACAATTTTTCAATGTATTTGTTTCACTCTAAAGTTTTCGTTTGTTTCAAGTGGTTACATACTTACATTCATGTTTCAACCATGTTCTCAATATATAAGAACACCTTGGATGCTCTGCACTTTCTCTGGGGTTTCTCATCATCAATATATATATATATATATATATATATATATATATATATATATATATATGAACACCTTAGATTCTAGCCGAAGTGAATTTCTAACGAATTTTATTATTTTATCTAATGATTTGCTTTACTCAATTATGCATATCATTGTTACTTGTTAAAAAAAAAAAAAATCTGACTGAGATGTATATATGGGTTTCTCAAATTGCTTAGTTATTGTTATATTTAATCATTGTGAAGAACTCATTGTGTTTTTTTCCGGTCTAGCACAAAAAAAAAAAAAGAAAGTGGAAACTCATAAAAGAGCATTTATCTAAGGCAGAATGTCAAGTGTTTCAATAGTTTCAATTTAATGTACGTATCAGGTTCCATAGTGCTTGCATTTTATCTTTTTGTTAATTGTGCAGAGTGCAGAAAGAACAACTGAGCAACCCTGAAGTCCCATCCTCCGTGTTCTCGAGGCTCAGGGTGCATTTTTTTCCTTCTATTTTTGGTGTAATATTTGAGTTGTCTTGAGAAAATTTCATTTGGTTTAGGTGAGAAATTTGATTGAGAAATGATAGATAGACAGTTGTCATTGTGAAGAAGAGGAGAAATTATATGGGTTCTGAGAAAAAAATTGTTTGCTATTATGCTTGTGTTAGAATTGTGATAAAATTTTGTTTGGTTTAGAAGAGAAAATGTAGTGTGACACCATTGTTGAAATGAGAATATTTTTCATGACTTGTTGAAATTTGTAACTTAGTTTTAAGTAGTTTAGCTTATTTAATTACTTTTTGCACCTATGGTTTCAATCAACTGAGCTACTTCTCATTCTTTTCCTTCAATCTTACTATTTAACTCTAAAAGTTGGATGACAATTTTGTTCAAACTTTGGTGGAAATATGTTTTATTTTGACCTTTCATGGTACCATGAAGATTTTGCATAAATGCGAAGAGATTTGTTAAGTTTGGGTTCTAATCATTGTAAAAGACGTGCTATGCATCATGAGTTCAATTTATTGTTTTCACCAAAGAGAAGTTATCATTAGGGACTCAATTTTGTTATGTCTTCTAGTTATAACGTTATTTATTATTTATTTATTTATTTTATTTCTCCTTTGCAGGCTAAATATACATTGTTTGCAATAATTTTGGATTTTTTCTGAAAGTTGTAAGCTTAGCTTGAGCAAAGTAAGTAAATTTTAGTTACAAACTTATAAAACTCTATACTTATGATGTTGGAAATTGAATTTGTGGTGGGTTGTTGTGTTGGAGCAAGCGGGTGGCTTGCATGGTGTGATAAGGTGGTTTAAATACATATTGGGAGTGTTTTTTCAATTTTTGCAAATGTGAATGAGTATTGTTAATTAGATGTGATGAAATTACTTTATTAGATTTCAATACTTGTAAACTCTATACTTGTGATGTTGAAAATTGGATTTGTGGTGGGTTGTTGTGTTGGAGCAAGCGGGTGGCTTGCATGGTGTGATAAGGTGGTTTAAATACATATTGGGAGTGTTTTTTCAATTTTTGCAAATGTGAATGAGTATTGTTAATTAGATGTGATGAATATTACTTTATTAGATTTCAATACTTGTAAACTCTATACTTGTGATGTTGAAAATTGGATTTGTGGTGGGTTGTTGTGTGGAGCAAGCGGGTGGCTTGTATGGTGTGATAAGGTGGTTTAAATACATATTGGGAGTGTTTTTTCAATTTTTGCAAATGTGAATGAGTATTGTTAATTAGATGTGATGAATATTACTTATTAGATTCAATACTTGTAAACTCTATACTTGTGATGTTGAAAATTGGATTTGTGGTGGGTTGTTGTGTTGGAGCAAGCGGGTGGCTTGCATGGTGTTATAAGGTGGTTTGAACTAATATTGGGAGTGTTTTAGTATTAATATAGATTTATGCATTCATAAATGAGATAGAATTTTATCTAAGTAGCTTATAGACTTAGATGTTAGAATACATTATGAATGAGTTGTCCTTATTTTACTAAAGTAGCATTCACTTTGCAATTGTAGTTGAACATGGATAAAAGTTGGATGACAATTGGTAAGACACCGGATGGTAGATTAAGTCGTCCATATATTGAAGGGGTCAATGCATTTCTTAATTTTGCAAGAGTGGTTGTGGACTGTAGTGGTAATATTCCGTGCCCATGTATTCACTGTGTTAATTGCTATCGACAATCTCTTCAAACTGTGCGTATACATTTACTTCATCGTGGGATTATGCAATCTTACATTAATTGGTATAATCATGGAGAACCACGTGTATTAAATGAGAACATTATGATAATGAAATGTCGGATGGTGATCATATGGATGGTATCGATGCCTTGGTAGGTGACCGAATTAGAGGGGAACCAAGAAATGCAACCGAAGATGAGGAAGTGCGTAATTTTGACAAACTTGAGGAAGATGCAAAGCGTGAGTTGTATCCGGGTTGCACTGATTATAGTATCTTGAAGTTTGTTATTGAGATGTTGAATGTAAAGGTAATGACCAACTTGAGTAATAAGGGACTTGATATGATGCTAGAATTGCTGACAAAAGTTTTACCGAAAGGTAACTTGGTTCCAAGGTCAACTTATGAAGCAAAGAAGATATTACGTGACTTGGGCATGTCATATGAGCATATAGATGCATGCAAAAATGATTGTGCACTATTTTGGAAGGAAAATGAAAACCTTGATAAATGTCCGGTGTGTGAGGTGCCTAGGTACAAGGATACACGTGCCCAAGGTAAGAAGATTCCTCATAAGGTATTGCGTTACTTCCCGTTGACCCCGAGACTGAGGAAGTTGTACATGTCAGGCCAAAGAGCTAAGGACATGAGATGGTATATAGACAAACGCGTGGACGATGGAATAATGAGGCATCCAGCTGATAGTGAGGAGTGGAAGGAGTTTGATTTGCAACATCCTGATTTTGCCCTCGAACCTCGCAATGTAAGGTTAGGGTTGGCTACAGATGGATTTAACCCTTTTGGGAATATGAACAACAACTATAGTATGTGGCCTGTCATACTTATCCCCTATAACCTACCGCCTTGGTTGGTTATGAAGGAGCCATATTTTATGTTGTCATTGCTTATTCCTGGTCCTCATCAACGGGAAATGAGATTGATATTTACTTGAAACCATTGGTTGATGAGTTGAAGGAGTTATGGGAAGAAGGTGTAGAAACTTATGATGCTTATAGAAAAGAGCATTTTCAGATGCGTGCAACTTTGTTGTGGACAATACATGACTATCCTGGATTTGGTAATGTGTCTGGGTGGAGGACAAAGGGTTATCATTCTTGTTACACTTGTAACGATGAACCATATTCAGAAGCTTTAGAAAGTAAAATTGGATTCATTAACCATCGAGCTTATTTGCCTATGGAACATCGTTGGAGACATAGTCGGTTGCATAATGGTTTATCGGAGAAACGAAAGAGATCTTTAGATTACAAGTGGGAAAGATACAAGAACAGCTAGATAGAATGCCAAATATAATTTTAGGAAAACATCCAAGTAACAAGAAGAGACAACTCATTGGGGAGCCAAATTGGTCAAAGGAAAGTATTTTGTACAAGCTTCCATACTGGAAAAATAAGAAGCTTAAGCACAATATTGATGTCATGCATGTGGAGAAGAACATTAGTGAGAGTACTTATGGTACTTTGTTGGGCATTGAGGGGAAAAGCAAGGACACCGACAAGGCACGAATAGACTTGCAAAATATGAACTTTAGGCACACGTTGCATTTGAAACAACGTCCTGATGGATCATATGAAAAGCCTCGGGCTTTCTTTTCATTAAGCCCAAATGAAAGGGATGGTTTTTATGACTTTTTGAAATCAGTCAAGTATCCAGATGGTTATGCAGCCAACATATCAAGGTCAGTTAATGCAAAAAATGGTAGATTATCTGGTTTGAAAAGCCACGATTGTCATGTGCTACTACAACGAATTCTTCCAATTGGGTTGCGAGGATTTGCACATAAAGACATTAGTCTTGTATTGTTTGAGTTAGGCAGCTTCTTCCAAGACTTATGCTCAAGGACCCTAAAGCGAAGTGAATTGGAGAAACTAGAAGAACGTATAGTTCTTATACTATGCAAGCTTGAGAGGTACTTTCCTCCAGCATTCTTTGATGTTATGGTCCACCTTGCTGTTCACTTGCCTCGAGAAGCAATTCTTGGAGGCCCGGTACAATATCGGTGGATGTACCCAATTGAAAGGTAATTAGATCATTTGATACATCCATCAATTACATCTCTCCCATGTGGTATAAAATCACATAATGTGCGTATTTTTTCCTCATAGGTACCTTGGAAAATTGAAAAGATACGTTTCCAACCGAGCTCGACCAGAAGGTTCGATTGCAGAGGCTTACATTCTCAAAGAATGTATTAACAATTGGTCTTTGTATATTGATGGGATCGAAACTGTGCATAATCGAAGAGAAAGAAATGAAGATTTTGGTGAATCTAGTGAAGGATTGATAGTTTTTTCACAAACTGCCCGACCTACAGGTGGTAGGCGGAATGATGGCAACTTGTCTCGTGCATTGCTTGATACTGCTCATTGGTACTTGTTGTACAATAGTCCTGAGTTAGAGCCTTATTTAAAGTATGTGATTTCATATACATGTATTGTTTGATTAAGTTTTGAATATTATGTGCAATGCTTAGCTGAAAATAAATCACCTTATTTTTAATAGTGAACACAAAAGCACATTGCATAATCCTACTGGTGAAGCCATAACTCAAATCCAACGACAAGAGTTTCCCAAGTGGTTCAGAGAACATGTAAGACATTTGAAACTTCATCACACAAATAGAAATTAAACATTTAAATAGTTTCATCATTGCTTATTACTAATTAATATCACTTGTTGTATATCATTATAGATGAATAGATTGAAAGTTAGCGAGTCACCAGAAGCAACTAAACAGTTATGGTCATTAGCAAATGGTCCTAAGCCGCATGTGAAGGAGTACACAGTTTGTATGGTCAATGGTGTAAAGTTTCATACAAGGGACCTAGACAATCGTCGTGTAACCCAAAACAGTGGTGTATGTACCGAAGGGGACCATGAAGGAGAAATGCACGACTTCTATGGTCATGTGTGCAAAATTTGGGAATTGGAGTATGTGTTTCGCCATAAAGTTGTTTTGTTCCAGTGTGAATGGTACAATACTGGTACCAATGGTCGAAGGAGAACGATAAGAACTGATGCACACTGCACAAGCATTGATGTTACAAGTCGGTGGTATGAAAATGACCCTTTTATACTTCCTAGTCAAGCGAGACAAGTTTTCTACCTTCAAGATACCAAATTGGGTGAACCTTGGAAAATTGTGCAATCCATCCAACATAGGGGAGTGTTTGATGTCCCGGAAGTCGGGGGTGGAGAATCCAATGATAATACAGAAGATAGTGACGCATTTCAACAAGAAGCGATTGTTGATGTTGTCTCTGTTAATGTTGAGGACAATATTATTGAGTATTGTATGGGTGATGTTGAAACTGAGGTTGTTCTTGAAGGTGGAACTTCAGGAGATGCTAATCAAAATGAAGTGCATGACATACCTGATGTTGATCTTGATATGGATTATGATACGTAGAGTTCATAATAATTGTCTTAAATGTTGTGTGTTTGTCTTAAAGTTTTATGCTTGTCTAAGTAGCAATTGTTTTAAAGTTTTGTACTTATCTTGAACTTGATATGGATATTGATATGGTCATTTTTTTGTTGAGGTTTTAGCAATTGAGTTCAAACTTAGCACTTGTGAATTGCTTGATATGGATAATGGTATGAATAATGGTATGAACTATGATATGTAAAGTTAGTAGTAATTGTTATTGAAATGTTTTGTACTTATCTTTAACTTGATATGGATATTGATGTGGTTTGTACTTATCTTGAACTTGATATGGATATTGATGTGGTCATTTGTTGTGTTGAGTTAGTAGTAATTGTATTCAAATTTTGTACTTGTGAATTGCTTGATATGGATAATGGTGTAGACTATGATGTTAAGTTAGTAGCAATTGTACTTATCTTTCATGTCAATACATAGTTTCAAAAAATGCCCAAAAAGGCCAAATACGCTCATAATATATCAAGGTATGAGATGGCAAGATTGGATAGAATGAGGCAAAACCAAGAGAGAATTGATGCTTTGGGATTGATGCACATCTCAACTTCTCTAAAGGATTCTGCTCAGTCCAATTGTGCAAAAGGGAAAAGAAGTAGAGCTAGTGTTATGGTAGATGATGATTATGTACCACCTATTGGTGACGATGACAATGATGATGAGTCATCTAATTCTATAATCCATAAGGTACAATAGATGTTCCATAGGGTACAATAGATGATAATAATTTTGTTCTATTATTTGTAATGACTTTCTTGTTTCATTAAATGTATGTTTGTTAGTTACAGATGGCACCAGGACGGCTTACACGCTCGCGAGGTGAGGCATCTATTCCGGTGGTCCAATCTACGGTCCAATCTACGGAAACACCTCCTGAGGCAAATCCTCTTGCCCAAAGTTCTTCTAGTGCAGAGGCACAGGCTACTGATGCATTAACTAGCACGACTGGTAATTACATAGAGATTATATTTCACTTAATTTACTATTGAGATTATACTTCACTTAATTTAACATTAATAATGTTTAAATAGGATCGGCTAGCAGAAATACCCGTGGAACAACACGAGGTATAGCAGTACGGGCACTTGTTGAAAAAAGTGGTAAGCTGCCAGTACGTATAGCTGCAGAGTACGATGCTCCTGTTGGGAAGAATGCATGTAAGCTGGTCAATCAAATTGGCGTACAAGTGAGAAGTAATTTGTCTAATTACAATGTGAAAAATTGGAAAAGTGTTGATGTTGCTACTAGAGATGTGGTGCTTCAAAATATAGCGGTAAATTTACATTGATAACGTCTAACTTGTCTTTGTTTTCATTAAGCATATTAAATTTTTATAATAATATTTTTATAATACATATACACTTCATTTTACAGGATCAGTTTGAGCTACACGGAGATTCCAACTTGGTAACAAAAGCATTAAATACAAAATGTGGAAGATTATTGAGTTGCAACTCTAATAAGTTGCATCAAACTTATAAAAAGCTTGTAGAATCTCATGGTGCTGACTATGCAAGAAGCCACCCGCCAAAGAATGCCACACTTGAGCAATGGACTGGACTCATTGATGGGAAATGGACTAATTGGATTGGCTGGTAAATTATTAATGCGTATATTTTTATTATTCAATGTTTACTATACTATGTTGTCAAATGATTAACTTAATATTTAGATGAAGTAAATGTATACTGTTATTCATGATTTAATAAGTATCTTGAATGTTCTGAATTAGGAAAAATCAAGAAAGAACTCTGAAAATAGGAAGAAAACTTCAGGCAAACATAGATGCGGGACAAAGGCACTTGCTGTTAGGGTTGATGAGGAGGTGAATGTTTTTTTCATTTTCTTAAACTTCAATATATTACATGTTGTGATTAATTAACTATATCTAACCCTCGAATGTTAATTAATCAGACAAATAATAATGACGGTCAAGTTCCTGAATTGGCAAAAATCTTCAAAGATGTTCATTTCAATCCAAATACAAATATGTGGATACACCATGAGGATGAAGTGACATATGTATGTGTAGCATTCCATCCCTATCATTCCATTTATATCATGTTTGTAAAACTATAACATTTGTAGTATTAATGTTGTGATTGTTTGTTTCTTTCTCTCTTTCAAATGATAGGAAACTATTCTCAAAGTGCAAGAGGATCATTGTCAAGATCCTAATGCAATTCCCCTTACACAAGAGGAGATTTCAAACTTGGTTTTTAAGAAAAGTCCGGTATTGTAAAAGGACTTGGCATGAGACCATCTTCTTCTCTAGTAACTACCGCTTCATCTAATTCCTCGGTGGAGTATATCCAAAGGCTAGAAAATGAGATAATTGAGCTCAAAGAGGCAAGAGCTAGGGACCAAGAGGAGCGAGTTAGGGACCAAGAGGAGCGAGTTAGGGAGCGAGCTAGGGAGCAAGAGGCACGAGCTAAGGAGCAAGAGGCACGAGCTAAGCAAGAAGAGGTCCAACAGAATATTCTTAACTTTTTGAGGAGTAAGGGTTATGATGATGCTCTTACCTATGGGGGTGGTTCATCTTCAAGTTAAAACACTTATTGGTTAGTACTTTATATTACATTTGAAAATCTATATTTGCTTTCTACAACTTATAAATTAGGAGTTATGATTTTAATTCATTAGTGTGGCTACTCTTAATGCATTGTTAGAAATGTTTCTTATAACATAGTTTATGTTTTTACTTTATGATTTTAATGTAGTATTGTTTTTATATTTGTGCAGATTTCTTATTGGTGGCTTTTAGGAGATTTACTTTTGGCATTACTTGAAGACATATGAGGACATCTTTCATTAGTTCTAATTATATTATGCTACACTTTTTGTATTGTTATAAAACATCTTGAGTTATTGTATGTATTGCAAATTTATTGTATGGAAGTTGTTTGAATTGGATGCTTCTTTTATTTTTTACTTGTGGAATGTATAGATCTTTTTTTATAAATGTGTTTTTAAATTTGAGGTTTTAATAATGTAATGACAGGTTACAGGTTAATATCAAAGCTAGGAAAAAAAAAAAAAACAAAAAATAAGTTTTAGCGACGAATTTTTCGTCACAATTATTGCAACAAAAAATTGTTTTAGTGACGAAATATTTCGTCGCTAAATGTAGCAAAATTTTGTAAGAAATGGTTTTAGTGACGAAAATTTTCGTCACTATATGTCCTGAATTTTCTTAAAAATAGTTTTAGTGACGAATTTTTTCGTCGCTATATGTACCCGAAAATAGTTTTAGTGACGAAATTATTCGTCACTAAATATGATTTAATAAACTGAAGTGTTTTTAGTGACGAAATTTTTCGTCACTGAATAGTGTTTTTAGCGAGGAAAACATTTAGCGACGAAATATTTTCGTCACTAAAAGTTTTTTCTTTTTAAAACAAATCAGACTTTTAGTGACGAAAATTTTCGTCGCTAGGACTTTCAGCGACGGGGTTCAGCGACGAAATGAGTTTCGTCACTAAAAGTCCGATTTCGTCGCTAAAGGTTCTTAGTGACGAAAAACTGGATTTTTAGTGACGAATTTTTTCCTCACTAAAAATACATTTTGTTGTAGTGTTTCTTAGGTTCCTGTCAGTCCCATCTTGCCATCTTATATCTCTTCGGAAACCTCTACCATGCCTTTCTCTCCTTGGCACAAACCTGCTTTCATTGTTCAATGAAGCTTGATCTTCTTCATCTTCAAACTCATCCTCGTGGTAGTCATCAGAATCATTCATGTGAGAACGCCTTTCTTGCCTTCTTGCATTAGGGTCTTTTTGAGGACGCTCCTCACGTAAAGTAGCAATAACAGTGTCTTGCCTATCTATCCGATCTCGAATCTCATTAAACACCACGTTCATGCGTTCAAATTGTTGTTGCACAGCCTGCAAAATGATGGACGACTCCTCCCCTCCTTCCCTATTTGACGTTTCACACCTGAAAGACATACTTTTGAAACAACAAAGAATTGTTAGAAATAATCCTCACAACACTCCCTCATGTGTTTGCACTCAAATTATGTCACTCCCACTCGTGTTTCACTCTTAAATTGGATTTTTCCCGATATTAGTCTCACACCCTCTTGCCTTTTCCACTCGTAGTTTCGCCTTTTCAGTTCTGCAATGAACTAATAAACTTGATCAAGAAATTCAACTTGTAGTGTTAAAACAAAAACCAATGGCAAGAAAATATGACAGAAATACCAAATCAATGGAAGAAGACAAAAGAAAAAAAAAATATTTTGGTCTGAAAGAACTGAAACTACAACAATTTTTTTTTTTCAGATTTTTTTTTCACGTTTTTTTTTTTTTTTTTTTGGAGCTGGGTGCATGATTTTAACCTAGTGCACTTCAACAAAGACAAAAAAAAATAAGAACGATGAATGAAGACATAAAAGAAATAAGAAAGGATGATAACAGGAAACAAAAGATAAGGGATAGGAAACTGATTTTAGAACCTGGCTCTGATACTAAATGATGCGAACCTCAATCGACACGCGTTGAGACCCAACAAAAATATTGGAATATTTAACCCAGGAAAGCTAAAAATCATATTTATGATAGAAACCCTGACCCAACGTTTATAATCGAAACGCGAACCAAAGGTATAAGTTGACCTTGACCCAATGATTATAAAGAATCATGAACCAAGGTATAAAGTTTGAACGCCACAAGGAAGAATCTTTGATAAGTTCACAGTTCTTGAAGAACCAAAAGAGAACAAAGCCTCACCTTTTCTGATTTTTTATTCAATAATTTTCTAAAAAACGTTTACAGACTTCAGGGCCTATTTAAGGACTCCACAAAACTTGACAGACAAGAAAATATATTCTAAAATAACTCCTAATTGATACCTTACCATATCAGGAATCAAGTTTGACCTAAAAAGCATTAAATGCACCTAAAAACAAGGAAAATACCTAAAAAACGTACTAAATAATAAAACCCTAAATAAAAGTTGATTTGGTTTGAAATTAGCAGATCCAAAATAGGAAAAAATCTGCCTTAACTGATACAGAGCTGGAAAGTCAATTAGCCATTAATTCATGCCATAAATCACTCCCAATTAAGCCAGATCAGCCCTAAATAGCTTGAATTAAATTTATTACACTTTCATCTTCC
Organism: Castanea mollissima; assembly: GCA_014183005.1. Lineage (NCBI taxonomy): Eukaryota > Viridiplantae > Streptophyta > Magnoliopsida > Fagales > Fagaceae > Castanea > Castanea mollissima. The sequence goes on along the minus strand of JACAVU010000008.1, from coordinate 25,665,329 downwards.
TTTGGGCCAAGCTTGGAATGTCCTGCGTTAGAATCAGCCCAAATCTCTTGAATTAGCCCATTAAGTGCTTCTTGGATCTTCTTGGATCTTGCTCTTGTAATAGGCCCAACCGGAACATGCAATGGATCCTTGTATGCTTGTTGATTCTCATCAGGTTCTCTCCTATAAGGAAAGAACTTCTGAACCAAGGCACAGATGTTAACCCTACACTACTATAAAAACTCCAAAATCCTCACAAACTAAGGTACGCATAATTTACCCTAACTCTGGCACTCTAGAGTTGGAAAACAAATGATTTCTCTAACTTGACCGCCGGAGAGTTTTTGGCCGGTACCACACCGATACACTTCGTAGGTTCTTCTTCTTCCCTTTGTGTTGTGCAGGTCCTACTTGGAGCACGGCGTGTGGCTCATTGACGATTTTCGGCATCATCATATATTATATGAAAAATTAAACAATTCTTTGTTTCTTCCTCTTGTTCATTAAGATTCCAGTCTCAAAAATTTGTATCTTTAATATGAAATATTAAATTACTAAATGAAAAATATTAATCAAACTTAAATTAAAATTAACAAAAACACAACCCATAAACTTAAATTAAACCCAAACACAAACAAACAAAAAAAAAATTCTCATATTAATACAAACAGAGCATAAACCGAGAATGCTAAAAAATTGTCTCAAATTAATACAAACAAAGTATAAACTGGGAATTACACTGTGCATAGACAATCTTACTGCTTATTCTGATATTGTAAAATTGTAAACAGCTTTTTTAGACATGTTTGCACCAATAGCATCTCAAGTAATGAATTATTGGTTATACACGTTTATGCCTTTATGGATATAGCACACACCAAAACTAGTCTTGATATAGGGTTTTAAGATCCACAAAGTTCCACACAAAACCAAATTGAACAACATCAACATCAACATGAACTAAATTTTCAACCAACCCAAATAAATTAAGAGAACAATAAAAAGTTGCAATAAGTTGGAATAGAAAACATAATGAATTAGGTTAGAACAAAAAAAAAGCTTTATTTTGTAAATTATTTTTAACTTTTTTTTTAATGAATAACTTTAACATAACAAAGTCTGCCTCGTATTGATTTTTATAAACTAATTATTTAGTCAACTTAGAAAGGGAAAAAAAAAAAAGCATGAACAATAAGTTTAAACTACTAGACAAATACAATGAGATAAAAAATAAAACAATTTAGCAAATCTCAAAACCAAAGACAAATGCATTAATTTACAATAAGCAACACTATTGATGAGAATCAATAAGCATTCAAGGATCCATTATATGTTCCAATTGGGTTTTTTACAAGAGCAAGATCCAAGAAGATCAAAGAAGCACTTAATGGGCTGATTCTAACACAAGACATTCCAAGCTTGGCCCAAAGAAGATGAAGGCGTAATAAATTTAATTCAAGCTATTAAGGGTTGATCTAGCTTAATTGGGTGTAATTTATGGCATGGATTAATGTCTGATTGACTTTCCAGCTCTATATCAGCTCTACTTTGTTGTGTACTATAATTCAGAAGAACTTGAAAAATTGGGAGGATTGTTTGCCATTCATTGAGTTTGCATATAATTGGAGTGTTCATTAAGGATCGTGTGGCTCACTGATGATTTTCAGCATCATCAATAGGCGTCGTCTGTGGAAAATTTAGTGACTTGTAAAGCCGAACTATTGCTTCCTAGACAAAGAGTTGCATGGTACTTACTCGCTCGATAACGACCACCAACAACACTCAAGGAGTCAAACCATGCACGACCGCACTCGAGAGACAAGTCCAAACTCTAGCCGCCGTCGTGGAACACCTCACCAAACAGAACCAAGATTTGGAAAAGCAGCTACGCCAAAAGAATGCGGGCACTAACACTCAGGAGGAAGACCAAGAAGGCACCTACGCTGAGAGAAGGAACCAAGAAGGGTCAGAAGGTAGCAATGCCCTAAGCAGACCGGAACAGTGTGACACAAGCCGGCCATTCGTCATCGATACGGTTCCATCTCACATAGTCGCCAAGATGCAGATGATGAAAGAGCGAATGGACCTTATGATGAATGCCCTTAGAGGATAGGTGTCCAGCGACCTCAATGACTTGGTCCATCGAACTGATTCACCATTCACAGCATCTGTCACTCTCCCCCTTCCACTGAAGTTTCGTATGCCACAGGTGGAAAATTACGACGGATCCAAGGAACCCTTAGATCACTTGGAGTCTTTCAAGACCCTGATGCACCTTCAAGGGGTGCTAGATGAGATCATGTGCAGAGCGTTCCCCACCACGCAGAAGGGACCCGCAAGAATTTGATTCAGCAGGTTAACGCCTAACTCTATTGGTACCTTCAAGGAGTTAAACGTCTAGTTCGCCTATCACTTTATCAGGGGGCATGGGTATAAGAAGTCCACTACATGCCTGATGAACATTAAGCAACGAGAGGATGAGACAATTGGGCCTTACATGGCTCGTTTCAACAAAGAGGCCCTCTTGATCGATGAAGCTGGTGACAAGATACTCGTGGCCGCTTTCATGAATGGGCTACGAAAGGGTAAGTTTTTATTCTCCTTATACAAGAACAACCCAAAAATCATGTCAGATATGCTGTACAGGGGCAACCAAGTACATGAACGCGGAAGACGCGTTGCTGGCTCGAGAAGAGAGGCCTAAAAAGAGAGAGAAAAAGGAAGACGTATGGCAGGATAAGGGTGGAAGATGGCCAGGACTGGAGAGAGACGGGAGGACAGGCGTTCTAAGCCCCCCGTGGGAAAGTTTACAAGTTTTACCCCGCTGACTGCCCTGATCGACCAAGTCTTGATGCAGATCAAAGATGAAGGAGCTCTAATGTTTCCCGGCAAGCTAAAGGGAGATCCTAATAAGAGGTCTAAGGACAAGTACTACCGCTTCCACCGTGACCACAATCATGACCCGGCCGAATGCTACAATTTAAAGCAATAAATAGAAGCACTCATAAGACAAGGAAAGTTGCAGAGGTTCGTTAGCAAAGAAAGAACGGATCCACTATAAGAGAAGATCCCTTGGCGAGAAAATGAGCGTCCTAGGCCGCCCATAGGAGATATAAGAATGATAGTAGGGCGCGTTGTGGCCTCTGATTCATCCAAAAAGGCTCGTAAGACTTACCTCAGGATGGTTCAAAACGTCCAGCTAACAGACCTCGTACCCAAGATGGAACGGATCGACAATCCCGTCATTGAATTCTCAGAAGAAGAAGTGCAATGTCTCCACCACCCGCACGACAATGCACTCGTTATTAACATCCGAGTAGGGGACTACAACATACACCGAGTCCTGATTAACAATGGCAGCTCAGTCGACATCCTCTACTACCCGGTATTCCAGCAGATGAGGATTGACAAGGAATGACTAGTTCCGACGAACACTCCGCTTGTTGGTTTTGGAGGAACAAGGGTATTCTCCCTTGGCGCTGTCACTTTGATCGTAACGGTAGGTGACTACCCCCAGTAGATCACTAAGAATGTAACGTTTCTTGTGGTTGACTGCTCGTCCACTTATAACGCCATTATAGGGCGGCCTACCCTCAATTCGTGGAAGGCTGTAACCTCAACCTATAATTTAATGATCAAATTCCCTATTGACTACGGAGTAGAAGGACTGTGAGGAGATCAGGTGGCTGCACGCGAGTGTTACATAGCTATGATGGAAATGGACGACCATCTCCAGGCCATGAACATAGAAGAACATCAAACAGTGGCAGAGCCTGTTGAAAGACTTAAAAAGATACTTCTTGACGATTCCCGACCAGAAGGAACAACCAAGATCGGCACCCTCTCTAGCTCGATGCTCCGTCAAGCACTCACAACTTTCCTCAAAGAGAACCGGGTCATATTTGCCTGGAGCAACGAAAACATGCTAGGAATCGACCCGTCAATCATGGTGCACAGGTTGAATGTGTCGCCTTCCTTTCCACCCATCCGTCAGAAGAATCAGGTGTTCGCCCAAGAAAGAGACTGTGTTGTAGCGAAAGAACTCCGCAAGTTACAAGAAATAGGTTTCATTAGGGAAGTTTACTACCCCGATTGGCTAGCGAACGTCGTGATGATCAAGAAAAGCAATGGAAAATAGAGGATGTGCGTAGACTTCATGGACCTAAACAAAGCACGCTGCAAAGATAGCTACCCCTTCCCACAGGTCGACCTCCTGATGGACTCTACGACTCAACACCAACTGTTGAGCTCCATGGACGCATTTTTAGGATATAACCAAATCCAAATGAACGAAGCAGATCAAGAGAAGACTTCATTCATAACTAGCTAGGGCCTTTTTTGTTACAAAGTCATGCCATTTCGCACAGCAGATTGGGAGAAATGTTCAAGTCTACGTCAACGACATGCTAGTAAAAAGCTAAAGGGAGGATGATGATATGAACTTCACCAACAATTTTGATGAAACCCAATAACAATGATGGTTTGGAACCCCAAGATCGTTAGACAAGATTTGTTGAGCCTTGACCTGTCATCTAATCAGATGAAACACCAAGACTACGTTGGATTGAAAACGCCACACCAAGAATTCCTAAGAAACTCTCAAGAATCAAGGTGATAAGTTTGGTTGCTTGAACGCCACAAGATTAACTTAATAAGTTCAAGAGTTCTTTTAAGAACCAAAAGAAACACAAGACCTCACAAGGAGAATAGTTTTTCTGAAAAACCAAAATTGATTTTTAAAATTCGTACTACCCATCTATATACCTAGAACAACACTCCAAGAATAGGCAAGTCATAATTACAGCTTTGAAAACAGTACAAAAATTAAGCAAAACAAGTTCCCACGTTTTTTTTTTTTTTTTTGGATTCTTGGACTTTTAAAGGCAGTCAAACAAGCTAAATGACTAGATTAATTTGCCTCTTCAAGTGCTTTGATGACATAGACTAAGCCTTGATTATTATCTGAGCCCACCTTGGTCTTTTCAGAATCAGCCCAATTCTCTTGGACTAGCCCATTTAGTGTTTCCTTGAAACGTTTAGCTTTAAGTCTTGTAATTGGGCCACTAGGAAGTGACAAAGGGTCATGTGCAAATTCAACTCCATTTCCACATGTATAACCAGCATGACCAGCTCCTTGATTTGCATCATTCTCCCCCTCTTGAAAAGGATTTGTCCTCAAATCATCACATACATCAAAAGGAGACAAATCAGCAACATTAAAGCTTGCACTAACACCATACTCACCTGGTAAGTCAAGCTTGTAGGCATTATCATTGATGCGCTCCACTACTTGAAATGGTCCATCACCCCGTGGTAGGAGTTTTGAACGCCGTTTTTCTGGAAAACGATCCTTCCTGAAGTGCAACCAAACCCAATCTCCTGGTTCAAACACTACCTTCTTGCGTCCCTTATTGGCTTGATGGACATATTGTTGAGTCCTCCTTTCGATGTTCAGCCGTGCCTTTTCATGAATCATCTTTACAAATTCTGCTTTCTTTTTGCCATCTAAGTTCACACGTTCACTCAAAGGTAGAGAAGTTAAATCCAACGGTGACAATGGGTTAAAACCATAAACAATTTCAAATGGTGAAAACTTAGATGCAGAATGTATACTTCTATTGTAAGCAAATTCAACATGTGGCAAACAATCTTCCCATGTTTTCAAGTTCTTTTTAATGATAGCACGCAACAAAGAAGACAAAGTTCTATTTACTACTTCAGTTTGACTATCCGTTTGTGGATGACAAGTAGTAGAAAACAACAACTTGGTTCCCAACTTTCCCCACAAAGTCTTCCAAAAGTAACTCAAAAACTTTGCATCCCTATTAGAAACGATGGTCCTAGGCATACCATGTATCCTAACAATTTCTTTGAAGAATAAATCAATTATATGTGATGCATCATCAGTTTTGTGACATGCAATGAAGTGTGCCATCTTGGAAAATCTATCTACCACCACAAAAATGAATCTCTCCCCCTCTTAGTCCTAGGTAAACCTAAAACAAAATCCATAGAAATATCAGTCCAAGGTTCACTAGGTATTGGCAAAGGGGTGTACAAACAATGGGGTTTCAACTTAGACTTAGCCTGTTTACACGTGATACACTTCTCACAGATTCTTTCCACATCTCGTTTCATATGAGGCCAAAAAAAATGATCATGCAAAATTCCTAAAGTCTTAGCTACACCAAAATGACCCATCAAACCACCACCATGAGCTTCTCTCACAAGCAATTCACGCAAAGAACACCTAGGCACACACAGTTTATTCTCCCGAAACAAAAATCCATCATGCCTATAAAACTTACCAAATGCCACTTTTTCACATGCATTAAACACATCACCAAAATCAGAATCTTGTGCATACAAATCCTTAATGCATTCAAAGCCAAGCATTTTTGTATCTAAAATGGAAAGTAAAGTATACCTTCGGGACAATGCATCAGCCACCACATTTTCCTTACCTTGCTTGTATTGATCACATAAGGAAATGTTTCAATGAATTCCACCCACTTGGCAAGGCGTTTGTTCAACCTTTGCTGCCCTTTCAAATGCTTCAAAGATTCATGATCTGTGTGAATCACAAATTCCTTTGGCTATAGGTAGTGTTGCCAATTTTCCAAAGCCCTTACCAAGGCATACATCTCCTTATCATAAGTGGGGTAATTTAGGGCTGCCCCACCCAACTTTTCACTGAAATAAGCAACTGGACGGCCTTCTTGCATCAAAACAGCTCCAATACCTATTCCTGAAGCATCACACTCAATTTCAAAAGTTTTAGCAAAGTTATGTAAAACAAGCAAAGGTGCATTGGTTAACTTTTCTTTGATCTGATTAAATGCCTTTTCTTGTTCTTTCCCCCACTTAAACGGCACATTTTTCTTGATGACTTCAGTGAGAGGGGCAGCTAAGCTACTAAAATCACGCACAAACCGTCTATAGAAACTAGCTAAGCCGTGGAAACTCCTCACTTGGCTGATTGTTGTAGGCGTTGGCCACTCTTGGATTGCCTTCACCTTTTTCTCGTCCACCTCAATTCCTCTTTTACTAAAAACAAAACAAGAAACACAAGCTTATCCGTACAAAAGGTGCACTTTTTGAGGTTAGCAAATAATCTTTCTTTCCTTCGAATTTCCAAAACAGATTTCAAATGCATTACATGTTCTTCCAAATTTTTGCTATAAATTAAGATATCATCAAAATACACAACTACAAATCTACCAATAAATGCACGCAGAACATGGTTCATCAAACGCATAAAAGTGCTTGGAGCATGTTAAGCCGAAAGGCATCACTAACCACTCATACAAACCATATTTAGTCTTAAAAGCAATTTTCCATTCATCACCTTCCTTCATCCTAATCTGATGGTAACCACTCTTAAGATCAATTTTTGTAAAGACACAAGAACCATGTAATTCATCCAGCATATCATCTAATCTAGGAATGGGATGACGATATTTTACCGTTTTGTTGTTGATGGCTCGGCAGTCAACACACATCCTCCATGTTCCATCCTTCTTAGGAACTAATAACACCGGGACCGCACAAGGACTCATGCTTTCACGCACGTATCCCTTCTCTAATAATTCACCTACTTATCTCTGAAGTTCCTCGGTCTCCTCGGGATTACTCCTATAAGCAGGTCGGTTTGGAATTGATGCACCATGTATGAAATCAATTTGATGTTCAATCCCTCGAAGTGGAGGTAAACCATGAGGTACCTCTTCAGGAAGGACATCTTCAAACTCCTGCAAAAGAGAAACAACATTGCTCGGCAAAGTTCCGACAAAATCATTAGTACATAAAAGAGCGTCCTTGTACAGGAGTACAACAAGGGGCTAGTGTGAAAATAATGCTCTCTTGATCTCACTTTTTTTGCAATGTAATTGAATTTTTCCTCTCCTGCTCTCATTATGGCCGAAATCATCTCTCTTTCTTTTTCACTCTGATCAATGTTTTTCTCTCTCTTTTTTTAACTCTTTTTTTCAATTTCGGCCTTCCTTTCTTTTTCCTTTTTTTTTTTCATTTGATCTTTGTAACTTTAATTGGTTCTTCCTGACCTGTTTTGGAGTTAATGGCACAAGAGTAATAGGTTGCCCTTAAAGAGTGAAAGAATACTTATTTGTAAATCCATCATGTTTAACCCTCCGATCATACTGCCATGGTCTTCCCAACAATAAATGGCATGCATGCATGGGAACCACATCACATAGCACCTCATCCTCATATTTGCCAATGGATAATGTCACCAACACTTGTCTTGTCACCTTGATTTCGCCACATTCATTCAACCACATCACATAGCACCTCATCCTCATAGTTAAGGCCAATTTTTCCACCAAATAAGTGCTGGCTATGTTTGTGCAGCTCCCTCCATCAATAATGACACTGCAAACTTTGTTATTTACAAAGCACCGAGTATGAAACAAGTTCTCCCTTTGGTTACTTTCTTCCTCCTTAACCTGCACATTGAGGACTCACCTTGTTACTAATAAATCTCCAACCACAGCATTTTGCTCATCATCGGCATTCTCCAAAGATGGCATGTCAACATTTTCTACTTCTTCCTCATTCTCCGACTCAAGCTCGCCTTGAGCATTTATCACCATCACCCTTTTGTTTACACACTGGCTGGCTATGTGTCCCCGTCCCTGACATTTAAAACACTTAATATCACGGGTTTTAGAACTCGAAGCCTCGGTGTTACCTAAAGTAGTGGCGGTCTTTGAGTTGGCACTCTTAGATGGTTCAAATTTTGGCTTATTTTGCAGCTGCTCGTCCCTTTTTGGAGCTGTCTTCCACTGACTGGTCATAGGTTGTCCCCTCCTAGCCAATCCCTTTCGTTTGAATTACTCCTCTACCTTTATGGCTTGATGCACCATATCCGTTAATTCAACATAGTGCTGCATCTCAACTATATCCGCAATCTCACGATTTAAACCATGCAAGAACCTAGCCATTGTGGCTTCTCGGTCCTCTTCTACATTAGCCCGGATCATAGCTACCTCCATCTCCTTGTAATACTCATCCACACTCTTGGAACCTTGAGTTAACCTTTGCAACTTTTGATACAGTCCCCTATAATAGTGATTGGGTACAAAACGCTTCGTCATAAGCATTTTCATCTCCTCCTAAGTGTCCACAGGTGGCTCTCTATTCCTCCTCCTATTAATCAATAATTGATCCCACCGCACAATGGCATAATCAGTAAATTCAATTTCAACCAACTTAACCTTCTTTATCTCCGAATAGTTGTGACAATCAAACACCATCTCCATTTTAGCTTCCCACTCCAAATAAACTTCAGGATCATTTTTGCCTTGAAAAGATGGGATTTTAATCTTTATGTTTCCTAAATCATTATCCCTCCTAGGCCTACCCATCCTAGCTTCTCTATTCCCATACCCATGCTCAAACCTGCCACGGTTCACATATGGCTCATCAACCTCCTCCGACTCCACCTCTTCCTCAACATTCCGCCATGGAACATGCCCACCTTGCTGCCTGTTGTGGATGTCATGTTGCTGTCCTCTAGGAGTTCCCGCTTCTACCCTATCCAATCTCTCATTAATAGGTTCAATTTCAGCCCTCAACATACGCCTCATCTCCCCTAGCAGTGCTTGCATTTAGAGGTTCTGATGTTGTCGAAGTTCTTCGGTTGTGTCTTCTTCTTGATTGTTGGCCATGTTTAAAAATCTACAAAACAAGGTTAGAATCCTCACAGGCCCTCCCTCACGTGTTTCACTCAAGAATTGATACACTCGCACTCGTGTTTTCACTCTAAACGGCTTTTACCCTCTTATGGTCTCACACACTCTTGCCTTTTTCCACTCTTTTGTGTCTTCTTTAGTTCTTAATCGAACTTCAAGAAACTAATTCAAAATAATCCAGCAGTAATTTAGAATGATAAACAACCAAAACTCATCAAAAAGGTCAAGAATTTGAATAAGGTGAGGAACAAGATTGAGAAATTTTCTTTTCTTTTCTTTTCTTTTCTTTTTTTTTCATTTTTTTTTTTTAGTGAGGAACAGGAAATAGAATGAAAATAAAAGATAGGCAAACTTATCTCAGAACCAAAGCTCTGATACCAAATGATATGAACTTCACCAACAATTGTGATGAAACCCGATAACAATGATGGTTTGGAACCCCCAGATCGTTAGACAAGATTTGTTGAGCCTTGACCGTCATCTAATCAGATGAAACACCAAGACTACGTTAGATTGAAAACGCCACACCAAGAATTCCTAAGAAACTCTCAAGAATCAAGGTGATAAGTTTGGTTGCTTGAACGCCGCAAGATTAACTTGATAAATTTAAGAGTTCTTTTAAGAACCAAAAGGAACACAAGACCTCACAAGGAGAATAGTTTTTCTGAAAAACCAAAATTGATTTTTAAAATTCATACTACCCATCTATATACCTGGAACAACCCTCCAAGAATAGGCAAGTCATAATTACAGCTTTGAAAACAGTACAAAAATTAAGCAAAACAAGTTCCCACGTTTTTTTTTTTTTTTTTGGATTCTTGGACTTTTAAAGGCAATCAAACAAGCTAAATGACTAGATTAATTTGCCTCTTCAAGTGCTTCGATGACATGGACTAAGCCTTGATTATTATCTGAGCCCACCTTGGTCTTTTCAAAATCAGCTCAATTCTCTTGGACTAGCCCATTTAGTGCTTCCTTGAAACGTTTAGCTCTAAGTCTTGTAATTGGGCCACTAGGAAGTGACAAAGGATCATGTGCAAATTCAACTCCATTTCCACGTGTATGATCAGCATGACTAGCTCCTTGATTTGCATCAGATGACCACTTGGAAGATCTCAGGGAAACCTTTGACACCTTTCGCTCTTACAACATGTAGCTCAACCCAAACAAGTGTGCATTTGGGGTAATGGGAGGAAAGTTCCTAGGATTCATGGTGTCTCAGAGGGGTATCGAGGCCAAACCAGACAAGATTCAGGCCATAATAGAGATGGTGCCCCCGAAAAATGTGAAAGAAGTTCAAAACCTCAATGGCAAGGTAGCCATTCTAAACAAGTTCGTGTCAAGAGAGACGGATAAGTGTCTACCTTTCTTCCGCACGGTGAAGAAATCTTTTGAATGGACAGTAGAGTGTTAGCAGACATTTGAAGACCTAAAGGCCTACCTCCCCTCTCCTTCGTTGTTAAGTCCCTCCCAACCTAGGAAAGAACTGTTCCTTTACTTGGCGGTATCCCTAACTGCCGTCAGCGAGGCTTTAGTCAGAGAAGAAGACAAGGTGTAGAAACCTGTGTACTACACAAGTCGGGCACTTAGAGGCGTAGAGGAAAGATACCCACCAATGGAGAAGCTAGCCTTCACTTTAGTTACAGTAGCCCATAAGCTCAAGCCATACTTCCAAGCTCACACGGTGATCGTCCTGACTGACAAACCCTTACAACGAGCAATGAGCAATCCTGACGTTGCTAGACGGATGGCATTATGGGCAGTAGAGTGAATTCGATATACAATACCGCCCGTGTACTGCCATAAAAGGGCAAGTGGTCGTTGACTTCATTGCGAAGTTCAACAACACAGAAAACCAGGAGGCAGGAGAGTATCCACAATAAAGCATACATATTGACAGGTCGTCTAACGGACAGGCTGGTGGTGTAGGCATTGTCCTTCATTCCCTAGAAGGGGACGAGATTGAATGCATGGTTTGTCTCAGCTTCCCTACGACCAACAACAAAGCGAAGTACGAAGCTCTAATAGCAGGACTAGATCTCGCCAAGGCAATAGGAGCCACGAGTATGATTATCCATTGTGACTCCCAAGTCGTCACAAACCAAGTAAATGGCGATTATGAATGTAAGGGCGAGAGGATGAAGAAACACCTGGAGCAAGCAAAGAGAAGGGTGGACGACCTACAGGCCAAGATTTTTCAAATCCCCAAGGGAGAAAATGAGCAAGCCGACCGTCTTGCCAAGGCCACATCAGTAGAACACATGGTCATCCCTGACAAGGTACTCTCCTTTATTCAGCTTTCGCCACTGATAGATGTCGTCAATGTGTAGGAAATGAGTTCCTAGAGCAATTGGACCACCCCTTTAGACTCCTATTTAAAAGACGGCATATTACCTGACAGTAAGGAAGCCTCAAGAAAGCTGAAGGTTCAAGCAGCACGGTTCGTCTTGATAAAGGACCTGTATAAGAGGCGTTTCTCCCAACCGTACCTAAGATGTTTAGGACTCGGAGAAGTGGATTATGTCATGAGAGAAGTACACGAAGGGATCTGCAGCAATCACTCAAGGTCGCGGTCATTGGTGCACAAATTGATTCGAGCTGGATATTATTGGCCGACTATGCAGAAGGACACCCAGATTTATGTCAAAGCCTATGACAAATGTCAAGGGTTTAACAACATCATCAGACAGCCGACGGAAGAACTGACCCTAATAACAGCTCCGTGGCCATTTGCCCAATGGGGACTAGACATCATTGGCCCATTCCCGATAGTAGTGAGACAACTGAAGTTCCTAATAGTCGGCATAGACTACTTCACCAAATGGGTAGAAGCTGAAGCCTAGGCCGCCATCACGGAGAAAAATGTACGAAGCTTTGTTTGGAAGAACATCATTTGCAGGTACAGGATCCCTAGGGTCTTGGTCTCAGATAACAGGAAGCAATTCCACAATGACTCCTTCAGGGACTTTTGCTCACAGTTAGGGATTAGGAACCACTACTCCTCCCTTGCCCATCCTCAAGCCAACGGATAAGTTGAGGTCACAAATCAATCCTTGCTTCAAATCATCAAGACTCAACTCGAGGGGACAAAGGGTGTATGGCCAAAAGGGTTGCCCAGCGTACTATGGGCGTACAGGACGACAAACAGAACCCCTACAAGAGAAACGTCGTTTTGACTAGCATATGAAAGTGAGGCAGTCATCCCAGCTAAGGTCGAGCTCACGAGCTACAGGGTGGACAATCACAACGAGGGGAGGAACGATGAGGCCATACGTCTACAACTTGACCTAGTTGACGAAGTTAAGGTGACAGCTGAACAGAGACTCGCACGATACCAAGACCTCATGGCCAAACACTACAACTCCCGAGTCAAACACCGAGACTTCAAAATTGGAGACCTCGTCTTGAGGAAAGTAATCGGAACCGCTAAAAACCTTGCATAAGGAAAACTCGGCCCAAACTGGGAAGGACCCTACAAAATCACATCATGGCTAAAGAAAGGCACCTATCACTTGGAAACACTAGACGGACAGAAAAGCAACACTCCTCATTCTCCAATTTATTTTAGTTAATTTTTGATACAATACTTTTTAAGCCCATAGGGCCGGTCTTTTTCTTTAAAGAACAATTTTTCTACATACATTTATCATAATGAGAGGAGTTTATTTAGAAATAACTGGTGTGTCTATCTATTTCTACATATTTATTCTACATGCTTAACAAGTCCATAAATGGACGGATTCGTTAGTCCATAGGTAGATGGATTTGTAATTAAGACCAAAAGTGGACGACCTTATCATGTGAGGATGAGTCAATATGAAGTCCACGAGTGGAAGAATTCACTATTAAGTCCACAGGTGGACGGATCCATGATTACGTCCATTAAGTTAATGAATTCATCCCACAAGGATTGCCTAATATTATCAAGTCTACAAGGGGATGGATCCATAACTAAAGTGGACGGATCCGTAATTAAGTGGACGGGTTCATGACTTAGTCCATAAGTGGACAAGTTCATCCTATAAGAATAAATTAATATTAGTCCACAAATGGACAGATCCATAGTTGAGTCCATAAGTGGACAAATTTATTATAAGCCCACAAAAGTGGAGGAGTTTATCAAGTTCACAAAGGTGGATGAGTTTATCAAGTCCACAAAAGTGGATGAGTTTATCAAATCCACAAAAGTGGACGAGTCCACAAAAATGGACGAGTTTATCAAGTCCACAAAAGTGGACAAGTTTATCAACACTACAAATGAACAAGATCATCATTCCCTGAGAGGACGAACTGGTAAAGGCCAGAAGTGGACAAGTTTAGTCCACAAGTTGACGGGCTTATTAAGCCCACAAGTGGATGAGTCTAAATCCACAAGCAGAAGGAGTTGTCCTAATATCCTAAGATAAAAATACAAGGTCCTCAAGGACACATTCACAAAACAGAAAGCACACTCAATCAAGACATATGAAGATTAACTAAGGCCATACATAGAGATCAATATAAAGCAACAAATATAGAGAAACGCTACAGTCTAAAAAGTGTTTTTACAAGCAAAGCCCAAAGAACAAAAGGACATCAAACATTGTCTGGAAACTAGGTCAAATTTACAATAAAAAGAAAAAGCTAAGTTCAAGAGGCCGGGGGGTCTTGTGGGTTTTTGTCACCCTTGGGAGGAAGGACCTGGACGCCTTGGAGGATTGCCCGACGGGGTTAAACTGTCACCTTTTCGGATTTGCCTTGGACTTAGTGAAGCCGTCACTTTCTTCAAAGATAGAGTCGCCCACGAGTGTCGACGGCAAAGGATCGTCCATAGTGACCTTAGATAAATCCAAGTCAGGGTAGACGAACTTGACCTGCTTTAGGCAATCCTCGAACTCGTCACCACACTGTCGCCTTAGCTTCTTGCTCTTTTTTCTTTTGATGGCCCTCATCCTCCAGCTTTTCCTTTAGCTCCTTCACCTCCTGATTGAGAGTACGAAAAGCTTCCTTATACTAGTCTTGCCTGTCAGTCAGGTTCTTTATGCGCTTGTGTAGACAAGTAATCACCCCCTCTTTAGAGACGCCTTTGTCCTGCAAAGCCTTCATACAAACCAGTGCCTACATGACAGAAAAGCAGTCAGCCTATTGAACATGAAAGTTAGTAAAGAAAGAAAGGAAGAAACATACCTAGGCAAGGTCGAAAAGACCTGACACCCCCAGCTCCTCCGTCGCTTACTTAGCAAAAGGATCTATCTCTTTGTTATAGATGATGGATTCCATCACATCAACAGCGTAGTCCTTGTGGGTAAGAAAGCGGCAATCAGGACCCTGAGTGACGGGGTCCGATGTCGTCATTAACCCCTTTCCTACCCCGTGGCTTAGCTAAGGGGGCGACGGTTTCTTGGGGTGCTTATCCCTGGGGGTGACGATAGCTTTCTTGGAAAGACAGACCTCCTTTTCGTTGGCCTTCCTCTTAGGAATTCCCTTTCTGGCAGTCTTAGGGGCTGACGAGGACGTCCTCTCCCCCTTTATTTTCTTTTCTTCTTCCTTCCTTCAAGCAACAGCTACCTACACTAGCGCCCTCTGCCTAGCTCCCTTCATTTCTACAAAGGATGAGTGACGAGAGTTAGGACAAGAAACGACAAAAAGAAAGCAACGAGAGAAATTAAGGGATACTTACGTTAAGGAGAATAAGCGTTTAACTTATGAGCTACCGGCGTTGGCTCTAGACCTCCACAATAAAGGTGTAGAGTGTCGAGTATAATGAGGTCCCGACACTTTCGCTCGTCCAACGAGATTTCTATTACCCGACGGATAAAGACTTCTTGCTCAACTGTGATATGAGGGCAAACACTAGCTAAAAACAAAAAAGTAGATGGTGTTATAAATTTGAAACAAATAAACTAAAGGAAGAGACAGACAGGATTAACCTGAATCCTTGACAAAAGCCCAAATGTTGTCAAAATCATGGGGTATCGTCTCCAACTCTTCCTGACGGCATACCCAGTTCATCCCTTTTACAAAGAAATACCTGTCCTTCCAATTCCTATTAGAATCAGGCATATCATATACCAACTTCAGCCCCTTCTTCCTTGCTGCAAAGTGGTATATCCCCTGGGACAAGACAATATGTTGAGGTCGATAGCATTAAAAGAACTCGTCAAGAGTTAGCTAACAGATCCCACCACTTAGAGGACCCTACAAAATCTTAGCCCCAATGAATATCCTCCAAGTGTTAAGGGCAATTTGGCTGACGGACAAACCTAAAAAGTTAGCCAACTGACGATGAAGTGCTGTCAATGGCAGCCTTAATCCTACCACAAACATGGCATCGTACATGCCAACATTCGCAGTCTTCCCTGAATAGCATTTCTCACACTTTCCAGGGAGACGAATTGGTATGTCGTCCGGGATATGGTAACGGTCACGTAAAGTGCTAAAAACTTTGTCCGACATCATCGGCAGAAAGTCATTGACAGTCCATATCTTGGGAAGGATGAAAGGACGGTCATTTCCGGGGCCTCCCGAAGTACTTTCTAAGGCCTCCTCAACTCCGTCACTTCCATCCCCGTCACTC
Organism: Castanea mollissima; assembly: GCA_014183005.1. Lineage (NCBI taxonomy): Eukaryota > Viridiplantae > Streptophyta > Magnoliopsida > Fagales > Fagaceae > Castanea > Castanea mollissima. Next base: position 25,649,081 of record JACAVU010000008.1, on the reverse strand, counting down.
TCTCTCTCCTCTTCCCCCTCATCACCCTCGTCTTCACCCTCACTCACTACTTCTTCCTCATCTTCTCCTCTACAACTCTCCACTTCCTCGTCAGGAGATTGGGCTAACGTTTCCCTCTCTGATGACCAGGAGAAGCCCTCTTCGGGCTCATGACCTAACCAGAAGACCTCATCGTAGCCCGCGCCCTTGCGGACCGACGATTATTCACTCGTCGCTTTTCTAGTCATCTAACTACCTACAAGCGACGGATTCATTCTAAGAACCTAAGTTGATAGCCTCACTATGGAATTAATTAACTACAAAAAAAATAATAATAATAATAAGGGATAGAATAAAAGAAAAAAGAACTTACAAGTAAGCGATTCCTTGGAAAAAAAGGAAGGTCCTGGGGAGATGATAGCAGTAAAGCTAACGAGATTAGCAGGCTGACGGAGGTAAGGAGTTCAAAAGGCGACGGGTTTTCTCTCAAGATCAGCGAGGGTTAAAATGTAGGAAATGAGGGAAGAGCTAAGATATATATAGGCAGAAAATGCATGGAAGACGAAGCGACACGCTCGTCCAGAAGCAGAACCAATTAGCCCGCGCCACATACTCAAGCATTTAATAAAGGCTGCTCAGGAATCGCCCCTAAGTGACCTGTCTTTTCTATGAACAAATAATGATTAAAGCTACAGTGCTAACTCCATAACCCGTCAGCTAAAGCTAACGAGGCTATGGAGTAGGGGGTAGCTGATAAGGGTAAAATTGCAATATTAATGCTCACCCATGACAAGGCAAAAGACAACGGTCATAATAAGGTTGTCAGCGTTGCTCATGACAGACGACAACAACATAACGTCTACGGCTCCACACCGAAGCTGACGACCCTACCATGATGACGACACAGGAAGTTGACGGGATAAGCTGAAAGGGATAAGCAAACCTCCGATAGATCTAACGTGGCCTTACTTGATCTCCACACATGCGTGTGTAAGGAAACATCTTGTGCTCCATGCTTAACCATAATCAAGAAGATTCCTACAAGGAAAGAACTCCAGGAGATCTGCGAATTAAAGAGGTTCTCTCCTATAAGGAAAGAACTTCTGAACCAAGGCACGAATGTTAACCCTACGTTACTATAAAATAAAAAAAACCCCAAAACCCTCACAAACCAAAGTATGCATAATTTACCCTAGCTTTGGCACTCTAGAGTTGGAAAATAAGAGATTTCTCAAACTTGACCATCGGAGAGTTTTTGGCCGTTACCACATCGGTACTCTTCATAGGTTCTTCTTCTTCCCTTTGTATTGTGCATATCACATAAGGACCATGTGGCTCACTGACGATTTTCGGCATCATCATATATTATATGAAAATGTAGACAATTCTTTATTTCTTCCTCTTGTACATTAAAATTCCAATCTCAAAAATTCATATCTTTAATATGAAATATTAAATTACTAAATGAAAAATATTAATCAAACTTAAATTAAAATAAACAAAAACACAAGCCATAAACTTAAATTAAACCTAAACACAAACAAATGAAAAAAAAAAAATGTCTCATATTAATACAAACAAAACATAAACTGAGAATTCTAAAAAATTGTCTCAAATTAATACAAACAGAGTATAAACTGGGAATTAAACTATGCATAGACAATCTTACTGCTTATTCTGATATTGTAAAATTGTAAACAGCTTTTTTAGACATGTTTACACCAATGGCATCTCAAGTAATGACTTATTGGTTATACACGTTTATGCCTTTATGGATATAGCACACACCAAAACTAGTCTTGATATAGGGTTTTAAGGTCCACAAAGTTCCACACAAAACCAAATTGAACAACATCAACATGAACATGAACTAAATTTTCAACCAACCCAGATAAATTAAGAGAGCAATAAAAAGTTGCAGTAAGTTGGAATAGAAAACATAATGAGTTACGTTAGATTAAAAAATAAAAGTTTTATTTCGTAAATTAACTTTAACTTTTTTTTAATGAATAACTTTAACATAACAAAGTCTGCCTCATATTGATTTATATAAACTAATTATTTAGTCAACTTAGATTGGAAAAAAAAGCATGAACAATAAGTTTAAACTAGTAAGCAAATACAATGAGATAAAAAATAAATAAAACAATTAAGCAAATCTCAAAACCAAAGACAAATGCATTAATTTACAATAAGCAACACTATTGATGAGAATCAATAAGCATTCAAGGATCCATTGCATGTTCTAGTTGGGCTTATTACAAGAGCAAGATCCAAGAAGATCAAAGAAGCACTTAATGGACTGATTCTAACGTAGGACATTCCAAGCTTGGCCCAAAGAAGACGAAGGCGTAATAAATTTAATCCAAACTATTTAGGGCTGATCTGGCTTAATTAGGCGTGATTTATGGCGTGGATTAATGGATGATTGACTTTCCAACTCTATATCAGCTCTACTTTGTCGCATACTATAATTCAGAAGAACTTGAAAAATTGGGAGGATTGTTTGCCATTCATTAAATTTGCATATAATCGAAGTGTTCATTCTACTACTAATTTTTCACCATTTGAGATTGTTTATGATTTTAATCCACTAACACCTTTGGATTTGCTACCTTTACCAGTTAATGAAATGGCTAGTTTAGGTGGTTGAAAGAAGGCTGAGATGGTGAAGAAACTCCATGAAAGTGTACGGTAGCATATAAAGAAGAAAAATGAGCAATATGCGACCAAAGCCAATAGGGGTCGTCAACAAGTCCTCTTTGAACTGGGTGATTAGGTTTGGGTGCATATAAAAAAAGAAAGATTTTCAGCCCATAGGCGGTCTAAGCTACATCCTAGAAGGGATGGTCCATTTCAAGTCCTTGAGAGAATCAATGATAATGCATACAAATTAGATCTTCCAAGTGAGTATAACATTAGTGCTACATTTACTATTTCTGATCTTTCTCCCTTTGATGTAGGTGGCGATTTGAGGACAAATCCTTTTGAAGAGAGGGGGAATGATGAGAATCAGCAAGCATTTAAGGATCCATTGCATGTTCTAGTTGGGCCTATTACAAGAGCAAGATCCAAAAGATCAAAGAAGCACTTAATGGGCTGATTCAAGAGATTTGGCCTGATTCCAATGTAGGATATTCCAAGCTTGGCCCAAAGGAAGATGAAGACGTAATAAATTTAATCCAAGCTATTGAGGGTTGATTTAGCTTAATTGAGCGCGATTTATGGCATGGATTAATGGCTGATTGACTTTCCAGCTCTATATCAGTTAATAGAGATTTTTTTCCTATTCTGGAGCTGCTATTTCAAACCAAATCTACCTGAATTTAGGGCTTTTATTATTTAGAACGTTTTTTAGCTATTTTTTTTTTTTTCTGGATCTGCTAATTCAGACTAAACCAACTTTTATTTAGGGTTTTATTATTTAGTACGCTTTTTATATTTTCTATTTTTCATTCATGTCTTAAAACTACTCAAAGAAGAGATAAATCCTAAACCTGTGCATTGCACGGGTTAATGACTAGTTTTAGTAATTTGCATTGAAACAACAATTTTAGAACAATAGCTCAATTGTCAAAATGCAATTTTATCAAATGTTTAATTGTTATTTTTAAAATTGTGTTTTCAAAATGCATATTTTAAATTAATATTTTTTATTATATAAAATAAGACACTTTTTTAAATAGCTAGTCACTTAGTACTTGCTTTAGTCTTTAGACAATATGAGAAAATGTCGCATATTTTCATCCTAATGATCAGGATGAAATAAGAAGAGTATATTTACAAAGAGGTTCCTATCAACCTCTTAACCATAATTTCTCTATAAAAAAAAATTAGTGTAGGCATTGATTTAATCTTGATTGATTTAAAGAATACGAAAATTGATTAGAATGGATCATAAAAAATAATGATACATATTGTTTATATTGTAAATTTTTTTTGCTAACCTGTTTATATTGTAACTTATTTAAGGAAGATGTTGTAATTAAATGAGAGATCAATAGATAAATAATTGATTGGTTGTATACATTGAAAATGATATAGTTTGTAGCATTAATAATGAAGATATTATACGAGAAATTCTACAGTCTTCTAGTGTACCACGTCACTTGTCTACCATACCACTAAAAAACTTTCATTTGTTTAAAATTATTGAGTCAGTAATTAGTTTTAGTTTATAATAAATTTCTAACTTATCAATTTTAAACAGGTGGGAGCCTTTTAGTAGAATGGTGGACCACGTCACTTGTCCACCATGAGGACCTTATAATTTCTCCTATTATACAATGATTTCAAAATAAGAAACTCTTAGAATGAAATTTACTAAATTTATGTATTTGTGTGTTTTTTATTATCTTTTTTGCAATGTCAATATATTCAAGTTTTATTTTTATTAATTTTTTAATATTAGTTTCTTAATGACTACCATGAAGAAAATTCATGAAGCCGCCAATGCTATACATTAAGTTTTCTAATTAAAGTGAAACTAATGATAATATTAACTGATAAAACACAATTAGTGTTATCTTTTTTAAAGATAATTAAATTCAAGACATTTACATGTTTTAATTTAATTTAAAAATCTATATACTATGCCTAAAATACCATACCTAAAATTTACCCATATAAAGTAAGAATTTCAGAATTTTAGAATTATTCAACAATTTCAAGTTGAATATTTAAAAAAATAGTCCTACAAGTACTACATGTTTTACTACACTGGTCTGACAAATTGATATGTCATCCATTAGAAATACGTAATTCAATTTAGTTATGGGGTAATTGAAACCTACCAATCACATTCATTATTTTATAAGTTTCATGTAGTAAAATTTGTAGTACACTTAACATTTTTCAAATTTAAAATAGTGTGATTTATTCCACTAACATATTCTAACCCCACCACCCTCCACCATTTGACATATCAAAATCATTAGCCTAAAAGAGCATTAGCTTCAACAGTGTTGGAAATTTAGCTTTTAGCACCAAGAAAAAGTTATTTTATCTATTTTAACTCACCATTTTACAACTCATCCTACATCAATGCTCTTATTTTTCACAACACATCTAAACACTATTCATTTGTTCATTATTCTCTCTCTCTCTCTCTCTCTTCAACCTACAACCACCAAACCCACAGCCTCTCTTCTTCTCTGTCTCTCTATCTTCTTCTTCTGCCTCTCTTTAACCCACAACCACCACGGCACCACCACCACCACAACCACCAAACCCACATCCATATCAAACACAAACCAATATGATATACACAACCAAAATTTGATCAAGCACAACCCACAGCCAAAACCCCAAATCCGATCCGATCAAACACAATTAAAACCTAAAATCTAATAAGATCAAACACAACCCACAACCTTGTTTCAACCCAAAATCCGACCCCAACCACAACCAAAATCAACCACCACCACCACCACCACCATCACAACCACCACACCCATATGAACGAACACACACCACACCAAGAACCCAACTACAACCAACACATACCCGCCACACCGCTAACCTATCACTACTGATGTCGCCCATGAACCACCTTTTCGGTCGTCCAAGAGAGAAGACCCACATGGAAGAGAGAGGGGGTGAGATATGAATTGAGATAGACAAAAAAGAGAGACTTTAGGTTTTTTTAATTGAAGGAAGAGAAGGCTTGAGAGAGAGGGGAGAGAGGGCAAGGGCGGTGAGGAAGAAAAAAAAACATAAAAGGAAGAGAGAATCGATTACAGAAAGAACAGGGGCAAATGAGGAAGAAAGAAAATAGAAAAGCGAGAGAAAGAGAAGAAAGAAAAGTAAGAGAGAGAGAGAGAGAGAGAGAGAGAGATTAAAAAATTATTATTTGGTATAGCATTTGAGCTACAGTAGACTGCCATAGATGGCAGTTTATTGTAGCACATTTGCAAAAAATTTAGAAATAGCAACATCAATGCAGCAGGTTTTTTTATGGAATAGGTTGTTTAAAATAGCAATATAGCACCATCAATGCTAATGTTCTAATAAGCCAACTAAAGGGTCATTTAGGACCCAAAAAAAAAACTCTTGGGTGCACACATGCTTAGCCAGAGTCAAAAAAAAAAAAAAAACTTAGCATAAGTTTGGATAGCAACACATTTGCGTTTAAGCATTTGCATTTTTTCTGTGGGTCACGTGCACTGTTCACGGGACCCACAAGTATGAAATTCAACAAAAACAACTTTAAAATTAGGTCTCACGGTACTATTTACACATTTAAAAATTATTTTGCTACAGTGTTTTCAGTTTTCAGCAATAAGCGGTATCCTAACAAACCCTTAATTCCATTAAGGTTGAGAATGAAGAAGCTATGGATGGTATATTGATCTCATTAGAAATCTGCAATCACTAACAATAGGAGTAAAAAAAAATTGAGCAGATAAAGAGTTGGTCCAAAAATGTATGATAGTTTAGCATGTATCAATGCCGAGAGTAATTGCAAGTTGTAGGCTACCCCTAACTGGCTAAAGCTCAACTAATATTCAGTAGCACAGTCAATTAGCTATGAAGTTTCTTGGGTTTCTTTTCTTAAGGAAGAAAGTTTAAACCAACAGAGAGATGGTGCCATCTATTTCAGGTGAACCAAGTGTTGTGGCGTGCAAAAAGAGTACTACATTTGCTTTTCGTAGGTTCTACAGCTGGGAAGTTGATGATGATGGCTCGGTGGATAAAGCTAACAGTGCAGATTATTGACATATTAAGCTCTAGGGAATGGGATAAGTCTTCTAGCTAGAGCAGTTTCTGGATTTTGTCCATTTCTGTCTCATCCTCTATGGGTTGAGACTTGAGAGGCCTCTGACATAAGTGAGTTTGTACCCCAGGCCTAATCTGGGCCACTCCCTCCGTTATATCAGCTTTCCTTTACGTGCTACTCTCTCTCAACAAAGTGTCCATTCCCAGTTCCTATACACATAATGACCTAAACATCCTAATCTGGATGAAGATGAGTAACAACCCTTCAGACATAAGAAACTCTAGAATTTATGAACTAATCAAAGTTACAATTAACACTTCATTAAGACACGGATCTCTACAGGGTAGCAAGTGCCTAAAAAAAAAAAAACTTCAAGACCAAGCCATTAATAATTGGTAGAACTCAATTAGAAAATAACTCTGAAATGACATGCCTAAAATTTAATTAAGAACAAAAAAGAAATAGAAAAAAGTATACAGCTCATAAAATATTTACTGAATTGATTATCTAGTTAAAGATGCCATGACCTACATATTTATAGTTGCCTAACTCTGGGTAGGATCAGTAGAAACATTGAAACCAGGGGGTATAAAAACAATGTCATCCCACTTCGAAGTTGAGCTTTCCTGCAAAACAAACATTACACTGTCATTTTAGCATTACTAATTAATATAACGCCATTTTATTGCCCAGAAGACAGGAGCAGTGAAAATCCAAGAGAAAAATAAGAGGCAAACAAGCAAAATAACTAAAATATTAGATATTTTTTAAGAATATCATCTTTTGGGTAACCAACCAGAGTATGAAAAGTAAAACTTCTTTACAGAGGATCCTTACCTTCATCCCCTTGAGTACCTCCTCAAGAACTGCAACCTACAAGACAATCAAAATTAAGTCCATAGAATGAAAGAAGCTTTAACAACAAAAACACAAGGAAATTCATACCTGAATATCCCCTCGCCTGAGAGCAGGATTTATTTGATTCTGCTGGCGGGAAGCTCTTAGTAGGGAATTTTCTAAATCTTCCTGTAAAAATACCAATGACAAGAAGAGTTATAACACAATGCAGAAAATACCACAATATTGCATGTTGAAAAGTCTACTTTGCTAACTAACCTTTCTGAAAAAAGCTGGACGATAGCTCTTGTTTTGGCTCTTCAGTATCAAACTCCTTGACTGTTCCAAATAGTAGTGTAGAAAAAATCATGGATGAGGGCATCCGTATGTGTCTAGGGACTAAAGTAAATATTAGAATGACAAGAGATGGCAGTATTGTTGAGGCCATGGTCATAGCAAAAAGATCTAATAGCAATTATTATGACAGGAAGGCCATATTCTTAGAACCACAGTCATGGCAGGACAAATCTAACCCAGTGAAACATTGGGCAGCTAAATGAAACCAAATCTACATTATTTGAAGCATGGACAACTAGTAGTCAGGATTAAAATTGACAGCCCAGCATGAGCTTATGCTTTGAACGCAGAATCACCCAGTTGTTCAGGACCAAAAATGTATTTTTTGAAGTGGTACTGGAATAAATTACTTGTAGTCCCATTCAAAACCGGTGCCTTATCAGGGCCTGTACAAACCTAAAGGACTTCTTCCTCCTAAAAATGGAATTCTAGATAAGCTGTTGATTCTTCTTGTATGGTATTGAAAGGCATCTCATCCAATTTCAATCTCCCAATAGTTGGAGGCTTGGGATGAGCTTTACCGTTGCTTCACCCTATACAGGCAAGTTCAAATTTAGACAAGAATTTCAATTATCACTCAATAGGTTTACCCAAAATCACCATTTTTCCTTTTTTGTTACTGTGGCCAGAGTTCTGCTGCTCACCTTCTAATGAGGCCGTATAAGTCCTTTGTCCACTGGTGCTTTTGCCAGTGTTATCACCTGTGCTCACTTGGTTTTGCTCTGGTTGGCGATTTGTTAATCAAGGTTTCATGATTGCATGCTGCTCAGGCCCAAGGAGTTTTCTTAATTCAACGATTTGTGAGGTGACATCGTTACTAGTCATTCTCACAAATTATTTTAGGTGTTTCTATAGCACCAAATCAATCAAGCTTCTAACAACCACTTAGCATTCCTTTGCCATGAAAACCAACCATAAATATATGTTTTCCCCATAGAAGGATGTAAACAAAGAAAAATTGACCCCCTACTTCTAAGATAAGTTCAAAAGCTTTAATTTCAAAGGAAAAACTTTTGACCTGCCCATGATTGGGACCAAAAGATTACTGTACATTTACCCGTAGCGCTTCCTAGAGTTGCCAAGAGACTCCAAATAATGTAAATACGTAAGACCTTCCTCAAACATGTAAATTAAGTTGCTGCATCTCCCCCTACCCCCTCACAAAAAAATAAAAAATAAAAAGTTTCTTAATGGAGAATGCATCTCAGCTTCCTCTAGGCTACCACATAACAAAGCTCAAATTGTCAACCATGATTTCCCAAAATTAATTCTAGTTCTATTCTCATTAAGGTCTACAGTGGAAAATGCTTCATCCATTTTTTTTCCCCCTAAGATGAAAAAAAAAAAAAAAAATTCATTTTTTTTCTGATAGATAAATAAATGAAACATTCTTTGTTCTCTCAGGCCAAAAGCCTTTAGGCCAAATAGCACTTCCCCCACTACCCCAGCAGTAAGAATGGGTAGCGAGTGAGGGTGGGAGTTCAAAGCCTCTTGGTTGCACGAATGCTAACCAAACAAAACAAAAAAAAAAGGCTCCCTGTTCTATCAGTAGAAAAATATACATTGTAGCATCAAAGCAGCCAATAAATCATTTATATTGGGCATTAAGAAAAGGCATCGGAAGGCTCCTATTTGGATGGCTATGCCCCATTGTTTAATGTGGTGCATTTGGCGGGAGAGGAATAACCGGCATTTTGAGGATTTAGAGAGATCAGTTTCAGACCTTAAACTCTTCTTCCTTGAGACTTTTCTAGATTAGGTTGCAGTATTAGGCTTTCGTTCTTTTTCTTTAGCCCATGGTTTCATGGAGTTTGTACTTTATGCACTTGATTTGTTTTTGTCCCTAATGTATACTTCCTGCATACTCAGGTGACACCCTTCTTCCTTTTAATGTATTTTTATTACTTATTAAAAAATATATATATCGGGCATTAAGAAAAGAACCTGGAAAACTGGAACCCCCGAGAAGCCATCATCAGAAATACCAATCTTTTCCATTTCCTACACACACCAAGAGGATATCCACACAGAAATTATTAATATCATAATATTAGTGGTTCAAATATTCTAGAAACTCTTTATACTTTAATTTCTCATCAAGCAAACCATAACAATTAAAATTTGAACACAAAAGGAAGGTGTTGTTAAATGGAGTCAGAAAAATTGTAAATTGATCTTATATTTGTTGGCTTAGAAAGTTTCTCAGACTTGGTACCCATACAGAAGAAGTCAACAAATTCATATTGTCATTAAGTTTACTTCCCCAAGTTAAAGCACACCTAAATAGGCATACATTAAGCGATCTTATTTCTCCAACAATAGGAAGTAAAGGGAAATAAAAAGGAAATACAATATAAGTAGGAGTCAGCCTAAAAAACTTGAAGACTGCCTACTAATCACCTTTTTCAAACCTTGCAAAAAATAAAATAAAAAATAAAAAATAAAAAGAAGAAGAAGAAGAAGAAGAAGAAGAAGATTGAGGTGGGTTTAGGTTTAAGAAGATTTGTGGATTTTGGGTTTAGAACCCCTTGAGAAGAAGGGTTAAGGTTCAAAATAGAAAATATTTAATTTATGGTTGGAAAAAAATTGTTTTTAAAAAATATGTGAATAGTCGCATGAATAGTACTTGTGAACAGCACCATGAAAGAGGAAGGGAAAAAAAAAACCCAACAATACTCAAAACATCCAATAATTTTATTAATCAATTGTCTCCTTTGAATACACTGAGCACAATTATAGGACTCCTAATTTCACTAGTAAACTAAAAACCTAATAAAAGATTAACTTGGTCCGTTAGTCACAAAGAAAATAAGACTTAAAATACTTTGGATCTCCAAGAAATTTTAGAGTTAACTAAACTATTCAAAATACCCTTAATCGATAATTTGCATGAATAGCGAAAATTGAAGATTTGCCTGACTACAAAATTAACCGGAACCATAAAATAACAACCCAAATAAAAAATAAATATATGTTTTAACCCTAAAAGGCTCATACCTAAACCTTTAAAACCAAATGACTTTTACTTCAATTGCTCTTCACAGGCAAACCCCAAAATATAATTCTTAGATAAGCAAATTTGCAAGATAACAGCAAATCAATCTTCCATGGCTACATCATTCTCCCCTAGTTTAAAAACACTCAACCTCTAGTTTTATAGTGTTGAAGTCTAAGAACCTCTGAACTTGAAACTTCTACCAATTCTTCAATCACCTTCGGAAGAACTAAGAATAAATAATCATTCTTTCCTACCACATTATTAAATTCATCTGAAATGATAAAATCAATTATTGGAGGAATTTTCAACTTACACTCCTTGAATTGATACAGAGCAGTAACATCAAGTCATCAACATCTTCCTTCATCTTTTCATTCCATGATCAATCTTCTTCACCTCATTGATGAGGACGAGGAAGAGCTCAAGGAAAAAGAAGATTAAATATATCAAGATTCAAGAATTGTGGTCTAGTTTTGACGCCGGACCCTCTTAGCACCTTTGACAGGTCATTTTAATTATTAGTATTGAGTCTTTTAGGTTGAGAAGGTTTTAATTAAGTTCTATTAGAATAAAGGCAATTTGGTAATTTCCAGAAATCTGATAAAGGGCTGTCCTTGGCTGTACCAAAGGCCCGTTGACGTAGGACAAGGGGGAACAACAAAATCTGATTTAGAAAACCAGGGGCAGATCTAGTATAGCTTAGGGTTAGGTTTTGGTGGGGAATGGGCTAGAAAATAAGAGGGATAATAGGGTTTCCAAAGGGGACAAGGATTAATAGAGTTTAGGGACGAAACAAAGGAAAACAATCAAGGTTTGGGTGGCCGTTCGCCCGTTCATGTGTTATGAACAGTGATCCATGAACAGTAACGTGAATAGTAAAATTAAAGAAAACAATCAGGGAATCACACCTAGACTTCCTAAGCATCACACCTAGGGTTCCTTGGCATCACACCTTAGAGGAGGTTGCATCACACGAATCATAAAAGACAGCTTTATAACTCTTAAATTTTGAAAACATTCACTCATAATCAACTCAATAGAAAGTACTACAACTCTTTAAATAGAAGACTAATACATAATCCTAGTTAAACTAGGGTTTCTTAAAACCCTAATAAGACTTGGACTTTAGACTCCTTAGGCTTTTACTACTAAGCCCAAGTAAATAAACAAACTTAAAATAAAGCCCAAAAGAAGATCTAATGGACTGCTAGCATAGCACATTCTTGAATATTATGAAATTACAAAACTGCCCTTGATACATAAAATCAAATAAAATATAATAGATATGTCTTCCCATTGCCTCCTGCATCACCCATGAGTTTTATCTTATGTTTACATATTATTAAGTATTTTATTTAATTATTACCAGTATTTCTATTCATTCTTTTTTCTTTTCTTTTTATAAGTAACGAAAATTTTATTAATCAAAGAAAAACAGCCAACCCAACTATATTGGGAATGTACTATGGGGGCACAAATCAAGAACCAAGATTACAACGATCAAGTAGAACAGGAAGGGAAGAACAAGAAAAATGACAAAAAACCACACTCCAATCAAGGAGAGTGTAAAAAAAAAAAGAGACTTAATTTCTAACATGGAGCATTCACATCCCTCAAAGCTTCTAGCATTTCTTTCACGCCAAATAAACCATAACAAGCAATGAGGCATAAGTCTCCACAAATCTATGTTTCTATATCGTCCAAACATACCCTGCCAAGACTCCAACTCAATAACCTTGTGAGGCATAACCCAATGAACTCCAAACAAACAAAACCCCAACGACCACAACTCACAAGCTATGGGGCAATGAAGAAGATGATCCACTGACTCCCCACAATTCTTACACATATAGCACCAATCAAGAACTAGCACACGTCATTTGCGAAGGTTATTTGTTGTTAAAATCTTACCTAAGGAAGCAGACCATGAAAAGAAAGCTACCCTAGGAGGGACCTTCGATTGCCATATCATTCTCCAAGGGAAGGATAAGAGGGTAGAAGGGTAGAAAGAAAGATAGAATCCTCTAACCTCAAAGCCTCTACTCCTTGTTGGCTTCCAACAAACCCGATCAGGACCTAATCCCCTTACCGTCGAAGAGTAGACCATATCCATAAACAGATCAAAGGATTCTTGTTCCCAATCTTGTAGAGGACGACGAAATTTAGCATCCCAATGAATCCTCCCACCAGACCAACACATAACCTCCGTTACTGGAGAATCCTTTGTCCTACTAATACAATAAAGTTCCGGAAAAGCCTCTTGAAGAGTACGATCTCCACACCACACATGCTTCCAAAACTTCACTCAAGTACCATCCCCCACATCATATAGAAGGAGTTTAGAAAATTCATCCAACCACTTCTAATATATCTCCACAAGCAAACACCATAAGCACTGGTCACCTTTTTCATGCACCAACCACCCCAATCATTCCCATATTTCACCTCAATAACCCTCCTCCATTGAGCATCGGTCTCCATGGCATACCTCCATAACCATTTTCCTAACAAGGCAGAATTAAAACTCCTCAATCGTCTAATACCTAACCCTCCAAACCCTCCAACCTGCAGCAACTTACAAACCGTAGCCCAATTGACTAAATGTAATTTAGATTCACCACTAATACCACTCCACAGAAAGTCTCGTTGTAACTTCTCCATACGATTTGCCACCTTTTCAGGTAAAGACAAAAGGGAAAGAAAGTAAGGAAGTAAGGAGGAAAGAGAACTTTTAATAAGAGTTACCTCACCCCCCTTAGATATATACAACCTCTTTCACCCTGCTAATCTCCTCTACATCTTCTCCAAAATCGAATTCCAAATTGACAACTCCTTAAATTTAGCACCCAACGGTAGGCCCAAATATCTCAATGGAAGAGAGGACTGCCTACAACCCAACATCCCCACCAGAACAACCATATTGTGGACCACACCAATAGCAACCAACTCAGATTTCCCCAAGTTAATCCTTAAGCCTAAGACCTCCTCAAATCTAGCCAAAATTGCTCTCAAACTAGCTATTTGTGTAGGATCAGCATCACAAAAAATAAGAATGTCATCAGCAAATAAAAAATGAGACACCATCATTGAGTTACCAACCGTATTACCTACAGGGAAGCCTGAGAACTATCTAGTAGTAGCAGCCACATTCAACATGCGACTCAAAGCCTCCATAACAATATTAAATAGTAATGGAGACAAGGGGTCCCCTTGCCGAATACCCCTAGAACTTGCAAAGAAATCAAAAGGGCTACCATTGATGAGAATGGAGAATTTAATAGTTGAGATGCAACACATTATCTATTTTCTCCATTTCTCTGTAAACCCACAGCGCTGAAGCATATACATTAAAAAACCCAACTCACATGGTCATACGCCTTCTCCACATCCAATTTACACAACACTCCTAGAACACCTGTCTTCAGTCTACTATCAATACATTCTGAAGCAATTAAAATGGAGTCCAATATCTGTCTACCTTTCACAAATGCATTCTGAGAATCTGAAATAAGCCCATGAGCCACCCTTCGAAGACGATTGGCCAACACCTTAGCAATAATCTTGTAAATCCCACCAACTAAGCTAATAGGCCGAAAATCCTTAATTTCCACAGCATCCACCGATGCTTTTTGGGAATAAGAGTAAGGAAAGAAGCATTAAGGCTCTTCTCAAAAACAGCCTGAGTATGAAAGTTTTGAAACACTACCATAATTTCAACCTTCAAAATACACCAGCAAGACTGAAAGAACGCCATAGAAAAGTCATCCGGGCCAGGAGCCTTATCACCCTTAAAACTCACTAATCACCCCAAACACCTCTTCCTCATCAAATGGCCTATCTAACCAAAGGGCATCTTCCTCCGAGATACAAGAGAACTCCACATTATCTAGTAAAGGTCTATGAGCCACATTTTCAGTATATAGCTGCCTATAAAAATGAGAAATACAACCTACTATAGCCTCTGGATCTAAAGACAAATCTCCATCCACCATAAGCCTATCAATGGAGTTAAATCTCCTATCAGAATTGGCTATATGATGAAAGAATTTGGTATTCCTGTCTCCTTCTCTAATACAAAGGACTCTAGAATTCTGCCTCCAACAGATTTCCTCCATCAAAGTAGCTTTTTCTAGTTCACCTCGAACTCTCTCCAATTCCAGCCTTTCCTCCTCCAATAAAACTTGACTTTCCTCAATCATCTCTAAATCACTAAGATCTTTCCACAATTTTCTCACCCGATCTTCAACATTTCCAAAAACCTCCACATTCCATTTTTTCAAATCATTTTTCAAGAGTTTCAGTTTATTGGCCAAAACAAAACTCAGAGCTCCTAGGACATTATAAGATTCCCACCAAGCTCGCACCCTCTCCACGAACCCCTCACTTTTAAGCCACATATTCTCAAATCTAAATGGCCTCCTACCTCTCTAAAAGGAACCACCCTCAAGAACAATCGGGAAGTGATCAGATAACAACCTAAGCATGCGTCATTGAGAGACAAAAGTCTGCAGAAAACAAAAATCTGTTCAGCCTAGCCTTCGAAGCAACTTCACAAGAATTAGACCAAGTGAAAGATCCCCCTTGAAGCGGAATATCAATGAGGCCTTGCTCAAAAATAAAATTGGAAAACTCCCGCATAGCAGCAGTAAAAGAGGTAGAACTAGAGCGCTCAGAAGGGAATCTTACCACATTAAAGTCACTATCCCCACACCATGGAACATTCCACCAACTGCTCAAACCAAATAATTCCTCCCATAATAACCCTCTGTCTCTCAAAGAATTAGGTCCATATACGCCAGTAAACGCCCATACAAACTGATCTGACACACTTGTAAATTTACAAGAAACCGAATGTCGCCCACTGCTTCCTCCACTTTATTCACAACCCGTGTATCCCAAATAAGTAGCAACCCTCCAGAAGCTCCACAAGAGCCTAGATAAGACCAATCAACATGTTGACCACCCCACAAACTGCGAATCACAGCTCTAGTTATCAACTCCATTTTAGTCTCTTGAAGACAAATAACATTTGGTCACTAATTTTCTAAAAGCCTTATCCGATTGGTTACCCATTGTGATACTTGATTGCTATCAACAGTCTCCTTACACCCACCCCCCTTCCCAGTACTATACTCCATCTCCAAGGGAATTTCTGTGGCCAAAGGTGCCACAACTAAAGGCTTTCCACTACTCTCCCAAGTCATCAATCTCTCATCAAATTCCCACACCTCTTCCTCTAACCCAATAACAATAGACAACGAATCTACTAACCCATCACAATCATCTCCCCAGCTAACCATCTGACCCTCATTGATAAAAGCATCATTACCTGTTACAGTTTCTGCCTCCGTAACTGAGCAATCTGACACTCTCTGGAGATCAATATAGAGACAGAGGAAGCACTATTTGCCGACCATCACACAATTGTAGCATCCACTCTTTGGAGTTACCCCAAGATTTATCCAAATCTCCAACCAATTCCCTAATAGTGGGACAAGAGTGGAGTACCCCCTTAACATCAGAAGACTCATGAGCTGTCGCCATTACCTCCGGACCCATAGGTTATTTAAAGTCCAAGTCCTACTAGGAAAATGATAACTATAGCCTCTATACAAAGACTCTTTTGTAGTCATGTTATTTCAGAATATTTTTATTAATAAAATTCAGCAGCTTATTTTAAGCTTTGTTTGTGTGATGCAAACTTCTCTGAGGTGTGATGCCAAAGAACCCTATGTGTGATGCTTAGGAATACCTAGGTGTGATTGCCTAGTATTTTATTTATGTTATTTTCTGTTATCCCCTGTTTAAGCCCCAAGCAGCCGTAACATTCATTCTTTTTTAACCTAAACTCTTAAACAATAATCCTTATTCAAGAATTCATCAAGAAACCTAGTATAGTGCTGAATCATAAGGCTGGGTTTCTCTGTTTAAGGCTACAAATGAGGCATTGAACCAAGTAGCAAATAGTTAGGTCCACATCCATCAAATTTTGAAGGGGGTAACAGATGCAATTTTTTCCAACAAGGGTGGGGATAAACTAGTCTCTAACTTATCTAAGTTCTTGATAAGTTGCTATTTTATGAAGATATTTAGCCAAAATAGCAACTTGCAATTTGTTCAAAGTTTCTTGCATAGTGTATAATTCTTTGATTTTTGCTACCATTGAATTCACCTTCTCACCCATTGAATTCACCTTCTCACATAAATGTTTAAAGTAATTTTTGGTCCTTCGTAATTTTGAGAAAAAGCCTTAAACTAGAATTTTTATTCCATTTGTCATCTGATTTTAGATGAAATTTTTTTTCGAGTGATTGGCAAGAGAGGCTACAATGGAATTTTCTATGGGGAGAGGAGTTCAAACATCATTTGGTTGGATGGAATAGTGTGTTCTCCCTTGACTAGTGGAGGGTTGGGGATTCGGAAACTTACTACTTTTAATCAATCTTTGTTGGATAAGTGGTTATGGTGATTTGGGTTGGTGGGGGACCAATTGTGGAGACAAGTAATTACTGCGAAGTATGGGAAGGAGTGGGGTAGGTGGTATTCAAAACCTGCACAAGGTTCTCCTGGTTGTGGGTTATGGGTTGTGGAAAAGTATAAGAATGCAGGGAGATCTTTTTTTTACAATGCTTTTAGTTTGAGGTAGGCTCTGATAGTCAAATCCGATTCTGGTACGATTGTTGGTGTGAGGATCAACCTTTAAAGATGAGGTTTCCAGTGTTATTTTAAACTGCACTGGATAAGGATCCTTCTGTGGAAGCTTTGTTGGAGAGACATGAGGTGGGGGCAGAGGAGTTGGAGTGTTGGGTTCATGAGGAAATTTAATGATAGGGAGATTGATGAGGAATTTGCTAGAATCTTATATTCCCACTAGGGAGGGGGGGAATATTGGATGAAATAGGATCTAAGGAGTAATGGGGATTTCACTTTGAGACCTTTTTATGAGACCTTACAGGGTTCATCTTCAATTATTTCCGTTGGAAAGCCATATGGAGGGTTAACGCTCCTCATAGAGTTTCTTTTTTTGTAAGGACAGCAGCTCGGGGGGAAATTCTTACTTGTGATAACCTTATTAAGAGGAGTTATACTTATACAAAGGTGTTGGTTGCATGTGTCAATGCAATGAGGAGGCTGTGGACCACCTTTTGATACACTGTAGAGTGGCTTTTGACTTATGGTGTTATATTTTTCAAATGTTTAGGATTCAGTGGGTATTAATGGAGAAGGTTCCAATTTATTATATGGATAGCGGATTTGGGGATCTAATTGTTTGTCAGCTGTTTGGAACCTTGTACCCTTATGTGTTCTATGGACTATCTAGCTGGAAAGAAATTAATGCACTTCTGAAGATGTGGAGTGCACATCAACTCAATTGCTAGCACCTTTCATTAGTTCTATATATGAGAGGTCCTTTGCTATGGGTCTTACAGATAGTAATTTTGATCAAAAATTCAAAGAGTCAATTCATATGTAAATATTTTTCAATTGCAATTCTTTAGGCTACTTCATGTCTCTCTACATGAAGTAGTCTCTTTGCAATAGAATTATTCTTCCCTTTACAAAAACAAAAACAAAAACCAAAAAAAAACATATTATTTCAACAAAGAACTCGTAGGTTGTGTTGGTAAAAGCAAGGGGCACACTTAAGCGCAAAGACCTCTTGGGGCCTAGGCGCAAAGCGCAAGCGTGCGCCTGATTGAAGTGAAGCACACATTTAAAAATAATAATTTAATAAATTTAAAAATAATTATTAATGAGAAATGCAACAATCAAATGATCAAATTATCGTAGAAATTGAAATAAAAAAAATTTATAATTCATATAACATTTAGATAAGCCCTACTTTTGCAATTTTAACACAAAAATTGCAAATCAAGTCATTTTATTTTTTTGGATAAGCTGGATATGCGTTTTTCCATGTAATATCCTTTTCTTAAATCTCCAATATCCATAATGCCCTATGACTAATTAGTAATATTAGTAAATAATTTAATCACTTGTAACTCTATAGGAATTAGTCTACTATGTTCAACATCAACCACTAAATTAACTAAACAATTATCACAAATATGTTACATCATACTTTTTTTTTCCATGAATGAACTAAGAATATGAGGACATAGCAACATGGTAATTGGTACCAAGCAGATATCGAAAAGGGAAAAAGTAGAATAAGAAGAAGAAGTTGAGTGGGTTACTGTTTCAAGGAGAAAAATTAAGAAAAAATAAAAATAAAAATAGGGAAGAACTGGGAGGTTGTGGGTTGGGTTTTAGCCTTTTAGGACAAGTTACACTCAAAATATCTTTTTTTGATAAGTTACACTAAAAACATGTCAAATCAATGGTTTATATCAATAATGTCAAGATTCTAAAGTTTTATTTCAGTTTTGATTTATTTTTTTGAAAAATATAAAAAAGCGCCAAAAAGCGCGCTTTGAGCTTTTTGAAAGAGCACAAAAAAACGCGCCTATAGCGCACTTCTTTGAATGAGCCTAGCTTTTAAGGCAAAAAGCGCTAGAGCCTTGGGGCTTCAAGCTTTGAGCTTAAGCGCACTTAAAGCTCACTTTTAACAACACTGCGTAGAATTTTGGGATTTGATATCAAATTGTTGTATGACAACTTGCCTACACATGGTTGTGGTGGGTTTAGGTTTAACAAGATTTGTGGATTTTGGGTTTAGAACCCTTAAGAAGAAAGGTTACAGTTCAGAACAGAAGATATAATTTATGGTTGAAAAGGGAAGAAAAAAAGAATTGTTTTAAAGGGAAAAAAATTCTGTGAATTCTGCTGGTGAACAGTGCTTGAACAGTACAAAGGAAAAGAAGAAAAAAAGAATCCTAAGGCCAACGTGCCTCAATACTCAAAACACTCAATAATTTTATTAATCAACTCCATCTCCTATTGAGCACAAATATATATATGAAGAATCTTCCTTGTCCTAGTGGAATTAGGACTCTTGGGGCTCGATTGGAAGGAGGGGGAGTAGAGTAGAGTCGGTTGAAAATAGGTTAATTTTGAGCCAAATCTACTCTACTCTACTCTACTCCCCATTCCTCTCCCTCAATCCAAACGGACCATTAATTTGACTAGTAAACTAAAAACCTAATAAATATTAACTCAACTTTAGAACCAAAATACCCTTAATATGCAAAAATCACAAAATATATAAATTTTTCCTTGAGTACAAAATTGACCATAACAAATAAAATAAATAAAAAATAAAAACTGTTTTAACCCTTATGACTTATACCAAACCTTTAAAACCACACGACTTTTACTTCAATCAGACTTCACACGTGGACCCTATAAAATAAGAATAAGTTTAGTAGTTTTTCTATCATAAGTTGATTAAGGTCAAACCATGAGATTGCTGAGTTAAAGCACTGTCAATTTCATAGCATTATAGCAATATCGGTTCGTTCCTTCAATACTTCCTAATGCTATGTTTGGAAGTTTTGAGAGAGAGAGAAAAGTAGAGAGGAGTAGAGGGAAGGAGAGAATAGGGGAATGGTTATCCTCCACCTTGTTTGGATGTTTTTAAAATTAAGTAAAGAGGAGGGAAATAATTAGTCTTTTCATTTGTAATTTTGTTAATATGGTAAGAGCAAATTTGATAATTCATTTGGTCAATCATTTTTATGCTGCACTTTCCCTCCAAATCTCTCCAATTTGGGAGAATTAAAAATGAGGAGTTAGAAGTAATTCAAACCCCTCCAAATTCCTCCCCCTCCTTTCTTAAAAAAACATCCAAACAAGGTAATTAAATTACTCTCTCTCCTTCTACTCTACTCCCCCTCCTTCCCCCAACATCCAAACATAGCATAAATGTTTCATGAATGATATTTCATTTAATAAATACAACTTTACTTGTCCATGTTGCCCATGATTCTACTAATTGACTCATACCTACCAAAAAGAAAATAACTAATATGGTTGAAACTTAAAACAAAACCAAACAGTTTTACAGATTTTGTTTTTACTTTGATTCAA
Organism: Castanea mollissima; assembly: GCA_014183005.1. Lineage (NCBI taxonomy): Eukaryota > Viridiplantae > Streptophyta > Magnoliopsida > Fagales > Fagaceae > Castanea > Castanea mollissima. Next base: position 25,628,202 of record JACAVU010000008.1, on the reverse strand, counting down.
ACCTACTTTTGGATAGAACAAGTGTGAGCAACAGAGAACAGTATCAAGTGCCATGTCATATGACAGCTTCCCTTTGCTTGAATAGCATGAAAGCTGCACCTTCCACTAACAGCCCAAGAAAATTGAAGCATTTTTGCCAGCATTTTCTTAGAAATTGTTTCCTAGGAATTTCAAGGGCAGCAAAGCTTCCACTGAGGGGAAGAAAGAAGTTTCTATTCTACCCATGGCATCTATAGGTGAAAGTCAGGGTTAGAATCAATGCAATAAAAATACAAATGTTCATAAATTTTAGATATAAGGAAAACAAAAATATGGAAACTCCAACTTATGTAGTTTGAGGTGAGGGAATATTAGCATATTGAGGCTTGGATTTCAGTTAGCTCAACGGGCAAAATATATTGTCATCGAAGAAGAGACATAATAAAGAGGAATTATCGACATCATAACTTAAAAAAGAAAAAAGAAGCATATTGAAGTACGAAACCCCAGACCACTATTATCTAGATTAAAATAACACCTTTCTAGTTCTCACATGAGCACAAGTGGCCTTTTAATTTATCAGAAAATAAAATTCAAAGCTCAAAACCGCAAGTATACGTATTCTATCATAACTATATGTGAATAAATTGCTCACCCTAAGCGCATTCTTGACTTGAGAAGACTCCGGAATCAGCCTGAAAGCCACCCCATCAAGCTTCAACTGAACAACCTGTAAAAAATAAAAATAAAAAACTCATTAAGACTCCACCAAATATTTTATCCACTTGGGTTCGTACACAAAATAAGTCTAGAGGCACAAAAAAAAATGCGGTTGTTATTGGTAGTTAAAACCTTATTGAGAGCAACAGCAACCACTTTGGAGCCAGTTTGCATATTGGGATCCAGGCTCTTAATCTGCTCAAGAAGCGCCTCAGCGTCCTCTTTCTTGAAACAAAACAGCCCCAGAGATTTCTTGTCCTTGGTCGAGACACCCGAAACCAACACGAATTCTTCAGAGGCATTGCTCAGCGCGTACACAGGCACGCCCGCCAGCCGCTCTTCAATGGCCTCAGTCGACAGGCCGCCGACACTACCAGATTGGCGAACAGCCGTGAACTTGGAATTGTTGGGTTTGGCAATTCGAGCCCAAACGAGGTTTCTGTTAGAAGAAGAAAAAGGGTCAAGAGTGTGTATTGCGTGGTTTTGGAGGTTGGAGAGAGCGGATTGGAAGTGGGTTTTGAGGAAAGAAGGGTTTGGGAGGTGTTGGAGGAGATTGGAGCAATGGTTTTGGAGGTTGCAGAAGGCTTCTTGGAGCTGGGGATTGAGTTGAGGGGGTTGTTTGAGTGATGGGAAATTTTTTGGCGTGTTGGAGTTGTGGGACTTCATTTTCTCGGAAACGAAAGGGCTTAATTGGAGTGATGGTGATGATGATGACGACGACGACGAAGGAGGGAAGGGGTTTTCAATTTCAAGTGTGGGACGGCAGGATTTTTGGCTTAGCTAAAAAAAGGGTAATTTACCATTTTTAGCCTACCTTTACACTTACGTGAATTTGGTCCCAACCTAACCTTTTTACTTTTTAACATTGTGTCAAATAATCTCTACTTTTTAACCTTTTTGACATAGCTAATAGCTCAGCTCTCATAAAAAATAATAAATAAATAAATAAAGCTATAGCCCAAATCCACAAAATTACAGGAATCCAGGCAAGCCTTAAAAGGCCATTGTCCCATCAATGTTAATATGACTACCCCCAAACTTATCCTCTGCACACAAAACCTCATTGAAATCCCCCACCATCAGCCAGGAGAGGTTATGTAATTGACCTACTTCTTCGATGTTAGACCAAAGAATTTTCCTTTCCGCTAGACGCGGACTAGCATAAATAGCAGTAAACAGCCAAGAAAGGTTTGTAGAGCATACTTTTACAGTAGCGTGAATTTCCTGCTTAGTTAAGGCTAGGTGCACCGCTTCAGCATCCTCTATTTTCTAGAGAATCCAAAGACCTCCGGCGTATCCTATGGTTTCAGTTGTGAGAAAACCATCAAAAGGAAGCTCCTCAATTATTCTTTTTGCTCTCTCCCCCCCCCCCCCCCCCAACTCTGGTCTCAGTAATAACCATGATTGAAGGGTGATGGTTAACAACCATCTCAAAGATCCGTCTCCTAAAGTCTGGGTTTAAAGCACCCCTGCAATTCCACATCAAAATATTCATTTGAACGCACTGACCCACGGGCACCTCCACTGGACTAGTATTCATCATGGCTGCTTCTACATACTCCATCCCATCCTCCTCAGCAAGTCTTTGGAGGTTGACCAACTCGGCTTCCGTATCATCATGTATTTTAGGATCCCTACTATGTCCTCCCTACAACACACCAGAACATCGCACGTCTGTATCGGTTCTAGAATTTGGATTAACTTCAGCATCGGGTGATTGCCCATGTGCATTACTGCCATCCCCCTGAAATCCACAAGCCTCCTCTCCTGAATAATCCACCCCGATTCGTCATAATGTGGTACTATGAATGGCCTTCGTTACCTGTTCAACATTTTGGCTTCCTCCCAAGATATCAGTGAAGTATCCATGAGAAATCTCCACCATGGGCTTGGAGTTTGACCCCACGTCGAATGGTCCACAGGGAGTTCACCCAATCTGATGCTTGTTTAGGTGATCGGAAACAGCTGCTTCCACGCCTTGCTCAACTCCTCTTCGAACCACCCCAGTGTGTTTGTCAGAGCTGCTCGTATTTAGGCAATGACTTCGTCGCTAACTACCAAAGCCTTGCCCCTGAACCAAACTGCCCACCCTGATCAAGGCATCAAACTTAGACCCTAAAGTTGAGTCTCCATCTGCGCCGAAATGAAATTTTGGAGAGGAATGGCTGTGAGAAAAGCTTGGAAAATGGCGTTTGAGCGCCTTGGATCCCTTCACACCTAGACTTTTTGAATTGTTTTGATTTAGCTTCTCCAATAGCCTTACCTTTAGTCCCATCCCCCTAAACCCGGACTAACTTATCTCCACTTTTCGAGTTCTCGTGGCGTGGAGCCCGTGTACTCTAACCATCTCCCTCGGGGCTGACTCTCATCTGATGGTCTTGATTCAAAGTCTCACATGAAGAAGTATCTTTTGTGACAGGTAAATCTTCCTTGAGAGATCCATATTACATATCTTCATCTAAATCACTCCATTTAGCCCCTGAATGGACCACATTACCCCTCAGTCTGATACCTTTCCCTTCATCAGCCTTCATGGGAACTTTAACTCGTCCATTGCGAACTATATTTCTTTTCCTTGTGACAAGCATCCACGGACTATAGTTAGGGTCTAACTGGCTTCCCTCTTGGCTCCCCTGATTTTGATTTTCCACCCTTTCCTCACTGGTTGTCTCATTCTTCTTAATGCTATATGGGCAACTCTCTAGTTTATGTCCCAATCACCCACAGTAAAAACACAAGGAAGATAAGCCCTCGTACATCACCTGTTGAACCAAACGCCCAACTTTGAGTGAGGTGATGAGAGGTTTGTTCCTATCAAGCTGGATGCACAACCTTGCGTAGCTTCCCCTTGAACCCGTAGCAGTATAGGAGTCAATCCGAAGAACCGGCCCAATTACACAGCCAATTTCCTTTAGAACTTCTAAATCATAGAACTCTATCGGTAATTCTGGGAACTTGACCCATACTACTATTGAAGATAAGTTTGCCTCAGAGGCCTTGAAATAAGGTTCCCATGGCTTATTAGCCAAAAAATGTTCCCCAACAAACCATGGTCATCCTCTAAGCACTTTGTCATAGTCATCAGAGCTTAAGAATTTAATAAGAAAATAATCCTTCCTAAAATTGACACAATCAATTTTTTCTGTTGGATTCCATAAAGCATTGATTTTGAAAGTGAGGTAGCTGAATCCAACAGTCCTACCAAACACTTTCACTATCAAAGCTTTGGACCAAGGTTCCCTACTACGAGCTTTAGTTTCCTTAGAAAGTTTCACTTCAGCCACACCTTCCACGAGGGGTTCAATGCCTGTATCTGAGTCCTCACCTTCATCCCAGACCTTGTCATACCTGAATGCTTGCTCATAAGCCCCTGGAATACCTCCCACTAGACTATCCTTGTAACTAACAGGTACCAGAGGTGGAACAAATTGCCTCGCACCCTTAATTTCCTTGAACTTCTTCACACTACGCCCCAGCTCATCTTCTTCTTCACTTGACCTAGGTGGCACATTACAGAACTCTGCTTCCATCATTTCCTTTCTCGATGCTTACTATTATTATAGCTATAGCTCAAAATTAAATTCTTTTTTCTCATCCCGGTGTCCTTTGTCTACATTATATTATTATCTAAAAATTAATTAATTTTTTTTGCCACCTAGAATAGCGCAGCGACTGCCATGCGCCTAAACTAAAAATAATAATAATAATAATAATTCATGTGTATATGCATCTTCAATCTCATTTTCCTCTTTTCACTTTCTAATAAAGGAATTGAATGAAATTGAATTAAATAGTCTTTTTTTGATGTATTACATTCCAATTCCCTTATTTTCTGCTACTCATCTTTTCTTGCTTTTAGAAGACATTACATCTTGTGACGATACTCGAAAACATACAATATTAATTTTTGATGACCTCATTTGATCACCTTCTTCGACTAGAAAGTTTTCCAAAGAAACTAGATTTTTGGATACCATCATATCATTCTCATCAACAATGGTCAATGTAGCATACCTAGCACGTTTCTCCTTTGTAGTTTCAGCATGATCACCTTTTGCTCTATCTTTGGCCTAAAGTTGTGTCATCTTAGGGTAGTTAGGCATCGGTGTTGTCATCCACTACTTGCCTGTAAGTTTTGACTAGTACAAACCAAGAAAAATGGTAATACAACAAATATATAATTATGTAATATAAAATTAAACTCACAAAAAACTAGTAATTTACCATTATGAGTGGTTCCCAAACTTCTAGTTCAACTGTCCATATGTGTAAAGGATCATTCCACCCAAAACCACTCAATTCTTCTTTAAATATGTCATGGCATTTCTAAAATATATATATTTAGTGCCTTTTGTTGATTTCTCACCTTATTCTTGTTAATTTCCATGTGAAATTTGTCAATCAACTCTTTCACTATGTCATCATATGCCTTAGAGGTAAAAGTTTCATTAACTCTTCCACCTATATTTACTTGATGTAAAAAAATATCCACCAAAGCATCGACCATAAAACCAATCCATTGTACTTCTTTGCTTGGATCTCTATCGTTCCTCTTTGATATCTTGCCCATGCTATAACTAATAGGAAAAAAAAAACACACACATATATAATATTGTGTAGATACTAATATTAATTATTGAAAGATAGAGAGCAATATCAAACTATAAAGAGAAATTTACATAACATTTATGTCTAAGTGATTGAAACATGATATCATAGTCTTAAACAAAATGGCAATTATAAACCCAAAAGCTATTACATTTGGACATATCTTTGCCACATGACTAATGCTATAAAATCTCTTATGATATCTCATTGCCTAGCATCATAATCTCTTTTTCTTGGAGTAGGGGTCACAAGTTCATAATGAGAACGTAAAATCTCTTCATCGACTTCAGCAATAAATCAAGTAAGAAGATACTTACGTTATTAGTCCCACTTAAAAAAATTATAGGCACGTGTTCTATCCATTATTAAATAATAATAATAATAATAATAATAATAATAAGGGTCCGGTTAATGTGTGCCTTTAAGGCACACATTAATCATCCATTTTAGGAAAGTTTTTATGGGAAATTGAAAAAGCTGTCAAAATAGTTAATTATTTTTTTGTTCTTCCATAAAAAAAATTCTAAAATGGTTGTGGTGGGCCTTTTTATGATTTTTGGGCTGGATTGCCTCTTGCTGTACAGAGCCCGAGTATCCTGGATAAGAGAGTTGGGACTGGCCCAACTGCAACTCACTTTAGTCTGGCTTGTGCACAAACTATGTCGCTGTTTGCTGAAACTATTGTCACATGCCCACGGCAGAAGAAACTACCGCAGAAGAAGGTTGTGGTGGAATGGGTGCAACAAAACAATGATGAGAGAGATACGTTATTGTTAGACAAACTAAATAAACAGTCTTTCGCTAAAATAAAGGAAAAGAACAAGTTGCAAGAGTAATAATAAAGGTTGGAGAAGAAGATATAGCAATAATTAGTCAAGTTAAAGAAGAATATGACTAATTTACCACATTTAGTTTAGTTACGGGGCTGTGGCCAAGGAGGGAACCATTTCCTCAATGTGGGTAACCTCATAGGAGCATCCTATCATGGAAATTACACACCTTGAGGGAGCGGACCTGAATGGCTTGTGCCCAAAGTATTTTTTAGCAAAGGGTAGGCTTTTAAGAGGGAGAGAAGGAGAAAACCCATTGGTGCATGCCTTGCCATTCTATTCTCTCTTGCTCTTTTTTCTTTTAACACTCTATTTCTTTCCCCTGTTTTTACTATTTCAATTCTTCGTTTTTAACAGAAAATAATTTTATGCAGAATGCTAAAAATAGTTTATGCAAAAAACAATGAACAATTTTTATGAGAAAACAGTGAAAAATTTTAACTGATATAGAAAACAAATTTTATGAATGCAGTAAGCAGATTTGAATATACAGTAAACATGATGTAGCACCAACTGTGGCATGAGTAGCTTTTTGAAGACATGTCACTAGCACGCTGTTGTAGCACCAACTGTAATCATACGAACCACATGCGCCAACAGACGCCACTGTTTCACACGTGCTACTCAATAGCTTGGTACTGTTTCACACGTTGTCCAGTCATATCATCCACATTCACGTGAATACTTAAATATATGAATATTCGTACCTTGGTGCCAGGAACATAGCATTGTGTCAATTAAATATGATGCTCCATTCAAGAACACTGCAACTATCGCCCACATCTTCAAATCTCACTGTGACATTGGGAACATTTAACCAATTTGACCATAACGCTTCCGAGAAGTAAGAAATTGATGAGTGTGTTAAAAATGAATGAACAAAGAGTATGAGTGGCCTAAATATTCATATTCTGAAATTAAAATCTCTATATTTTACAATACTTCAATTTAAATAAATAAAAACATAAAAAAACTACTTATTTTTCTGTTTATATTTATGATTATGTTTATTTGTAAATTATAAAAAAAAAGGTTATAAAGAACTCGAGTTTACCAAGCTTCAGTTCCATATTACAAGGAACTCAAGCTTGGTGATCTTGAGTATCGTAGAAAAAAAACACCGAGCATTTTATTTACAAAGAACTCGAGCCTAGTATGCTCGAGTATTGTGTTGCATGGATCTTGAGTTTACCAAGCTCAAGTATCACAATATTTTTTTTAATTGCACAAATTCCAGGTCAACAGCACCACGGTGGAATGAAACTAGGAACTCGAGTTTACTAAACTCGAGTACTGTTTAGAAATCAAGTTTAGTGATCTCAAGTACATAAAAAGTGGTAGATTCCCATTTAGTTCTGAAACAATGCTTAATTGCTACAAATTTCTAAAAATGGTGGTATTTGGTCATTTTCACATAGATATTGATATTCACAAACAAACTAGAATCTACAGTGATACAACCAATACACCTAAAAAAATCCAATCAATCAATCCATGACCCCACTAGTACCAAACAAATATGACCCAACAACCAAATAGCATTAAAAATCAAAAACAAGTTTGAGAGAGAGGTAGTTTTGTTCACTAATACCCAAAATTGAAATGCTAAACCAAAATCAAAATGGAATTTTTTTTTAAAACTTACCTTTGAGAGATTGAGAGAGGTCCGAGTGAGATTGAAAGGGTTGTTTTGTTCCCAAAAGAAAACAACAAAATATAAAAACCCCATGAAGCAAATCCCTCAAAAAAAAAAATCTAATTAGACCCTAGCTTTACAAATACCTAAAATTGAAATCCTAAAACAAAAATCAAAACAAAATTTTTTTTAAAAACTTACTGTTAGGTAGATTGTGAGAGTGTCTTTAGTGAGATTGAGACTTGGAGAGAGTGTTTAGAGTGAGATTGGGAAGGTCTTAGAGAGAGAGAGAGAGAGAGAGAGAGAGAGCCAAGTAAGGGCAGTGAGACTAGCTTGGAAGATTGTGGGAAGCAACAGCGCTACTAGGTGAGATTGGCAACGCCAGTAATGGAGGCCTAGGCTTCATCGACAACGACACGGTGAGGAGGATTGGCGGTAAGGGTTTGGGAGTCAAAGGGAGAGAGTGAGAGAGAAGTTGAGAGATCGGGTTAGAGAAAGAGTGGTATTGAGGGTTATTTATTTATACCAAACCTGTAGCCGCGTTTAAAGAAATGCAGCTATAAACGTGCTTTAAGCCGCGTTTTAAAGAAATGAGGCTTTAGGTGTGCCTATGGCCGCATTTTCCAAACACAGCTATAGGACATCTATTTTTTTATAAAAAAATTGGGTTGGACCTACCTATAGCCTCATTTTTCAAATGCGGCCATAGGCCCTACCTAATAAAATGCCACTCAAAACACTAAAAACGCAATTACAGAACTGTCCTATAGCTGCGTTTTATAGAATGCAGCTATAGGTATATAGTTTTAGCCGCATTTATAAAAAACACAGCTATAAGGAACCTATAGCCACGTTTTTTGTAAATGCAGCTAAAAAAAACGCATCTATAGCTAGCGTTTTTTGTAGTGCATCTTTATATAAAGATGGCCTAAGATGGGCGAGCTTAAACTCTTCCAGAAGATAACGGGCTTTGGTGATGATCTCATTGGCAAATTGTCGAGGAGTACCACCAATTCTGGCTTTGTTCCAGTTAAACCAAATGCATCATGCAATTATGAGTGTGAACTCAAGCAAGTCAAAGCCGATATGTTGGACAAAGATGAAATGCCAAATGAGGTCCACAAACTCCCTATATAGCTAACAATTTCTGTCAAATGGGATACTAAATAACTCCCAGGTTTCTTTCACTTTGTTACAGTCCTAAAATAGACGACCCCTAGTCTTGCCCACCAAGCCACAAGCTTCACAAGTGGCTTCATCAACAACATGTTGTAGACAAAGATTTGCCTTGGTAGGCAAGATGTTTCAACATGCCTTCCAAGTGAAAGTCTTGATCTTGTTTGGGATATGAAGTCCCCAAATTTTGTGCCAAAACAACTTGTTATCCTACTTTGTGTTTGGGATAACTTAATTATTTTCTTGATTTATTTACCTTAAAAAATATGCCGTGTAAAAGTATAAATGTACAAGATTGTGTTTGATTGGTAAGAATTTAAGGTAGGAATTCAAAAATCTTAGAAGTTTCCAAAATTATAGGTGGTTGATTGGCTAATATGTTGGAAACTTTGATAAAACTTTGTTTTTTTGGGAAAAAAAAAGTGCAATCCTAGAGGCCCCCCACTCCTTTCTCCTGCTTATTTTTTTTCATCGGCATGCAATGGAAAGCACTTTGCCAAGAAAAAAGAAAAAAGAAAAGGGGGGCAATGGAGTTGTATCACAAACAAAATATGTTTGTGTGTGGAGTGTCATAAGATAAAAATGTTTACTGCATTTTTCCCTAAAGAGTACATTTTGTTTTTGATGTTAACCTACACTTAACCATTTGGATTTTTAAAACTATATTCTTAAGAATTTTTGAACATCAAACTCATGATCTTAATATTTTAGATATATATAATTTTTTGTCAAGAGCCTTGTAACTTAACTTATTGGCACATGCTGGATGTTTCTAATAAAAATATCTTAAAAATATTTTACCTTATAAAGAAAGCCAAAAAAATAGTAGATAGAAAAAAAGAAAGAAAAAAAGAAAAGAGACTAGCTAAGAGCTTAAATGAAAAAAAAAAAAAAAATTACAGGATTACACCCTTTTGGGCAATGGCGACTCCACTTGTATGTAAGGATGGTCACAGACCACCCTCAGTTGCCATTTTTTTTTATACTTAGAAAAAATATATATAAATAATTAGTTTAAATTAATCTATTCAATGACCATCCTGACTTGAAAAAAATGTATATATATTGTGGGGGGTGAGCCTCGGATGAGAAATATTACTAGGCGGGCTCGACCCGAGGAGAAGATGGGCTCGACTTCTTACTAGCCTTGACCCAGCACTATGATAAGAGCCTCAATATGGAAGCCTAGGAAACGGCTAGCCCAAGGAGCCCAAGGGGTGAATGCTCCTTGGAGGACTGTAGATAAGCTACTTGGGCCATGAGATTGTGATTGAGGAAAGAAGTGGAGACGTGCAAGCAAAGAAGAGGGGGTGTTTCTAGATAAGATACCCATCACTTCCGCATTCAATGCACTACACCAACTCAACTGGCCACATTAATGGCAAAATGACCCCTGAACAATGCCTTCATAGCTAACAACACATTCCACCACCTCTAGCAAGGCCTTGATGGGACAAGCATTCGAATGAGAAATAGTGACTATCTAAATGGGGGGCTAAGATGCATTCCAGGTAGCTATATAAGGGTAATAGTCTCCTCTAGAAAAGGGGGGATAAAAAAAATAATAAAAATAAAGAGAGAGAGAGAGAGAGAGAGAGAGAGAGAGAGAGAGAAAGTGTAATCAAGAACTTTGTAACCAAATAAGAATTATAATCAGATTATTAGAGACATCCTCGGACCATCCCGAGGAAGCAATTGTACTTTATCTTCTCCTGTTTTTTCCTTCTTTCTTTCATTTGGAAGACTTTCATAGACCGCATACCCTTTTCTTAATCATTTGACATACTCAACTAAGTTTGAAAGGTAGACATCTATAACCTACCTCTATAAATTAATTGTACTGGGGCCACGGTATAGCACCATAATCTAGGTTGCTAGTTTTTGGCTCACACATATATACTTACAAAAAAAAAAAATTATATACTTTATTAACTTATTTTGGCCACCCTAATAAAAATGTTAAATAACATGACTTGAGAATTACAAGAATTTGATTTCAACAAAAATAATAATAATGCTACATCCATAATATTTTCACAATGAATCTTATGTGGTAAGTTGTTATTAATTCTAAATTGGACTCAATATTGACATGTTTTACCCACCAATAATAGCTTGTTGCATAAGATTCGTTATGAAATTGTTGTAGTCATTTTATTATTCTCATATCAGTATTTTCAATTTTCACTTTATCTCTTATTAGTCTTTTTTTTCTTGTACAAAAAAAAATGTAATGTTTCATGTATTTGCGTGTTTTTTTTATGAACTTGATATATTCAAATTGTCTCTTTATTAAATTTTGTATAATTTAAATTTTTTAGTGATCATCCTAAAAAAAAATTTCTAAAGCGGCCACTGCTTTTAGGACTCACTATGAGTAGGGGTGGCAATTCCTATTCACGTGTCGGTTCGTGTCAATTCAACTTATAAGTATCCAACTATATAGGTCAACACTAACACAATATGTATATTAAACGGGTCAAGATTCCTTAATCTTAATATGACCAATTTATTAAATAGGTTAATCATGTCGATCTGTTTATCAAATTTTGTCAAAATTATGAAAAAACAAACAAATAAATATTTTTAATGTAAAATTCAAAGCAAACGAGTAACTGTATTACAAATAATCATTCAAAACTAAAGTATACCCCAATATTACAAATAATCAATCATAATATGTCAAAAAAAATAAACCATAATAACTAATAAGTTTATATATCTAGAGTTTAAAGGGTATATTGGTAAAATGTCATTTAATTAAACAGATTCTATATATTAAACACTAATCCAATCTCTTTATTAAATGGGTTAGTTGTGTCAACCCGAATGTGACATGAACTCATCAAACCTTAACCCATAACTTATTGATTTTGTATCGTATTGTGTTAGGTCCGCAACTCGTGTCTAGTTTTGCCACCCTTACCTGTGAGTTACAGAGGAAAAATAGAGTTGAATATGTAAATGACAAATAATTATAGTCTATGTACTGTATAAAATAATTGTAAAATAGAGTGGGTAGAAAGTGTAATAATTAGTCATAGGGAGTAAGGAGTATAGTATGAGAGTAAGGAGTTGATAGTGTGAGTTGTGCATATCGTCATGCGCACATGGGATACGGGTTATCAGTTGCCAACGCTGCGTCTCTCAAAGGGACAGACAGTAGTACGTACCAGTCTCCGGACCCACCTAAGAAAAAGACTTTTATCACTAGCAGTCAGTCTCCTGTGGTTTTTATTTCTGTAAAAACCCTTTCCTTGCGTTCTCTCTCTGTCTCTCTCTCTCTCTCTCTCGCACAAGCTTCTCCTCTCTTCTTTCTTTGTGATGGATCACCAAGATCACATTAAGCTTCACACGCCAGGTTTTGTTGATTTTTTTTTTTTTTTTTCACGTTTTCATTTTTCTCTACGTATATGTGTGTATATGGTATATGAATCTTGGATAGTTTCTTTCTTGGTTTTCTTCCAGTACTTCACTTTGTATGGAAGTCTTTTATGGGTTTTTTTTTTTTTCGTGGAAAAAAGTTTCTTTTTATTATTATTATTTTTTTAATGGGGGTTCAATTTTGTTGATTTTGCAGGGCTGGAGGGCCATGGAGTCCATGTTTGTCGCAAATGTGGATGGCCCTTTCCAAATCCACACCCAAGTGCCAGACACAGGCGTGCACACAAGAGGATTTGTGGAACTATTGAAGGTTACAAGCTGGTTGACTCTGAGGGGAACCCCCATTTGAATGTTTCTGATGATGAGCACTCTGATGATGATCACAAACCCCCTAGTGAGAACTATTATTGCTTTATACATATACTTTCTATTTCTGTTTAGTACTTTGGTGTGCTGTGTTTGGTTATTCATAAAATATAAGGGAAAGAAATAATTGATACTTGGCACTAATTGTCTAATACTAAAATTAAATAAATGTTCAATTGGTGTCTAATTAGACAAATAGTTGCTCTAATTTGTCTTCATTTCCTAATAAGAAAAATGGAAGGTTATATATCTTAAATTAGCGTGTTCTTGTGGGTGAATTTGGGTGTGTAAGGTCCAAAAGTTGTTGAGCCAAGTAACATTGCGAAGGATATTCGTGGAATTGGGGAAAGATCAAATAGATCAGAAAATGAAGTGTTTTCAGATGCGGTTGCTGAATTTTCAGATAGTGGAACTAATTCAGGGGTTGAAGAACCATTAAAGAATGCTCAAGAACCAGCAACTAATGTGGAAAAGGTTGCCAAGGATGATCCAAGTATCAACAAATCATTAAAGGATGGTGGCATTGCTGGTAAGCTTGTAGTGGGCCTAAGTATTTATTGATATTAGCTGTTTTTTTCTGCATTGCAAATAATGGTTAACATATATGTGCTAGAGTAGAGTAGTTGAGACATTTACTTATGGTTACAAGGATATGCTTGTTAATAGCTTGGTATTTTAACTCTGCAAGGGTAGATCTGTAAGATTTTTCTAGAGCTATGTACTTAAATTAAAAACTAAAATGTTGGCATAATATTCTTCATTTTTTTTGTTTGTCTCAATCATTTATTAACTTACTAGCAAGGCCAACCACTATGAGGGCAGAAAGTTTTGGATAAAGGATTTCTGCGGTTATAAGTTTGTGTTAAAAAAAAAAAAAAGTCTCTAAATAGTGTTATATGACATAATAAAACTATTCTTAATGTATTTATTTCTGTCAGCCAATATAGGAAAAAAAAAATCCTTGAAAACAAGTTATTAAAAAAATAAAACTTAGTTCGGCTTTAGCATGTATGGGACTGCAAAATTATAAATGACACTCCATACAGCATCTCCTCAAATTTGTGTAGTGAGGCTATCAACCCTGGTCCTGCAGAGGGAATCTTGAGAGTTTTAGGGATTGCTAGAAATTGAAAACCACCACCAAATGATGAGGTCTATTTCTTAAAAGATCCTCAATTGATACATTTTGGCGTATAAATCACCATAACAAGAGGAGAAAAAAAGAGTATATAGACTATTTTTGGTACTGGAAGTGGTAGAACTTGTTAATAGGAACTCAAACAAGCATTTGATTATTTGATATCTGGAAGGAATTAGAAACTTAGTATGGAATCTGAATTTAGTAAGGTGTCTTATAGGTAGTCTGTCCCCTTGAGTTGATGTATTAGGAAACTCTGTTTGAAATTGATCCATTTCATGGTTGAGATTAAATATTTCAGATCTAAAGGTGTATCCATTGATGTGGAATTCTGTACACTGTCAGATCCAGGAGATAATCTCTTAACCATGAAATGGAACTCTCCATTTAACTTGAAATTGAGAGGATCCTATGCCGCATTTTACTTGGAAGGATCGAAACATGGGAACGAATCTACATTCCTGAGTTGACAGTCAACCTTAATCAGACCTACTGAACAAGATGAAGCTTAGGTCTTCCAAAAATATTGTTTTACTAAATTGGTGAATTTTTTTTACTCACTGTGTATATAAAGGTTGTGAGGTTTGCACATGTATGTTTTGTAGCTTGAATGCATATTGTTTTGTTTGAGTGACACCTGCAAAACATACATGTGCAAACCTCACAACCTTTATATATATATATATTTTAATCTCATTGTTCTTTTCCAATCAGGGCATCCATCAATCTTCTATTAGGCTTTTATTTTTCTTTTGGGATCTAGTATTTGATTTTAACTTAAAAATGACTTCTTTTTTCTATAAATTGTTTCTTAGAATGATTATGCTATATGTAAATGTACAGAAATTATTGAGCCACCAAGTCTTTCCAGTGAAAGCAGCCAAACAGGGAATCCTGAAGTTCCTGAAAGTATAGTTAATCAGTTGAGGACTTCACCAGAGTTTGAAGATCATGTGTCCACCTTTACTGTCAGTTCAAAAGCAAGTTCTTTTTCAGATTGTATAGCTGAAGAATCCGTTATGCATAGTTATGATGGGAAAAATTCACCAAGCGATTCAAATAACGTCAAGCCTGAAACTTTAACAGATGCATCACAAGAAAGTGAGAAGATCAGTGCTAGTGAGGATGTTATCGAATGCCGTTTGGCTTCTGTTGTGCAGGAGCCTGACACAAAGGGAACTGAAGAAACTAAGTTAGATAGAAATCTAATGGCTTCTATGGTCTCACCCAGTAGATTTGCTGGAAAATCATTTGAGTTAGTGTCAAAGTCAGAAGTAACAGAGGGAAAAACTTCAGATCCTGCACCAGATGATACAGTTGTCCACACAGGGGAAGAGCATGATGGTGGGTCCAGTTCTAAGATGAGCCAAAATGATCTTACTCCTGAAGTTGATTCTGCTGATCATGTTAATGCTGCTACTGATACTTTTCAGCTCAAGGTGGATGCTGCACATGTAGTAAAAGACCTTGCCAGTTCTGGTGACATAATTGAGAGTGGCAACAAAAAGGAAGAAGGGAATTACAGTCTGGATGTCCTTCCTGTTCTTGATGATTCTTCTGATCATGTGAATGCCTCTATTGATACTTCTCAAATCAATGTGATTGCTGCTGAAGGAATACACTCTGCCAATTCTGGCAAAATAAGTGAGAGTTGCAACAAAAAGGAAGAAACAAATGAAAATGAAAATGTGAATGTCCTTTCTGTGCTTGATGATACGTCAATATTAGACCCTCCTGCGATCATGGTTGAAGATTTTAAAGACAACAAAGGAGTGAAACTACATGAATATGCAAGCCTGGACTCATGTGCAACAATTATGGATAAGGAAGATGCTAATGGTTCTGCTTCTGAGGAGCAATATTCCAGTTTCCAACTAAGGCAATTGAATGAGGGAGCTGAGGTCCCTTCTGCAGCTATTCTTGTTTTGGATGACAGTGGTGATTTGAATGGGAGCAGTGTGGCTGTGGTTAATGAAGTGCTTGTTGAAGAGGAAGCTGATGTGTCCCAGGTCAAGCTCACAATTAATGAAAAAGAAGTTCCTGCAGAAGCTGTGATCACTGACATGGAGGAAAACCATACTGTCCAGTCTCATGAAGTACCAGAAACTCATGATATTTGCAATGATGCATTACAGGTTAATTTTCCTGAAAATGCTATGGAATTATCATCTGATGCTGTAATCAACCAAGCAACAAATCTAGTTGGTGGGGATGATGCTGGCAATTGTGAGAAAGCTATGAATGAAAAATTGGATGGGATTGGAGATAACACTGGAAAATCTGTTTCAGAGGAAAATTATACCAAAATCTCAGGTAAAATTTTTGAATCTATTGGTAATCCCTTTGAATCCCCAGTTTATCCAACAATCAAATTACCTGAAGGTGATGAAGCTGGTGATCATGAAAAGGGCAAAATTCAAAAGTATGATGTAGATGGAATTCAAATCAAGGATGAATCTAAAGAGCATCTTTCAATGAAGACAAAACTATTTTCTGAGTCGGCTAGCAGTCTTCATGAATCACAAACAGTTGCAGATAACAAAATGGATGGGTCTGTGAAAAAGTTACCAGAACATGAATGCATGGATTTTGATGGAGTTTATTTAAGCAGAGTTGGCAAGAACAGTTTTTCAGATACTGGTATAAAAAAAGATGAAATCAATGGCAATGAAGTGGAAGTAAAATCTATTGGAGGAAGTACTGCTAATGAGTCATATCATGGGGGACATGTCAACTCATTACAAAAAACCTCTGGAGATGACATGACAAAAGAGTCAAATCCCTCTCATTTGGACAGTGAATCTTCTTTTCAAAGTTCTGCTGCTGTTGATGAAAACCATGCAAGAGAGTTTGGTGTGGGTGCTTCTGGAATTACTTCTGAGTCTTTGGAAGGCGATAGTAATTTTGTTAAGCAACAGGTTGCTGCATCTGCAATTGATGTCTCAGTTGATTCCTCTAGCCAAACTGATAGTTTGGAAGGCCATTGGGGGTCTGTTTCAGGTATTATTATTATTCTCACTATGAGATTCAGGATAGTAGGAACTTTTTATGTGGTGTAACGATATAACAGCATGTTGTGCCATTTGCTGCATGCTTTAAATGTGCCTCATTGCATATTAATCAGACTTAAAGACTATAATAGAGCTTGCATTATGTATAGATCTTGCATTTACGTAGCTCAAATTAGTACAATGAGATGATTCTGTTCATTATTTTATATGGATAGACGCATGAACAGACTCTGTAAAAAGCTATGGAAAGTCTTGGATGGTCTATACTTATTCAACCATTTTTAGTACTTTTATATTATTAATTAATGAATCAAACTTGTTTAACTTCGTGGGTTCCAGTTAACCTAATTAGTAAAGTCTCTGATAGTTAAATAAAAGATCTGGGGTTCAATCCCCGCTTATACTAAAAACCGATTGGTGTGTTGGTTTGAGAACCTTCCTCCTCTTTCAGTAATGTTACTCATCCTCCCTGCCCTTATACCTTAATTTGATAAGAGTCCTTGCTTTCTCTTTTTGTTTTGGTGCATGGAACAGTGCTTTCTACCCAATCAGATGCAGCAGTGGTTATTGATGCCGAAGCTTTTCCATCATATCATTCCCAAGCATCAGCAAAGGCAGAGAAAGGCAGCTTGGAGAAGCCAAGAGAAGCAGCTGAGGAACAACAGCATTCCGAAAAATCAGATATGTTTGAGGCACCATCTTTTATGACATTAGTTGAATCTAGAGATGGGATTGACCAAAAAGCAGCTGCTTCCGAGATCCAGATGGGAGAGAATTCACAACAGCAGTCGGCATCTTTGCAGGCCGGGTGGTTTCCTTCTCTTACTCATGTTGTGAATGAATCACAGGGGAGAAAGAAGAATGAAGAGATTATTGCGAAGGTAACAAACTGGAGCACCGGAAAGCAACACACTCCTTTAAAAACCCTTCTGGGTGAAGCTTCCCTTGAAACCAAATCAAAGTCACCAAGACCTAAAGAAAATCCAGCTCCCGCAATTCAGAAAGATGAAACATTGCCAAAAGATAATGGTGCTTTTGCCACAACAGTTAACACTATTTTAGGTCCTGAGTCACCTACAAATGAGGCTGCCAAGTCACAGGCGAAAAAAGAATGGAACTCTCCAGCAAGGTATCCTTCAGAAATTAAGAGAGAAAAGAGGAAAGTCAAGGGGAGACCATATTGGGTACAATTTGTCTGCTGCTCATCTATGAATTAGAATCTTAAATACCGAGTTACAAGATGTAGTAGTGATAATATAAATGGAGATGACATGCCAGTTAATGATTCTTGAGAAAGTTTATGCTGGTGAACTTTTGGTAATTGGAAGCTGGCTTTGTGTGATAGCGTAGTTTTATACTTTAGGTACATATATTACACATTTTTTTCAGCTATGTTAGTATATGGGGATGACATTCAGTTAGCTTATTAATGCAAATCGTCTTCTTGTCTGGCTTCAGTTTTTAGAGCTTTATTTATTATTGACCAGTGGTTTCAAATGTTTGAAACCTAGGATTGTGAATTTGTTATCCTTTTCACTGAATGCCGATTGAATCTTGTTTTTGTTTCGTCCTATTTTTAAACTATTTTTATTTTTGAAGTGGAGAACATTTATATAAATCTCGAAAATTTCTGTTGGTGCAAGTTGTCCTCCTGGCACTTCAATAATGGTGAAGATTAATTGTACTATAGCTATGTGTCCCATAAGAAAGAATGGTGTTCGATTTAACTCAACTTGTGATTCTCAAGCTCTAAGTACAAAGAACCACAATGCATCTTGACTAAAATGCAAAACTCATCATCTATATTTCACTAGAATTTATTTTGGTTTTTTAAGTTTCAAATTTATTCAATTAAGGTATTTTCATCTACAACTGTTAGATATTGCAAGTAATTGTCCAAAATTTTAAATTTTTTTGTTCAATATTTTTAAATTAAAAAAATCAAATTAATGATTGGAAAATATTTTCCATAATTTAAATATATATATATATATATATATATATATATATATTAACGGAAGTTGATAGAAAGAACTCAATGAAATAAATTTGAAATTTAGAAAACTAAAATGAACAAGAGTAAAGTTAGAGGACTAAAATAAGTTATGGTAAAATTTAGATGATGAATTTTGCATTTTAACCTTACAACTTTTATTTATTTCAATAAAAAGATAGGATTTGATGTAAGAGCTAATAAATCATATGCCAAAGCTCCAAGATCTACCAAAGAAGCGCAGGAGCTAACAACTTTGGAGTTTTACACTCTGTTTGGTTTAGTTGAGATGAAAAGTGGGTGGACATAAAACACAAAAAGGAAAAGTAGAGAGAGAAGGTGGTTTTTTTTTTTTTTGGTTCATAAGGATTAAAAATAGGAGAAAATGGGTCTAGGTGTGCCTACCATAAACTTATATACTCAATTTGGGGACAAAACGGAGCATTTAAGTAAAATGAATCAAAAGCCATTCCAATATGGTTGTCCATGAGTCGAGTCAAGTTTGGTTTGTGCCTAACTGAACTTGATTTGATCACTTCAGGTCCCTAGGAATTGCACTTGCTGCCAACCGTTAAGAAGATTTGGTTAGGGTGAGTTGGGTCACTTTGGGTTGTAGTTGGTCTCGCGGTTGGAGTCAGGGATGAGAAGATCTGGCCAAAACAAATTAGATCTGGCCAAATCTAGTGAGATCTGGCCAAATCTGTTAAGATCTCAACGATATATCGCCGAATCTAGGGAGATCTGATTGAAGAGTGCCTCATACGACGGAAAATAGTGAATTTTAGTGGGTGGAGATCAATTAGGTGGGTTGGAATTGGGTTTTGATGTAATGAACCTCCAATCAACTCACTAGAATTGGTTTCTAAAGTGTGGAAACTGCTACCGATCGTCACAGGCGTCAGATTGGCCTATTTTTTGATTGGTTTGGTCGATTTGGGTGAGTGGGCCGATTCCACGGGTGGGTTGAACAACCTTACCTTCTACTTAGCTGTCAACCACCCCTATATTTTGTCTTTTTGTTTATCTTGTCTTCTTATTTTCTACGAGCCTGTAGTTACTTGTTGATGCCCATTTTTGAAAAAGGGCCTAATAGTAGAAGGAACCCAACAATATAGAGAACGTGAAAAGGGGAAAACGGTAAAGAAATGAGGAAACAAGCCTAGAAGGCTGAAATGACAGGAATAAAAAAGAGGTAAAGAAGAAGTAAATGGGCCGAGGAAGCCCAAAGAATGAATTAGTAAGCGCATGAGAATAAAAAGAGATAAAGAAGAGGCAAATGGGCCAGGGAAGCCAGAGAAATGAATTAATAAACTTAATGGGTCGACCAAGGCCCACAAGCCCAAAAGATAATAAGAGATAAAGATGTGGTAATTGGGCTAAGGAATCTCAAAGGATATTGCAAAAAGCCCTTGAGAGTAAAAGAGGTAAAGAGGAAGTAAATGGGCCGAGGAATGAAATGGGTTGGCACAGCAGGAAGATGTGAAAAGTTGGCCTAGGGAGCCTTGTGCAAAAGATTGATGAAGAGGTGGGCTGGCACAGCAGGAACATTAGCCCACAAATTCAACAGGGTAACATGAAAGTGGACGGTAAAGGTATAGCAGTCACGATGAAGCAATAAGGCAGGATCAATAGCCAGGAGGCCCACAGATGCAAGAAAGAAAAACATGGGCTCAACAAGAAGATGAGGACCTTTGCCCAAGCAATGCCCTGTCCAAGAAAGGATAAAAGGCAGGGAACATGAGCCTAAAAGCCCACACATCCTTCACGCCACAAAAGATAAATACCAACTAGAATGTATAGCAGAATTAAACAAATACGGAGGCAGTAGAAATGGTGTGAAGGTCAGAAAGAAAGAAATTCAGATGGAATGGATCATGTACAAAGGGCCAAGGCACCATTTACTTGTACCTAGCCAATACATGAGAGGGTCACGGGTCAAGGTATTCAAAGGGTGTGGTTTGGCGGTGGGGAGAAAAATGGGGTCTATTTTAGGGTTCCCGCTTAAACTTCTTTAGGAAGATGTCCTGCTGGGATGGCATCTCACCCGAAAGAGGTAAGTGTGGGCTAGGACCACTTGGTGCATGCCATAAAGGTAAGTAATGGAGATGCTTGATCCTTATTCAAATGAGGGTAGTGAAAACAGAGAAAGGTAAGAAACAAGATAAGCAATTTTTTTTTTTTTTTTTGGGAATGGGGAGTGGTGCAACCAACACATTTAGAGCAATGGTAGTGGTTGAGTAGTCGGCGGGCTAGTGGGTAGACTCGGAAGGGCACTCATAAGGAGCCAAAAGCAGTTGAGGGGTAAAAATGGTAAATCCCACCATGGTAGATAGTATAAAAAGTGGTAGCTGTGAACTGTAAATAGGGGATTGGGACGAGAAGGAACGAAAGAACAGGTAGAACAAGAAAGAAAAGAGAGAAAAGAAAAGAATATACAAAAATCAGAGAGACATAAGTGGTAGGAATAGAGACAAGCATCAATAGGCTACCTTTTTCTTTCCCTTTCGATAGACCCACACTCTGAGAGATTGAGGATTGAAACTTAAACCATTTAAGCCATTTTTCCAAAGTGCGTAACTTCTATGGCAGAGGCCTTCTTTGAGGTTATTCACACTGGGGATTGGTTCTCTTCTTCGGCTTGCATCTACTAAGCTTACTTTTTTGGCAGACAAGTTTTTCTTTTATGATTGTTGGGTGATTAGTTTATTGTTTAGCTATTGAATTGTCTGTTGTAGTGTCATCTATATTTGTTGTATTATTTTTCCATAACCTTATTGAGCTACTTCCCTTTATTTTAGTGTTAGTGTCATCTATTAGTATTATAGTTATTTTGCCATATTGTATTCTTGTTATAACATCTATAACAATTGTTCCTACTGTGAGCACGCCGTACACTCAATGCCTTTGCCATAATGTGTCTATATTGGGACGGCTCGACTTGTGCACAAACTAGCATAAAGTGTATTTCATTTAGGGCAGCCCCAACTCTCTTATCTTAGATCCACGAGCCGTAGTACAACAGAAGAGATCAAAGCCCAACAACACAAAAGGCCCACCGTATTACTTTACACTTAAACACTCAAATTCTTTCAATTCTTGTTCTCTAGATAGAAGCAAATTTTATAATATAAGAATTATTTATGTTTTTAAGTGTGATGAGTTAACTTTTATAAGATATAGAAAATACTTCTTATATACAATGTAAATGGCATAATAGTCAACTCATATAAATTATTATTTTTTCATCATCTCATTTTTCTTCTCTATCAAATAAATGAAATTTATCATTACTTTTCCATCCTTCTACTTTTCCATCATCTATACTAAATATACATGGTAAATAAACTAAATTATTTTCTATCATTCCAAGCAAACAAGCTCAGCACTTAAGGAATCAACAACAATTCAAGAATGTAATGCATGGTTAGTAGTTATGGCACACGATAGAAGTTGCTCAAGATCCCAAACATTCTTAAGGACCGAATTTCTTAGGGATGGCATTGAAGGATGGCTAATCTATGAAGAAATAACCTTTATGCACATGGAGCTGCTTATCAAAGAGAAGTGCATGAACATGGTGATCAAGATGTCACTAAGGAATTGGCCATTTGGAAGATCAATTTTGATGAAGAAGCATGTGGAATTTCCATCCACGATTAGCAACAACAACACAACCTTGAGGGCAAGCATGTGGATTAACCTCTTTCTTTCTTTCTTTATTTATTTATTTATTTTTTTGTGTGGAGAGAAGACATAAGTTTTATTGCATTGTTAACTGTAACATGTTGGTACAAGTGTTAAAGATGAAGGCTTTTGCAAGTTCAGCACTGGTTCATTTGCTGCAAGTTTTGTACAGTATGACATGTAGCTTAGTTCAAGTTCTTATCTTATGTAGAACTCCAGGTAATTAGGTCTCTGTATTTAAGTAGTTAGAGCAGGCACATGCATGTGATCTCTCGTGATTGGCAGTTTCAATAGTTTGTGAGATTGTTAATTTGAGGCTGTGCCTTTCTACTCTTGTTTTGTGTATATATAATACAAAACAAAGATGTAATGTTTATCAATCCAATGAAAACAATTTTAAAGTTTTATCGCATTCCAATCCAAAGTTTAATACAAAAAGAGAGAATACAAACGCAACAACTAACAATTGTAAACATCTTTAAATTAATCACGACAGCAAGGAAAATAATAAATCTTCTTTGTTAATTCATTGCGTAGTAAGTAACATTTCGCACACTTGACCATCAATTTTGCTTTTATTGTACAGTTTGTACTCGAGCATTAGCAGCACACTCAGGTAGCTGTAAAATTTTGGTGTGGCGAATCTGCACTATGTTGAGGATTAACTTAATCAATACACAATAAAAAGTTTTTTTTTTCTATCCTTTAAATAAATCTTAGGGGGTTCGGTAACTGTATTAGTTTCTATTTACAGATGAATCTTTATAGCGTTTTATGTCTTTTTTTTATTTATTTATGGAATTATAGTGTTTTATGTCTGAAACAGCAAAAGAAAAAAAAAAAAGAAAAAAAAGAGAGAGAACTGTTTGTATTGTATTGTATGTGGGGGCTATCATGTAAAAAACCGTTTGTATTGTGCCATTATTCATAAATTGTACTACATCTATGAAATAAGAATTATTATTATTATTTTTTTTTTTGAGACAGCCGAAATAAGAAACTTGAGGAGCTCCACTGTTATATTAATTTGAATGGAAAATACAACAGCTAGCCGAGGGAAACCTCCAAAGGAAAATTCCACGTGTCAATATATGATTTGCTGGAAATTAAGGAATTCAAATCCCACATATATATGTCAACCCTCTCTTCTTTGTAATTGTGTGATCGAGACAAAGTTTTTCCAAAAATCACAATAACAACATTTTGTTTTTTGGACATAGGAAGCATGACTTTTGCTCAAACCCGTTCGGATCAGAAGAAGAAGGTGACTCCTACAGGTATGTGCATGAACTCTTTTATTTTTATTTAAGTAAATCTTTTTTTTTCCTCTTCTTCTTTTGGGGTTTGTTTAGCGTATGTTTATTGCTTTTATAGACATTCAGATTTGTTTTGCTTTCGTTTCAAGTATGAATAGGATGGTTGTTCTTAGAATTGGTTAAAGGTTTTGGCTTCCTTGGGTGCATACCCAAGGCCAATGGCAAAGTTAAGAAGTTTTTTTTAGGGGGCAAAGCTATATATACAAGGGTGTTCGTGGTGCAGTGCAGTTTTAGGTTATTTTTAGCATCACACTTTGCAGTGTGGTTTAGCCAAAACTATAACTACACTATACCTCATTTTTGTGGTCATATATGTATAGTGCGGAGTATAAGATGCGATTTGAAACTAGGATATTTTTATAAATTTTGGGCTTTTCCTACCCAGTCCAAAGCTGATTTTTTTCCTTTCTTCTTAACCAAGTTTTAAACTATTGAGCTAATTTTTCTTTATTTTGAGCTGACTTTCCTAATTAACATTTGCTAGGGTTTTTAAACTTTTTTTTTTTGAAAATTAGGGTTATTAACCTATTAATAATATATTTACTTTTAAAAATAAATAAATATATTAATATATAGAGAGGGTGCAGTGGGGTGCAGTTTGTGTGGTTTTCTTATTGTAAAACAGCAAATTGTACTGCACCATGTGTTGCGGTGCATTGTTACTTGCGGTCCATTGTTACTTGCGGTGCAGTGCAGTTATGTCATTTTGCAAGTAGTTTTTGTGGTTTGTGCGGTTTGGTGAACACCTATATATATTGTTTACAAATAAACTATGATTGTAATTTTGATTTAGTATATGATACTTTCTTATATATAATCAAATATTTTTAATAAAAATATAAAACTAAAAGACTTTTAACTCTTAACTATGAAATCCACAATTCTCAAATTTTCTAAAAGTAAAAAAAAAAAAAAAAAAAAAAAAACGTTCATATCTCCAATTTTCTAAATGAATAATATAAAAGGTCCATTTATGAGTTAATTATAATATAAAAGTGACTAGAGGGGAAAAGTAATCCAGTATTTATCTAAAATATAGCTAAAACTATATTTTCTTACCAAAAATATAAAAGGGAGTAGGGATTTTTGAAAAGTCAAGGGGGGCCATAGCCCCCCTCCCTCCGCCGTCTGCCCTTGCCTGAGGCAACTCAGGCATGACATATATGTTCTAAAATGGTCATATGTCAACCCCATGTTTAGTCCAATATTCTAGCGTATTGGCTGGAAGCCTCTTCCTCAAAGAAGAAGTGATTTATATGAGCATTGCCTGAACTTGGGTTTACTAGAAGAAAAAAAAAAAGTGGGAAAAGAGAACCAGAATGATTTTTAAAATTTTTTAATAAAAAATTAAATTATAGTCAATGGGATCGAATCTATCTGTTAATTTGTTTTCTTGTACCTTTTTTTTCTCTCATTATTATGTTGGAATGGGCTACAGATGGAAACTCAACCAGTCTAATATAGTGTTTCTGCCTTATCCATTTTCCAATTCGATTTTATTATTGCATTGAACTTTATGTGTTAAATGCTTATATTGAACAGAATTATATAGTTACATTTATATTTTTGTATCAATGTATGTATCGAAAAATTGAAAATTTGTTTCCTAGTTGCCCAAAAAATTTCAGCAAACTACTCTGATACGGTTTAATGCCTTGTTTATGCAGAGGGAGGATATTGTGGAAAGCACATTTGCTTCGAGTGTGGTTGGCCTTGTCCGAATCCTCATCCAAGTGCAAAACAGAGGCGAGCACACAAGAAAGTTTGTGGAAAAATTGAAGGGTATGAGCCAATAAATTTAAAAGGGAAAAACGAGGTTTCTTTCTCAACAAGTTATGAACTTTGCTCACCTGAAACACAAGAACCTTATGATTCTCACAATGCAAATGCTGGGATGGTTACAAATACTACTACTTTTGGTTGTGACGATGCTGAGGTTAATCAAATAATGGAATTGACTGAAGAAGAAAATGCTGTTGATCATGAAGAGATTAAAACTGGAAAATGTGATTTAGCCAAATATGAAAGCAAGGAAGAAGCTATACCACCAAACTCAGTGCTACAAAATGCTACATTGGTCAGGGAGTCTAGTTTTGGTCCGGTGGATGTCGAGTTTAATAATCAGACAACCGAATTTATTGGAGGTGACAATCCTGGTGATCATGAAAGGGATAAGATTGAAAAATATGACTCAGCCGAAAATGAAAGCAAGGAAGGAGCTATATCACCAAACTTATTGCTTGAAAATGCTACATTTAATCAAAGAACCAAATTGGTTGGAGGTGACAATGCTGGTGATTATGAGAAGGATAATATTGAAAAATGTAATATAGCTGGAAGTGAAACCAAGGAAGGATCTATAGAGGCATACAAAATTCCCCTCTCTGAAATTGAATCTGCAAGAAACTTGGGACAAACTGAACCAAAGCATTACACAAGTTCTGTTTCGGAAATTGAGGTCCTTATGGAGGTTAAAATGATTGAATCTAAAAGAAACTTGGGGCAAACTGAGCCTTACCAGTACAAAAGTTCTCTTTCCGAAATTGAGGATGGAAAATGTGATTCTGCAAGAAACTTACAGACAACTGGATCAAAACATTTGGGGAATATAAGAGAAACTGGTTTTAGTAAAGAGAATCCCCAGAACAATTATTTTCAGGAAAGAATAGAAGAATTTGAGTTCTATGTAAACTGTGAGATACAGGAAGAGTGTGCTGAGGAAAGCGTAACAGTAGCTAAATTAAGCCATGCTGGTGCTGCTGAATTATTACAAAATACTTCACAAAAATTGACTTTGAAAGACATTTTGAATTTTCAAGTTGAAGATGAATCTTCCTCTCAAAACGCTACAGCTGTCATTGGCAATAGTTATGAGTCTTCTGGATACGAAGGTGAGAACAATTTTTTTTATTAACAGAATTGGTATTTAAGCAAGTTGCCTGATTGATAGTTTGAAAGACAACTTTTGATCTGTTCAGTGAATGATTTAAGCAATATTTATTTATTTTTGATGAAAGAAGCTATGACAATTTAGTTTCAACTATAAGATTTCTTTATGTGATTTTGGAAATATATAGAGTCATTTTGCAAATAATCTGTATCTAAGAAGTTATTCAGTTATCTACTTGTTTTATTAATTTTTTAAAGTCTTACGAAATTCTTCTGCCCAATGATCAGTGATGGCATACTACTTCCTTTTTTTTTTTTTTTTTGTATTTATGTGAGAATTATATATATATATATATAAATAAATAAATTATGTACAAAGAACAGCAGCTAGCTAAGGCTGCACATAAACCACTGGATTCTGTCAACTCCGATCCTATAAACGCTATAAAACACAAGGCGCCAATACATGCTAAAATTGCACAGATTACTTAATCTGAAACAACACTCGTTAAAATTAGTATATTTGCTTGTTTTTGATTGTCAAACAGGTTTCTCCTTCCAACAAAATGCACTATCGGATGTTGATGCTGATGCTTTAGCACCAACTGATTCCTATACATCATCCCAGGATAAGAAAGCAAACATGAAGAACCCAAAAGCTGCAACTGACCAATATTTTGAGGATGCTTTAAATGATTATGAGCGAAGGAGTTGCAGGCCATTATTTGACTTAAGAAGTGGTGATGTTGTAGTCGAAAAGCCATGGTGGAGAAAGAAGATTGCAGGTATTTTTGACAAGTTTGGATTGCAGAAGAAGGAAAAAAATCTACCGGGAGGCTTACTGGGAGAGATTGACCTGAAAAGCGTGCTGAAAGAACAATCACAGAGTGAGAGAAAGATGAGCAAGATTGAGCGGAAACCACACTTGAGGCAGCTATCTTGTTGCTCATCTCCAAGAGTAAATTTAAGCCACAAAAGAAAGGCAAAGGAGTGGGAATTACAGCTTCAAAAATATATCTCAGAAAATTCCCCTGATTGGGTAAGAAAGTAGCTTCTTTTTTTTTTTGGTTCTTTCTTTTTTATTTATTTTATTTTATCATGTATTAAGATGGGATAGGTTGTGAGTCTGAGTTTGGTAATTATCTACTCCAAAAAATATTGGGGATAAAGCTACATATCATGACCTCTCCCAAACTTCACAACATGAGAGTATCTTTGAACTATATAAAAGTTCAGTTGAAAGAGATGAATTTTCTTTAATATAATATAGACTAGACTCATCACACGCACTTTGCTCGTGCAATAATTCTCTTTTATTTATTTATTTGTTTGTTTTTTTCCGTTTAGTGTTATAATGCTTTAAAATGATATATAAATAACCGAGTGTATTTTTTATTTATTTAAAGAAGGAGGTAAGGTAATGTGGAATAATATTTAAAAATGAGATAGAGAACTGTAAGAAGTTGAAACCTAATGGGACATTTAAATTTTTTGATTGTGATAAGAATTGTGATAAGTAAAAAATAAGAAAAATTGAGATTTGAACAAAAGAAAGATGATATACGTTAGTGTGAATGGATGATGATTTGTGATAACTGTATAAAATTTGGATAACACAAATTTTGGAATGTTATAAAGAATTTTTAAAAAAAATCGAAATTTCAAGATAAGAATAAGTAGTTTTTACGTGAAGTAATGGTTTTTTTTTTTTTTTCCCCCCAAAGAAGTAATTTTGTAGTTTTTTTTAATAAAGATAATTGAACTATTTGAATTGAAATAGATAACAAATACAGATAGGAATTAAACATTTGAATGCAAATGGGGAGTAAGGATAATGGTTTTTTTTTTTCTTTTGTATGTGAGATAGTATTACAATTTTTACATTTTTTTGCTTATTTGTAGGAAAAAATTAAAATAAGTGGTATGCTATTTTAGAATTTGTATGAGAATATTTTGGTACACCAAAAACTGAAGACAAAGCAGGGGAACCCTCTTATTAATTGTATAGATTGAAGATACTATAAAATCAAAACCTCTACTAATATTTGGAGCCTCCACAAATTTACAAGTCATTAATATATTTTTAATTTTTAAAGTTTATTTTAAAAAAACTCAATTATCATTTAATTTCTACAACTACATCCCGACGTCTCTAAAAACCCAATTATCTGCTATATGCAAAACCTCGCAAAACCCAATTTCCTTCTTTCTCCCATGTCCCACCCATGCCACACCGTCACTGCCATAGCTACCGTCACCCTCCATAGCCATGACAAGACCTCAGCCCAAGTCACTGAAGCATTGAGTTCCAGCCCCAGTTCACACAAGTGATGTGCTTTAATCATATTGTAGTTTTCTGATTTCTTCAATTACAATAGGGTTTTGATTTATTTATTGGAGTTTCAATTTATGCGGTTACTTTATAATTTTTTTTCCATGATCGAGCTACACTATTAGCAGCTCTACCACTGTCACAGCTGTCTTCACACAGGTGAGGTGCTCTAATAGCCTTTTGAAATTGAATAGTTGTTGTAGCGATTCAAACTGAAATTTTCAATTTTGTGTGTTTTGAGGTTTTTTTTTTTTTTTTTTCAATCTTCATTCAAGGTTTTCCCCCCAAATTTAATTTGTTGAGTTTAAAATTAGGGTTTTCTAAATATCAATTTTTGTTATTCAATTATTAGATATTAATGATGCACAAAAATCCACACAAGGTACCTACAGAGAGCACCGATGGGGTGCCGGCTAAAAAGCTTTCAATTGTTAAGTTAGAGATAGAGGAATTTCTAGTAACTCAAGAATCTAAGAGCTAGGAAATTGCATGTACCTTAGATCAGGTGATGTAGGGCTGACCAAGATCTCACGAAATATCAGATTTTTCCTTGTACGAAGGATACAAAATTAATGTCCCGAGATCTTGGGGCCTTACTTCCCATATTGGGAAGATTTAAGCGTGTAGAAGGGTTTTTGGCAGTGGTGCGCAAGTTATTGCCTTGTAGGGATTTATGAGTGGTGTACACACAAAGGTTTGTGGGGCCCATAGATCAAGCCTTCAGGATCAGGGACATCATCCCATTCGACTTGTGTCTTTATTTGTTGGCCTTATCCATCCCATTTGTAGGGTTTCTTACTCATTGGTACGAACCCACCTCATTCCATCGAAACAAGCTTAGTCTTGTTCGTTGTCCATTCAAATAGTTGCCTAATAGTACCTTTAGGGATAGGGGGACGGTTGATTCATCAGGACCCACCTTACTTATCCCAACAAGTCCCCAACCTCATGGGACCCACTAGGGGATCTTGAAGGGCGGTAGGTCTCAAAGGTGTATGGTTGGACAAAAATGTCCTCATCAGCTGCCCCTTACTTTGTCGTTTGTCGAGATGGCTGACAGGTCATGGAATATCAATGAGGAAACTACTAGTCATTAATTTCCCCTTTTTGAGGTGTGTGCCTTTTTTTCAGAGGTAGAAAGGTCTTTTGAAAGGGTACGTGACACGTGGCAACTTATGATTGGTAAATTTGAACAGTCGCGTCGCTTCGTTTCTTATGCCTCATTGCCCTGTAAATAGCTCAATTCAGCCCTTCATTTGCTATTTCCTTCACTTTTTGTTCAAGTTAGAGGTTTTTTTTGCCTTCGTCGGTTCCCTTCTCTTATTGCTCTAAGAAGATCATCACTCGCAGATGTCCGTCGGTCTTACCTTCTCGCCAGTAAGTTCTTTTTCCTTTACTGTATATGTTTTATTTTGTTATGATAAGTGACTGTCGGTCCTATGTTTGGGAGTTTGAGTGAGTAGACTTTTAGTTTTCATTCGTTGCTTATAGGTGAGAGAATGTCAGGAAGTAGTGAAGTGACAAGTGAATATTTTGTGTCTGCCCGCATGGAATCAGGCAATAAGCAGTCTCAATCATCAGGATGTTCAAGAATTCCCTTTGATCGATCGAATGTTCCTTTTCGATTGATCGAATAGGAATTGAGAACCAATCGAGTCATTCAGAAACTTTAAAATGGATTTGATGAAGATTTCGATCGATCGAGAAATATCTTTGACGATCGAAATGAACTATTTTTGAAATTTCACTAAGTGTTAAAACATAGATGAAGTGCAAGACTGTGTGTGATGAGATTATACATGATTTCTAATTAAAAACCTTTCTTTTCAAATATCTAGTGGGAGAAAGATATAAGAGTTGGATCTCATGACCTCCACTATCGGTTCATAGTAATGTGGGTAAGAACCTCGTCTTGGTATATATGCCTCACGATTCCAAAGGAGGGTGTTTACTTCATATTATTACAAGATTGAACTTACCCGTTTAAAGTAGTGTGAACAAGCACCTCATCTTGACGTATATGTCTCACGATCCTAAAGGAGGGTGTTTTGTTTTATGGTACTATAAGTTTAAACACTATAAGGAAGAAGAAATGTGGCTACACATGATTCTAGATAATGGTGTAGACTAAACTAAGTGTAATGTTAAGCCCCCAAACGAGCTATGTCAATATAACTTAAAGGCCAAAGTTAATACGGCATATTATTAGTGTTTGATAAGGGTTATCATGATAACACTAATAATGAGAATAGTTCTCAATCAATCATGGTGTTTATAATATACTTGCTACTAAGGAATTATAGACATGGATGGGTTGTTGTTGCATATTTTATGGTATGGTTTTATTAAGGTTCCATACTATATGTTTATATGTTAAATTGATAGTTTCCGGTTTACTTATTATATTCATGTTTGTTATTTTCATATTTAAATCATGGCATCTTTTAACCCACTTATTGCTATTTGTGGGGGGTAAAAGCTATTGAATAAACGTTTTGAGCTTTGGGCCTGATCGGTTGGTACCAGTCTGTTTTGATTAGGGCCTCTAGGCCCATAAGTCAATCCGCATGGTAGTAGTCTGAGGAGGAGTGTCTCCTCGGATAGGTCCAGCAATGACCTTGTGACTTGCTAAATGGGTTAGAGGCAGAATTCTGGAAGAACTGATGGGTAAAAGGGTGATCCAAGCACCCTTTAGAAGCAGGAACATGTGAGAAATATCTAAGGAAAAAGCTGCTACCACCACATTAAAGGCCCTGCATTTACCTCCCTGGCCGCATTAATGGGGAAATGACCTCTGACCAGTAGAATTCAGCCTTCCTGCTATTATTTGAAGACTTCAAAAAGGCGGTGGATGGGACAAGTATCCAAGGGGAAGATTTGTATGACACGTGGATGAACCAGTGAAGAAGAAGAAGTATATAAGGAAACGAGAGAGGAAAGAGAGGTGGATCTGCATTTTCTGCTGAGAAAAATAGGAACTAAGAATTGTAAACTTTGGCATAGAAAGAGAATATTTATACAAATCGTCCTCGGCTTACGTCCAAGGTCTCTTTGTCGTATTCGTTTATCATTTGCACAGATTGTGGCACTCTAACTTGTTAATCAAATTTCCAACATCCCGAACCTAGATTTCAAATCCATACTCTACAAATTTTATTGTATAAGGCTCATTGGGCCTGAGCCCAACACTTGTTTTTGGGACCGGGTACAATTGCGCACTTACAGTTGGCGCCGTTTGTGGGAAATCTAGCATTGAAGGAATTGGAACATTATGGCAGGCTTAGGTTCGCATCATGCAGAATCTCAGGGATCACAGTCCGAAGATCTTTCTGAGCGTCTTGAGCGTCGGAGGGATCGAGAGGGAAGTGTTCATACCGTATATCCTGGCACGAGTCATAGGCGTGGCGGAGGCAGTGCCACCCATGAGGATGATGCCAAGGCCATGCAGAGGGAGATTGACCACCTCAAGAAGAAGCTGCGCCGTGTCAAACGAAGGCGGGCTTCACCCCCATCCAATCCTTTTTTAGGGGAATCCCGGGGAAGCAGTTACAGTTCAAGGTCCAAGACTCCCCCTAGCAAAACCTTCTCTTGCGAAGGGGATGACCCATCAAGTCGTAAGCATAGGAAGCTTCCCTCTAGGGGCTTGGGGAACGATGCTATGAGCCGAGTGTTACACCAACTCTCTAAATCGCCATTCTCACGCAGGATTGAGAAGGGAAGGCTCCCTAGACGGTTCACCCAGCCCACCTTCACCATTTACAATGGCCGGACAGACCCGGTGGAACATGTGAGCCACTTTAATTAGAGGATGGTGGTGCATTTTTAGAACGAAACCTTGATGTGCAAAGTCTTTCCTTCTAGCCTGGGTGATGTAGGACACAATTTACTATTCAATTATTGTAATTTATTATTTTTGGTATTTTTGTATAAAAAACGTTATTTTAGGTTTAGGTGATTTAATTCCTTGTTTTTAGGTGCATTTAATGTTTTTTAGGTCAAATTTGATTCTAGATATAGTAAGGTATCAATTAGGAGTTATTTTAGAATATATTTTCTTGTCTGTCAAGTTTTATGGAGCCCTTAAATAAGCCCTTAAGTTTGTAAACGTTTTTCATATAATATTATTGAATAAAAATCAGAAAAGGTGAAGCTTTGCTCTTCTTTTGGTTTTTCAAGAACTGTGAACTTATCAAGGATTCTTCCTTGTGGCGTTCAAACTTTATACTTTTGGTTCGTGATTCTTTATAATCATTGGGTCAATGTCAACTTATACATTTGGTTCACGTTTCTCTTATAAACGTTAGGTCAGGATTTCTATCAAAAATCTGAATTTTAGCTTTCTTGGGCAAGTATTCTAATATTTTTGTTAGGTCTCAAGGCGTGTCGATTGAGGTTCGCATCATTTGGTATCAGAGCACAGGTTCTAAAATCAGTTTTCTATCCTTTTATCTTTTGTTTCCTGTTATCATCCAAAAAAAAAAAAGTGAAAAAAAAACACTTGAAAAAAAGAGAGAGATGGTAATTATTGAGAATATTGTAGAAGATTCAATTGAGGTCAAATATAAGGATGAGTCAACAACTCACAATCCTTAAGTCACAGTTGATTTGTTAAAGATGACTATACAATATGTTGATTTTCTTGGAGTAGAAAATTTTAATTTTATTATCAACCCTTTATTGATTGATGTTGCAAATAAATTGAAAGTAGATGAGAAGAAATTTTCTGCTACACTTTATGAAGGATTCAATTTTCACAACCGGATCAAGTCATTAAAGCATTCGAAGTATTTGTTTATTTGGAGCGGAAGATTTCAGATTTCAAAGATGAACTCAAGGATGAGTTTGTTTCAAGTGGAGGGGTCTAATGTAGGACATAATTTACTGTTTAATTATTGTAATTTATTATTTTTGGTATTTTTATATAAAAACGTTATTTTAGGTTTAGGTGATTTAATTCCTTGTTTTTAGGTGCATTTAATGCTTTTTA
This sequence comes from Castanea mollissima, assembly GCA_014183005.1. NCBI lineage: Eukaryota > Viridiplantae > Streptophyta > Magnoliopsida > Fagales > Fagaceae > Castanea > Castanea mollissima. The sequence continues at coordinate 25,594,153 of JACAVU010000008.1, read as the reverse complement.
GGTAAAATTTGATTCTAGATATGGTAAGGTATCAATTAGGAGTTATTTTAGAATATATTTTCTTGTCTGTCAAGTTTTATGGAGCCTTTAAATAGGTCCTTAAGTCTGTAAACGTTTTTCATATAATATTATTGAATAAAAATCAGAAAAGGTGAGGCTTTGTTCTTCTTTTGATTCTTCAAGAACTGTGAACTTATCAGGGATTCTTCCTTGTGACGTTCAAACTTTATACCTTTAGTTCGTGATTCTTTATAATCATTGGGTCAAGGTCAACTTATTCATTTGGTTCGCGTTTCTCTTATAAACGTTGGGTTAGGGTTTCTATAAAAAATTTGAATTTTAGCTTTCTTGGGCAAGTATTCCAATATTTTTGTTGGGTCTTAAAGCGTGTCGATTGAGGTTCGCATCACTGGGACCTGTTGCTATGAGATGGTTCAATGGACTAAAGTCGGGGTCTGTTGGTTCGTTTAGGGAACTTACTAGGGCATTCGCGTCTTGGTTCATTACATGCAGCAGAGTCCCTCAACCGTTGGACTCACTATTATCTATGCCCATGAGGGAGGGTGAGACATTGAAAGCATACTCCGACAAGTATTGGGAGATGTTCAACGCAATAGATGGAGATTTTGACGAGGTGGCGATTAATACTTTTAAAGTGGGCCTTCCCACTGATCATGATTTAAGGAAATCCCTGACCAAAAAACCCGTACGGAGTGTACGTCGCCTCATGGACCGTATTGACGAGTACAAAAGGGTTGAGGAAATCAACTGCAGGGTAAGGGTAAGGCGAAGGTTATCCTGCAGGAGAGAAGAGATTTCAGGTCGGACAGGTACCATAACAATAAGCCGAGGAGAGATTACTCTGGGCAATCTGGTCCAGCCACTCCTCAAGTGGTTAATATTGTATTCCGAGAACCAGTGCACCAACTACTGGAGAAAGTCCGTAAGGAACCCTACTTCAAATGGCCCAGTAAGATGGTGGGGGACCCTACGAAACGAAATCAGAACCTTTTTTGCCAGTACCATCAGGATGTGGGCTATACTACCGAGAACTGTCGGACCCTCTGGAACCATCTGGAATAGCTTGTTAGCGAGGGGAAGTTGAAGTAGCACTTGTACCAACCTAACGGGCAAGGCAGTCAGTCAAGTTCAAATAATCAGAAGAACAACTCATCTCGGCCGCCCTTAGGAACGATTAGCGTCATCTTCGCTGCACCTGGCAGGACCGGTTCCTGTCCTACCAGGGTGATGGCAGTGTCACACTCCCAGGTCGAGGAGTCAGGCTCGAAGCCGAAGAGGATCAGAGGGAGTGTTCCTATCTTGGGATTCTCTCATGAGGATACAGTTGGGACCATTCAACCCCATGATGACGCTCTGGTGGTCACGTTGAGGATAGGGAATTACGACGTCAAAAGGGTGATGATCAATCAAGGCAGCGGTGCGGGTATTATGTACCCTGACTTATTCAAGGGGCTTAAGTTAAAATTCGAGGATCTCACTCCTTATGACTCGCCATTGATAAGTTTTGAAGGGAAGACTGTCATACCAAAAGGACAGATTTGATTGCCTGTACAGTCTGGCTCGGAAATGGTCGAGATGGATTTTATCGTGGTTGACGCATATTCTCCATACACGGCCATCCTTGCCAGGCCTTGGTTGCACGCTTTGGGTGCTATCCCCTCGACATTGCATGTTAAAGTAAAATTCCCTTTGGGGGAATTTATCGAGGAAATTCTTGGCAGCCAATCAGTGGCAAGGCAATGCATATCGGCTGCAGTATTGCATCAAACAAAATCAGAGTCCTTGGCCTCGGTTATGGAAGACTTATAGCAATTAACAATTTTGGATGCGCCCAGTGCGGTGACAGCAGAGGATGCCATATGTGAAGATTTGGAGAAATTTCTCATAACTGATGATCCCGAAAGGTTCTTCCAAGTTGGGATACGATTACCACACCAAGAGAAGATGGAACTGGTGAAGTTTTTGAAAAACAATATCGATGTCTTTGCTTGGGATCCCTATGAGGCTCCAGGGGTTGACCCAAGTTTCATTTGCCATCATTTGAACGTCAATCCTGCCGTTGTTCCTAGAAGGTAGCCACCTCGGCGTTCCTCCAAAGAGCATTCCGAGGCTGTCAAAGAAGAAGTGCTCAAGCTCAAAAGGGCTGGGGCTATTAAAGAAGTTTTCTACCCGGAGTGGTTGGCGTATACAGTTGTGGTGAAAAAGAAAAGCGAAAAGTGGAGAGTATGCGTGTACTTTACAGACCTAAACAAAGCCTGCCCAAAGGACTCGTTCCCGATGCCACGCATCGATCAGCATGTGGATGCTACGGTTGGGCATCCTCGGATAAGCTTTTTAGATGCTTTCCAGGGTTATCACCAAATACTATTGGCGTTGGGTGACCAGGAGAAGACTGCTTTCATAACTCCAACAGGGAATTACCACTATAAAGTGATGCCATTCGGATTGAAAAATGCCGGGGCTACTTACCAAAGGATGATAACCAGAATGTTTGAATTGCAACTTGGAAGGACCATTGAGGCATATGTGGATGATATGGTAGTAAAGAGTAAGGCGGTACCTATGCATGTAAAAGATCTGGATGACACCTTCCAAATACTTAGGAAGTACAAGCTGTGCCTCAATGCCTCAAAGTGTTCTTTTGGAGTGGGTTCTGAAAAGTTCCTAGGCTACATGGTGACTCATAGAGGAATAGAGGTGAATCCGGCACAGGTCAGAGCCATTTAGGGCTTGCAACCACCTCGGAATCCAAAGGAAGTTCAGAAGTTGACCGAGATGACCGCTGCTCTCAGCAGATTTATCTCTCGGTCAGCTGACAGGTGCAGACATTTTTTCCAACTAATAAATAAATGGAAAGGATTCTAATGGTCCGAGGAGTGTGCTTTAGCTTTCCAGCAACTTAAGGAATATCTTTCCCGGCCACCCATTATGTCTCGGCCGGAGGTTGATGAAATCCTGTTTGCATACCTAGCTGTGGCCGTCCATGTAGTCAGCCTGGTCCTTATAAGGGACGACGGCAGGGTACAGAGACCGGTATATTATGTCAGCAAATCCTTAAATGAAGCTGAGGTGCGTTATTTGCCTTTAGAGAAGGCAATTCTGGCTGTAGTCCATGTCACGCGGAAGCTGCCTCACTATTTTCAGTCCCACACCGTTGTGGTTTTAACCCAACTACCTCTCAAGTTAGTGTTACGAAGTGCTGATTACTCGGGAAGTGTAGCTAAGTGGGGAACTATTTTGGGAGTTTTTAATATCAAATACTTGCCACGCACCTCGGTGAAGGGCCAGGTTCTCGCGGATTTGGTGGCAGAGTTCGCCAAACCATCGTTAGAAGAAACTGCGAAGGAATCACACATGGATGAAAAATTAGTTGGCATGATCATGGACAAAGGACCTCCAATTTGGAAAGTGTCTGTTGATGGGGCAGCCAACCAGAGGGGGTCTGGTGTTGGACTTGTTTTGGTATCTCCTGAGGGAATCGTCTTCGAAAAATCATTAAGATTAGCGTTCTCGGCAACTAATAACAAGGTCGAGTACGAAGCGGTCTTGGTTGGTCTGGATATGGTACGTAGAATGGGGGGAAAGGAAGTTCATATGTTCTCAGATTCTCAGTTAGTTGTGGGCCAAGTGATGGGGACTATGGAGGCTAGGGATCCAAGAATGCAAGAGTATCTGACCTAGGTCAAGTGTTTACAATCCGAGTTTGGTTCTTTTATCCTTTCTCACGTTTCTAGAAGTGGAAACACACATGCTGACTCGTTGGCCACTTTGGTGACATCCTCAGCTCAGTGTTTGCCTAGGATTATCCTCGTTGAAGACTTGCTAAAGCCAACTCTGACCACTGCAAGTGTCGTCCGTATCCATCTGATAAGGCCTGGACTTAGTTGGATTGACCCTGTGATATCTTTTCTAAAAAGCGATATTCTTCCCGAGGACAAGTCTGAAGCAGATAAGATTCATCGAAAGGCACCTCGTTTCTGGTTGTCCGAGGATCAAAAATTATATAAACGCTCCTTCTCCGGACCATACTTGCTATGTGTACATCCTGAGGCAACAGAGGCACTTTTGGAAGAATTGCATAAGGAAATTTGCGGAAGCCATACTAGGGGAAGGTCCTTAGCCCATAGGGCTCTGACTCAGGGATATTGGTGGCCTAATATGTAGAGGGAAGCTCAAGACTACGCGAGAAAGTGTGACCAATGCCAAAGGTTCGCTTCCAACATTCATCAGCTTGGGGGAGTCCTTAATACTTTGTCCAATCCTTGGCCATTCGCTCAATGGGGACTGGATATAGTTGGGCCTTTTTCGAGGGCTGTGGGAAACAAAAGATGGCTACTCGTGGGAATCGACTACTTCACTAAATGGGTCGAAGCTAAACCCTTAGCAAATATTAGGGATATCGATTCCAAGAAGTTTATCTGGAAGAATATTATCACTAGATTTGGGGTACCTCACACACTTATTTCAGATAATGGCGTTCAATTTGATAGTAGAGCTTTCAGGAAATATTGTAGTGACATGGGCATCACAAACAGATACTCCACCCCAGCTTATCCTCAAGGAAATGGGCAAGCCGAGGCCGTTAACAAAGTCATAGTTAGTGGACTCAAGAAGAGGCTGGATGACGTGAAGGGTAGATGGGTAGAGGAGCTACCACATGTTTTATGGATGTATCGGATTACGCCTCGCAGATCCACTGGAGAAACACCATTCTCTATGACCTATGGGGCCGAGGCGGTGATACCTTTAGAATCTAGTTTCCCCACGCTAATGACCAGTTCTTTTAGCCCGAAAAATAACAATGGTCTCCTGAAGAAAAGCCTGGATCTGGTTGAGGAGCGGCGAGAGGCCGCTATGGTCCAAATGGCATATTATCAGCAGAAGCTTAAACGAGGGTATGATGCCCATGTGAAGCTAAGGCCACTAGCTCCTGGGGATCTGGTGTTGAGGAAAGTTGTGGGTATTGCCAAAAACCCAGCATGGGGAAAGCTAGCACCAAATTAGGAAGGACCCTATCGGATCATCTCTGTAGCTAGCATAGGATCATATCGATTAGCTGATCTAGATGAAAAAATTGTACAACGCCCCTGGAATGTAAACAACCTACGAAGGTATTATTATTAATAAAAATCACTTTTATCGTTCGTTGTTCAAATTATCAATATGTACTTAGGTTTATCTCTCACAATTTCTAAGTGTCAAACAGAAACTTGGTCATGCATGGTCCTCGGACCACATACCTTGTGAAAATTGATATCTTATCAAGTGTCAAACAGAAACTTGGTCATGCATGGTCCTCGGACCACATACCTTGTGAAAATTGATATCTTATGAAGTGTCAAACAGAAACTTGGTCATGCATGGTCCTCGAACTACATACCTTGTGAAAATTGATATCTTATCAAGTGTCAAACAGAAACTTGGTCATGCATGGTCCTCGGACCACATACCTTGTGAAAATTGATATCTTATCAAGTGTCAAACAGAAACTTGGTCATCCATGGTCCTCGGACCACAAACCTTGTGGAAATTGATATCTTATCAAGTGTCAAACAAAACTTGGTCATGCATGGTCCTCGGACCACATACCTTGTGGAAATTGATATCTTATCAAGTGTCAAACAGAAACTTGGTCATGCATGGTCCTCGGACCACATACCTTGTGGAAATTGATATCTTATGAAGTCTCAAACAGAAACTTGGTCATGCATGGTCCTCGGACCACATACCTTGTGGAAATTAATATCTTATCAAGTGTCAAACAGAAACTTGGTCATGCATAGTCCTCGAACCACATACCTTGTGAAAATTAATATCTTATCAAGTGTCAAACAGAAACTTGATCATGCATGGTCCTCGGACCACATACCTTGTGGAAATTGATATCTTATCAAGTGTCAAATAGAAACTTGGTCATGCATGGTCCTCGAACCACATACCTTGTGGAAATTGATATCTTATCAAGTGTTAAACAGAAACTTGGTCATGCATGGTCCTCGGACCACATACCTTGTGGAAATTGATATCTTATCATGTGTTGAACAAAACCTTAGTTATGTCAGGTCCACAGACCTTCTACTTTGGGAAAATTAATATTTGAAGTTACTGTTTCTAAGTATCAACTAGAAACTTGGACGTGTATGGCTCTTGGACCACATGCCTTGTAAAAATTGACATCCTACTTGTTGTTGAAAGGAAGTTTGGTTATGTCGGGTCCTTGAACCCTCTACTTTGAGAACACTGGCAGAAATCATATTACATTAGTATTGAGGTGTTGATGAAACACTTGGATTGCTTTATGCCCCAAATTAAATTCTAAGTTAAGTTTTTTATTGTATATTGCTGTTTCACATATGTTATGCTCTTGAGGCATGATTTGCAAAGTATAAGCTAAGTATGTGTACTTCTATTAAAAGTCATGACAATTTGAAATATTGCAGGTAGAGTTAGTTGTTCCATTCATTCACTTTTGTGCTGATGAGTATTTTTATACTAAAAATTGGAAGTCAAATGAAAATCAAACCAAGTAGTTTGTCATTAATTTTTGTCAATGTACATTCAAAGCAAAAATTTAAAAATTTGTTACATGACAAAAAGAGAAGTCCTAACTAGCCTAAACCCTAAGCCTTAGAAGGGAGGTTCTGCTCGGAAGTGCTGGCAGCCTCTGTGCGTTTCAGCTCTATTTCAAATAAGGACTGGACTTGTTTTCCCTTATCTGTTGCCACAGGTGGAGGGACATTGGGCTCGGCGCTTTGGCTTGTAGCCTTCTCGGCACCATCACCCTGTTCCTTCTCTTTGTTGGAACTTTTAGGTTCTGTAGGAGCTGGAATGGGCTCTGGGATCATAGGAGGGAGCATGGAAGATGCTGTCTCAGGGGTAGGGGCGACAGGAGGAAGTTCTTCTATCACCTGGATGTCTAGGGGGAGCTAGATATTTTCGGGCTTCCTTAGCTCAGAAGTTGAGGGAATCCCTGCCACATTTAAGGCTTCCTCCCACACCTGTTGGCAATACTCTCGACACAACCTGGCGAACTCCTCAGTTAGTTGGTTTTCTGTCATCACCACCCCTTCCTTGTAAGCAATCTTCTTTGCGGCCTCCATGGAGTCCTTGAAGGTACGAGCCTCGTCCTTCATCCTAGCAAGCTCCTTCTTTAGGTTAGAGTTTTCCTGTTGGGTTTTAGATAAGTCTTCATCCTTTTGACGAAGAAACTTGCGTTGCCCCTCCACCTGGGTCCTTATTGTCTTCAGGCTGGCCTCGGCACCGTCCTTTTCCCTTTTCAGGTCCATTAGCTGTGTGGTTAGCTCCTTATTCTACGCAAGAGCTTGGCCTAAGGACTTCTCAGTCTTTTGCCTAAGCTCCAGTTCAAGTCCAGCCTTTTTCCGAGAATCTTCCACCCACTTCTCGGCAGCAAAGACTTCCTGGATGGCCTGTGGTGAAATATCAAAATGGATGCACTATTAGTAACGCAAGTCTCAAGTACATAAGAATTTTTCTTACGATAAGGTGTAATGAAAGAATAAGGTGAGGATAAGACTTAGATACTCACCAAGGCCAAGTCCCTTTTTAGCGAAAGGAACAGATGTGGCTGGTTCATCTTGTCCAGGGCGTCCATATCCTTGGGTAGAAGAAGGGGACGTTCCAAGGTGTCGGTCAAGTGGAGAGCGTGACCTTACTAGAACACCTTAATACTAGACTGGCAGGAGATTGGTGCCCCGTCCAGTTTCAGCTCGAGAGACTAGTTCGCTGATGTACGGCGTACCTCGGCGAGGTCCCTGTTCTCCCCGCTTTCCACTGAGGAGGTACGTCCCTTGCCTTTGCTAGATTTTTGTTGTTGTTGTTTCAACTTCTTCTGCTTCCCTGCATCTGTCTCCTCAGCCTCAATCTTCCTCTTCTTCTTAGGCTCCGCAATGGGAGGCTTAGGATTGGAGGGAGGAGGGGATGGGGGTAGAGACGGAGGGACTTGCGACCCACCTGTTCCCTTTTGAGAGACTCTCGCGCCCCTCTTATTCATCAGCTGTCGTAAAGCATCCATATCTTCTTCTTCGGAGCTAGAATCAAGCTGTGCAATCACCAGACCTTGTATGCCCGAAGTTTCGGCGGGCGTGCGTTCCTCGTTCGAGAGGATAACGAGCTACTCCTCTCGGGGTCTCTCAGCCTCCACGAGTTGAAATTGGTCTATCTCCTCGTCCAACGACTGTTGCGAGGACGCTTGATCTTCTCAGATGGCGGTTGTCTAGGAGTGTGCCGAGAGAGGAATCACTGTGATAGGGCGAGTATACAAGATGATGGAGGGGTCGTCTGGGACTTCGTGGTTGGAAAGGAAGCTGGGTCGTGCCACGTCTATTCTTCTACGTCGTTTATCTCCCGTAATGATCGCGTTGTCAATTTCTTGGAAGTCCACTGATATACGGTCGTATCCTAGTATCAGGTGGGCAGCTCTCACTTGTAGGTCTTCACTCACGAAAACTTCAGAGCGAAGGACACGGTTCTAGTCGGCAACATTGCTGAGGCTGAGACGTGGGCGTACGTGTTGTTTATCTGTGAGAAGAAACATCCGAGAAGAAGAACATGGTCAGACTAGTGGTAAACATCAAGACAAAAAGCAATAATGTGCAATAAAGATTAAAAACGATAAAGGCAATGGGACTAAATCATGGGTTAGGAGATCTAACTCCTAAGGAGTCACACCTGGCTCTCCCCATTCAACTGGGCAGTGAGGACCGTCAGACCAGTTCCCTAAGGTGATGAGATAGTCGTCTTTCATGCCTTTGTTGGATTTGGGAAGACAGGAAATCAGCCTAACAATGCTAGACCTGGATTTAATGTAATATCCTACATTTTTAAATTTATGGCACTCGTACATATAGACAACATCGTGCCATGTGAGGTTCAGACCATTTGCTCATTCAGAGTATCGACACAACCTAAGACTCTAAACATGTTTGGTGTGCATTGGTCTGGGCATAACCTATGGTTGCGAAGGTATTCACTGGTCACGTTTTTCATGGGGAGAGTCATCCCACCTTCTATGAAGGCAATCATGGGAATGAGGACTTCTCCCTCTCTTCTAGCGTTACCTACGGCTTCTACTGGGCAATATCTTAGACCTACGTCATCAGGAATCTGGTATTTGGCCCTAAAACCCTCCATACCGGCGTCAGTATCAACTAGACACTTAAGTCTACCCATTTGGTGGGAACTAAAATGAAAGTTTAAGGAAGGAAAGGGGTTTAAATGGTGGCCAAGGACAGTAGCCGAGAAGGAATGAATAAAGGAGAGTGAAAATTTACGGGAGTTGGCTATGCGATTCTTCATGAGCTTTTGGAGAGAAAAGGTAATGATTGGCACTTAGATACGATTGATATCTGAAAGAATGAATGAAGGTACGAGTTCCCAAGCGTTTTGACGTGTGGGAGGCAGCCTCGAAATTGAAATTCTCTCACTCAGAATTTCAGAGCCAATCTGGGCCGTTGGATGTGTATCCCACCATTGAACGTGGGGAACAAGATGTAACTTGCAGTCATAAATGCGCGCGTTCCGGGTTTCGAAGCGTCAGAGGAGTTTTTAGGGAACGAAAGGACCCATACACGCGTGGTGGTTTACAAAGCGTGTGGAGGGTATGCTGTTCGGTTCAAAACTCTATTTCTCTCCTCGGATGGGAGGGAAAAAATAAAGTTTTGAGGGGTTATTGTAAGGGGTAAAAGCTATTGAATAAACGTTTTAAGCTTTGGGCCTGATCGGTTGGTACTAGTCTTTTTTTATCAGGGCCTCTAGGCCCATAAGTCAATCCGCACGGTAGTAGTCCGAGGAGGAGTGTCTCCTCGGCCAAGTCCAGCAATGACCCTGGGACTTGCTAAATGGGTTACAGGCAGAATTTTGGAAGAACTGATGGGTAAGAGGGTGATCCAAGCACCCTTTAGAAGCAGAAACATGTGAGAAATATCCAAGGAAAAAGCTGCTACCACCACATTAAAGGCCCTACATCTACCTCCCTGGTTGCATTAATGGGGAAATGACCTCTGACCAGTAGAATTCAGCATTTTTGCTATTATTTGAAGGCTTCAAGAAGGCGGTGGATGGGACAAATATCCAAGGGGAAGATTTGTATGACACGTGGATGAACCAGTGAAGAAGAAGAAGTATATAAGGAAACGAAAGAGGAAAGAGAGGTGGATCTGCACTTTCTGCTGAGAAAAATAGGAACTAAGAATTGTAAACTTTGGCATAGAAAGAGAATATTTATACAAATCTTCCTCGACTTACGTCCTCGGTCTCTTGGTCATATTCGTTTATCATTTGCACAGATTGTGGCACTCTATCTTGTTAATCAAACTTCCAACATCCTGAACCTAGATTTCAAATCCATACTCTACAAATTTTATTGTATAAGGCTCATTGGACCTGAGCCCAACACTTGTTTTTGGGTCCGGGTACAATTGCGTACTTACACTATTCTTAATCAAAACAAACTAACTGGATCTAACTATGTTGACTGGAAAAGAAACTTGGGCATTATTCTTACTACTGAAGAGCACAAATTCGTGCTTTATGAACCTTGTCCTAACTTCCCATCATTAGATGCTCCTCTTGGGGAAAAACAACGATATGATCGTTGGTAGAAATTTAATGAGAAGGCCAAGTGTTATATCCTAATATCTATCTCAAATGTTCTACAGCATCGAATGCAGGTTGTAGAACTAGCTGTTAGGATTTGTGCCCTTAAATCCTATTGTATGATGCTATGTATGATATTATGTATGACATTGTGTATGACTTAATATTGTGATTAATGAAGTTGTTTTATTATTATTTAAAATAATGGTAACATGAATATTTGGACATTATCATATAGTCCAAAAAATGCATAGTATGTGATTTAGTTACAGAAGATATAAATCACAAGTTCTTTGTAAACTCAGAATTTATAGTTCGTAGTCGGTGATGAAATTGGACATTTCATCTGCGAAGACTATAACGTATCAACTAAGATGATTTGTCTTGATCATGGAAGTGGAGACTTCTAATTGATATGTTGATATGTTTTAAGAGTTAAGATATATTGAACTGGACTGCTGTGAGATTTATTATTCTCCTAACGACTGTCAAATGAATAATAAATCTCACGACTTCTATTTGCATGAACTCTTAATCCTGAGAGAATAATGGACCTGACCATGACGTGTAGGTTATTTTGATATATCAGGAGTGAGATCTAAAGTAACGGTCAAAACCTCAGTATGTTGGGCAACCACATTTAGTGTTGATGGAACATATATTCTCAAGGTAGAATTCATAATCTCTTAACGGAGATATAAAATATTCCCTTGAGATAAGTTTAATGGGTTTGGTTATTCAAAGTGTTAGGCTTAACCACTTTAGTAAAGAGTTACTAAAGTATATAAATATATAATGAATAACCTTAAAGAATTAAACTAGGTACTCAAGGATAAGATATAGTAATTTACAAAGTGGCAGTCTACATTCATAACTTTGTGTTACTACGAATATTTTATGAAGGGGTTGCATGTACAATAAAGTCTTGAGATATACTTTATTAATAAGGCCTAGAGTGCAATTATATTTATATAGTGGTATTAAATATAATTAATGGTAACTTTGGACTTGTCAAGAGTTGACGGAAAAGCTCAAAGCCCATTGGAGCTAGTGTCTTATTGGTCCTACTCCAAGCCACATACTAAAACCCAATTGGAAAGGCCCAATAAGCTAGCTCAATTAGAAAATTAGTTAGTTATAAAGGGAGAAACATACATATTTTTTTTTTTATATAAGAATAAAGAAAAGGAAAAAGAGAGAGTGTGAGACACACTTTCATTCTCCATTTGAAAATTGATTGAGAGACCACACATCTTGAGCGTAAAGTGGAATGGGAGTGAAGATTAAAAGTATTCCCGAGTACTTCAATCTTTAGTTTTGAATTTCACCACACCAAGGTACGCTATCTTGTTCTTAAATTCTGAAATTCACATAGTGCATGTTATCAATCATGAATGAAATAGATCTTGTTTGTTACTTTCGCTATGTGTTTTGTATGAGATACAAAACCAGTTTCTCTAACACTAGCTTCAGACATAATGCTAAGTCTGAAGGAGATGTTTGGTGAGCATGCCGTTCATTCCTTCTTGAAATATGTTTAGTATAGAATATCACGGATTCCTAGTGAGTGGATTCAGGTTGTACTAATCATATCTGCAATTCTTTGCAAGAGTTCTAAGAGACCAAAAAGCTGTATGAGCGAGAACTGTTTCTTACTTTAGCTGATGGGAGCAAAATTCCAGTTGAAGTGTTTAATTTATGTTTTGGTTCTAGAGTTTTAATACTGAAAGACTGTCTATACGTACCTGATGTTCGTAGGAATTTAATTTCTGCAACTTATTTAGGTAGACATAGATATTATGTTATCCTAAAAGATAATGTTGTAACAAAGAAGGATAAAGTGTTTATTTGTTCTGGCAATATTGTTGATGGTCTTTATATTTTAACTCCTGATAAGAATGAATTATACAATTCTGAATTAGATAATAGCTCTTGTGTAAAATCATTAAAGAGAAAGTTTCCTTCTAATTATGCATATCTTTGGCACTTCCGTTTGGGTCATATTAATTCAAACAGAGACTAATCAAAGATGGACTCTTAAAGCCATTGGACTTTGATGGATTTCCAGTCTGTGAATCTTGTTTGGAGGGTAAAATGACCAAAAGACCTTTTAATGCAAAAGATAGAAGAGCCTAAGAGTTGCTTGAATTAGTTCATACGGATGTATGTGGTCCTATGTCAATCCAAGCAAAAGGAGGTTATGAGTACGTTATCACTTTTATGGATGATTACTCAAGATATGGTTATGTGTACTTAATGAGACAGAAGTCCGAAGTCTTTGAAAAGTTCGAAGAGTTTAGGGCTGAAATTGAGAATCAATTAAGTAAACGCATAAATGCCATTCAATCTGATCGAGGTGACGAATAACTTCTTGGGATTTCAAAGATTACTTTACTCAAAATGGGATTGTATCCCAATTGATTACATTTGGAACTCCCCAACAAAATGGTGTAGCAGAGAGAAGGAACAAGACTCTTTTAGAAATGGTTAGGTCCATGATGAGTTACTCACCTTTACCAATTTCCTTTTGGGGATATGCATTAAAAACTGCGATGCATATTTTAAATTTAGTTCCATCAAAATCAGTTCCCTACACACCTAAGGAATTGTGGAGGCAATAGATGATATATATATGGATTACTGAATCAAGGTTATGTAAATAGAATTAGATTCTATTTAAAGTCTAGAACTTGTAGAGGCACCTAGTGGCATTAAGACTATTGTCCTCAAATAGGTCTACAAGAAAAATGAGATTGATAGATTTGAAGGTGCAAATCTTCAAAGTCAAGATTAGTGGCGAAAAGATTTATTCAGAAAGAAATGGTTCGATTATGAAAAGATATTTTCACCAATAGTCAAGTTTGACTCTATTTAGATTCTCTTATCCATTATATTTCATTTGGATGAAATATGACAATGGATATCAAGAAAGCTTCTTTTAGTAGCAATCTTGAGGAAGACATCTATATGATGTAACGAGACTTGTACATAGCAAAAGGAAACAGTAGTGTTTAGTATGCAAGTTGCTTAAATTCCATTTATGGACTAAGGCAAGCATCTAAATCATTACATATCATCTTTGATCAAGAAATCAAATTGTTTGATTTTGATCATGATGAGAATCAACAAGCATTCAAGGATCCATTGCATGTTCCAGTTGGGCCTATTACAAGAGCAAGATCCAAGAAAATCAAAAAAGCACTTAATGGGCTGATTCAAGAGATTTGGGCTGATTCTAACGTAGGACATTCCAAACTTGGCCCAAAGGGAGCTGAAAGCGTAATAAATTTAATTCAAGCTATTTAGGGCTGATCAGGCTTAATTGCGAGTGATTTATGGCATGAATTAATGGTTGATTGACTTTCCAGCTCTATATCAGTGAAGACAGATTTTTTCCTATTTTGGATCTGCTAATTTTAGACCAAATCAACTTTTATTTAGGGTTTTATTATTTAGTACATTTTTTTAGGTATTTTCCTTGTTTTTAGGTGCATTTAATGTTTTTTAGGTCAAATTTGATTCCTGATATAGTAAGGTATCAATTAGGAGTTATTTTAAAATATATTTTCTTGTCTGTCAAGTTTTATGGAGCCCTTAAATAGGCTATGAAGTTTGTAAACGTTTTACATAATATTATTGAATAAAAATCAGAAAAGGTAAGGCTTTGTTCTCTTTTGGTTCTTCAAGAACTGTGAACTTATCAAGGATTCTTCCTTG
>JACAVU010000008.1:25562301-25574801 GCA_014183005.1 Castanea mollissima | reverse complement strand
AAATGAATAATAAATCTCATGACTTCTATTTACATCAACTCTAAATCCTGAGAGAATAATGGACCTGATTATGAGATGTAGGTTGCTTTGATATATCAGGATTGAAATCTATTAGTCATGGTCAAAATCTCAGTATGTTGGGTAGTCACATTTAGTAGTGATGGAACATATATTCTCAAGATAGAATTCATAATCTCTTAACGGAGATATAAAATATTCCCTTGAGATAAGTTTAATGGGTTTGGTTATTCAGAGTGTTGGGCCCAATCACTTTAGTAAAGAGTTACTAAAGTATATATTTATGAAATTGGATTTCATAAATATATGATAAATAACATAAAAGGAATAAATCGGGTACTCAAGGATTAAGATGTAGTAATGTTCAAAGTGGCAGTCCATATTCATAACTTTGTATTACTACGAATATTTTAATAAAGGGGTTGCATGTATAACAAAGTCTTGGGATATAATTTATTAATAAGGCCTAAAGTGCAATTATATTTATATAGTGGTATTGAATATAATTAATGGTAACTTTGGACTTGTCAAAAGTTGACAGAAAAGGCCAAGGCCCATTGGAGCTAGAGTCTTATTTGTTCCCTTTTGGTCCCACTCCAAGCCACATACTAGAACCCAATTGGAATGACCCAAAAGGCTAGACCAATTAGATAATCAGTTATATATAAAGAGAGAAACATACAAAATTAAAGAAGTTTTTTCATAATTATTTTTTATTGAAAATTATACAAGGAATGAAATGGTTTGTATGTGAGTGTTGGACACTCTCTTACTCTCTCATCTGAAATTGATTGAGAGACCACACTTCTTGGGCATTAAGTGGAATTGGAGTGAAGATTAAAAGTGTTTTTAAGTACTTCTGATTTTTTTTTTGAATTTCACCTCTTCAAGGTACGCTTTTTTGTTCTTAAATTCTAAAACTTACATAATACATGTTATTAATCGCGAATGAAATAGATCCGTTAATTTTCTGCTACGTATGTTTTGTATGCGATATAAACATGTATTTTTCCAACAAAATATATGAACAGCTGAACCAGAATTTTAGGAGCCACTCATAGCACTAAAGTACCATTTTTTGTGAGTTTAATTTTGTATTTCTAATTATATCTTTTGTATAACCATTTTTCTTGGTTTGTAACAGTCTAAACCTACGGCTAAGAAGTGGATGACAACACCTATGCCTAACTACTCTAAGATGGCACAACTTTGGGCTAAAGATAGAGCAAAAAGTGATCATGCTGAAACTACAAAGGAGAAATGTGCTAGGTATACTGCATCGACCACTATTGATGAGATTGATAATTTGGTATCCCAAAATGAAGTTTATTTGGAGAACTTTGGAGTCAAAAATGATCAAAGGTCACCAGAAATTAATGTTGTGTGTTCTCGAGTGTCATCACAAGACGTAATATCTTCTAAAAGCAAGAAAAGAAGACTGGTAAAAGATGATGAACTTAGGAATGAAATTTCCCATTCATTTGATAATGAATCAATAGCAATTGATAGGGCAACTGAGGTTATGGAAAAATGCTTTTCAAAGTCATTTGGAGCAGAAGTTCACGCAACTTTGGGCGTATTTGTCTTGGATCCAGTATCAAAGACTGAGGCCTACATATTTTTTATAAATAATCCAACGTATAAAGAGATGTTCTTTGGTTGCCTAGATCATGAGCACGTTATTTTGTTTTGTTTTGGCAAGACTCATTACAGGAGCTTTTTAGAAAGATATTTTTTTGCATTTTTTGACAATGTTTACTTTGTTGAAAATAATTATGTGATGCTTGAATTGCTTTACAACTTAGAAATATACATAACTTGATTTTTAGCTATAATAAAAAAAATTTCCCTGAAATAGAATCATTTTTATGTTCTTTAAAAAAAGGGGTATAATAGTAATGTTATTTAAAATAATTTTATTACATTCCTTCCAATGTCACTTCCAAATAATATTACATTCCATTCTATTCCATTTCATTCCATTCATTTATTTTAAAACATCCAAACAATATTTTTTTAATTCCATTCCTTTCCCTACTAAATCCATTCCATTCTTTTAATGATCATTCTATTTCATTCCCTTATGAACAGAAAATTCTTAGGTACTCCCAAAGTAAGGAGAAATTGTGCTCCCTCCTCTCACATTCATGGTAGACTTCACCATGAATTTAATGAGTGGACTCCACCATGAATGTGAGAGGAGGAAGTATTATTCTCTGTATTCTGGAAGTACTTAAGAATTACTCCTTATGAACTTCCAAATGAAGCTTTAGATATTTAATTTGCCCCATGTCTTCAATCAGAATAAAAAAATGGGAGAGAACGGGAGGCTTTTAAATGAGGGGGGAGTCAAACCCTAGAGAAACAGTGTCCCAAACTCCCAAACTCCTAAACACTTTTTTCTTTTTTTGGCATTTTGAGTATTTTAAAATACACTTTTTAGATCACAATTTTTGCATTATTTAATGCGTCATTTTTCAAAAATTATTTTCTATAAAACTATCTCTCTTTCATATGTTAGGTAACAATCTTAAATGAGTTGAAAATAAATTTTTATCTCCTCTTATTTAACTTGCTATGAGATAGAGCTATTTTCTAAAAAAATTTAGTGGAAAACAAATTATAAAAATAAGTCATACTTATTATACTGACCAAATATAATTTTTCTGTGACTCATTTTTCTGATACTACTAAATATGGTAAAATATGAAAAACTATCTATTCACAAATTTTCCTTACAAACAAACTGGATCTTTAAAAGCACCTTAGTAACACACACACACACATCCCCCCCCCCCCCCCCCCCCCAAAAAAAAAAAAAAACCCTAAAAATGTCATCAGCAAATGAATAGAAACGTTGCCAAAGGCCCAAAGCAAAGAGCAAAAAAAGAAGTAAACGAGGTTTAGATATGGGAGACAATGATAGCTGGTAACCATGGCCCTTGGTACTCAGTGCAAAATAGCGTTCAGATGGAGACCCAATTCTGATTCAAGTAACAACAGTCCCCTCATCTTCCCTAAAACCACACTGACAAAACAATCCTCCAAATTCACATTCGTCACCAATCAAACTTGTTTATCATCTCTCCACCACTCATCACCACCACCACCACCACCTTCAAATGGCACAAGGCACACTTCCCTTCTTGTTGAAAAGTACAATTACAATGAGCACCAGAGGCTTAGAGACTTACTTGAAAAGCTCAGCAACACCAACTCATGCCCTCTACAAATACTCACAGATTATGGGGATTGGACTAAAGAGCAGTTCTGGGTTGTCATCAAATTTCTTATACATGCCTCTAGATCTCTTGAAGTTCTTCAGGTTCTCTCTCTCTCTCTCTCACAAACACACACACACACACACACACACTCTGACTCAGAAATTTTCGCTACTGGGGGTTTTGAGGTTTATTGATTTTATGTATCTCATCTTTGGTAGTTGAGAATGCGGACACAAAAAAAAAAAAAAAAACCTGAGTTCTATAATTTTCGTTGTGTTTGTTTATTATTAAGTGAAAAATTACTCAATCCATGATTTTATTAGGCTCAACCAAGTGAGAATTTGTTTCTAAGGTCTTAATAAAGGATTTCAATTTTAAAATGTTATATCTTTCTTTCTTTTCGTTCATTTTCTCAGCAGCCATGCAAGAATTGGGGTATTATTCATTTTGGGAGTCGTAGTTTATATCTCTAATTGAAATTTGAAATATACGAATAGGTGTTTGATATGTGGAAGAACATTGAGAAATTGCGGATTAATGAATTCTACTATGATAAGATAATTGGGCTGTTAGGTGAAGAGAATATGCTCGAAGAAGCACTGTCAGCATTTCAAAAGATGAAAAGACATGGTCTAAAACCTTCTTTGGGATCTTACAATGTGATAATTCATGGTTTTGCAAAAAAAGGAAACTTTGATGATGCTTTATTTTACCTTAATGCGATGAAAGAAGCTAATTTGGCACCGGAAACTGATACCTATGATGGGTTGATTCAAGCTTATGGGAGATATAAAATGTATGATGAAATAGCTATTTGTGTGAAGAAGATGGAATTGGATGGTTGTTCGCCTGACCACATTACGTATAATTTGCTTATCCGAGAGTTTTCGCGAGCTGGGTTGCTCAAAAGAATGGAAAGAGTGTGTCAAGCAATGCTTTCAAAGAAGATGGATTTACAGTCAAATACCTTAGTTGCAATGCTTGAGGCTTATGCAAGATTTGGGATTTTGGATAAGATGGAAAAGGTTTATAGAAGAGTTTTGGACTCAAAAAACCCTTTAAAAGATGATTTGATCAGGAAATTGGCTGAAATTTATATTGACAACTATATGTTTTCAAGATTAGATGACTTGGGACTTAATGTTTCATCAAGGTTTGGTGCAACTGATCTTGTTTGGTGTCTGCGTCTCCTTTCTCATGCTTGTCTTTTAAGCCGAAAAGGTATGTATTCCATTGTTCAGGAGATGCAAGAAGCGAAAGTTTCTTGGAATGTAACTGTTGCAAATATTATCATGCTAGCTTATTTGAAAATGAAAGACTTCACACGTTTGAGATCATTGCTCTCCCAATTGCCACCCCATCATGTGAAGCCTGATATGGTCACAGTTGGAATTCTATTTGATGCAATTACTCTTGGTTTTGATGGAACTGAGATTATTGAAACATGGAGAAGGATGGGCCATCTTTACAGTGTTGTGGAAATGAAAACTGATCCTCTGGTTCTAACTGCGTTTGGAAAAGGGAGTTTCCTTAGAAAATGTGAAGAGGTCTACTGCTCCCTTGAAACTCGAGCTAGAGAAAAGAAAACATGGACTTACCATAACCTTATTGATTTAGTCTCAGAATACAATGGAAGGAAGCCTCAGTAGAATGAAACCAACGTATGCTAGCTGATCCCTTTATCAGAATTAGTGCAGTTGTTCAGGTATCAGACATGAAAGAGGCATGCTTTTTGTATGATAAATATTCTCCTTGATGGACTAGAATACTTTATTGCAACTTATGTTATTTAGAGCATGAGAAAACTTCATAATGGATTAATTCTTTCCTTCATTTGTCAATGTCTTTGTGCTTGAGTTTGCTTTTGGCACTGTAATTGTAACTGGCTAGTGATGTTGCAGATGAGAGAAATTGTGCTGCCTATGTCATTAATGTGGTCCCATAGGTAAGAATTTTCCGAAGAAGCAGAAAAAAATATTTTTGCTTATGTTATAAAATTGATCGGTGGCATTTTGATGCGGGAGTACAACCAAAATAATTACAGAATTTTATTTTATATTTTCATCCAATTTTCATTGGATTATTTTGAATATTAATTTTTATTTATTCAGTTTGAGACTTGAGTTCATATAAGTTTGGATTAGTAGTTTGAATTGAGCTAGGACTAGTTGTTATCTTTATCTCTTTATTTCTTGGAAGCTCTATAAAGGCTCCAGATGGTTTATTTGTAGTCATACTATTATTATTAATCAAAGATTTCTTCGTGAAAATGCTTTTACATTGGTGGTGATTCCAAATAACCTTTAGGTGGTGTAGCCTAGGCTGTCCTGCATCACATGGTTGGTGATATTACTTTTATATTTGTATATATATTGGTGATGTGCATCTCTGCGAGTAAGATTGATTTTTTACCCTAAAAAATCTGTCTTTGATGAGAAAAGGAGATTGGACTCAGGGAAAGATGATTGGAAACATCACAAGTAAAATGTTTTTTTTTTAATAGTTCTTAAGCTGTTTCTTTCAAATTTAATCTTTGAAATTCTTTTCTTTTGCCTTCAGGATTTAATATTATCAGAAGTTCTTTCTGCATCTCTATGTGATAGCCCTCCCTTTTGTTTCTAAAAGTTATACCAGTGATTCAAGGAAGAACTGCCCCTGGAAAAATTCACTGCTCACTTCTGAAAGACGCTTATTATTTGTACTTATGCTTTACTACTTTCAATATCAATGAGGATGATTCGAGGAGGATAGCAGGGCAGAAGGGAGTGGTGAGGAGAACAATGAATAGAAAAAATTAAATAAAATTGGGAATCAGCACTTATGATCCCACTAAAGGTTAGGGTAGTTGTAGTCAAAGGTGCGCCGGGCGCTCACCTTGGTGCCTTTAGTGAGGCACTCGCCTTAGAGCCTAGGCTAGCAAGGCAACCGCCTTAAGCCATGAAAAAGGTGTTAAAGTGAGAGCCTCAGTTCTATTTATTTATTATAAATTTTAAATTTTTTATATAAGGTTGTTGTAAAACCCATTATTAGATTATTACTTTAAAAAGGCATGTTATAAACCCTATTGTTAGTTAGATTAATTTACTGAAGTTTGATGTAAAACTTATTGTTAGATTAATTAATTTATATAGAAGCTTGTTATAAAACCTATTGTTAGAATAACTAATACAACCTAAACCATGATAACCGTATTTTGAAATAATTTGATAGACCTAATTTCGTCATGCACCACATTGAAAAACACTTCATTATAATATTTCAATACACTAGGTAGATATGATTTAAGTTTTATATGTATAATAAATATATTAAGACTTTAGCTCCTTGCTTTACTTGGGCTAGTGCCTTTTTGTCGGCTCACACCTTGGGCGATACAAGGCCTTGACACCTTAAGGTTGCCTTTCACCTTTGACTGCCTTGGGTTACTTAGAATCAATATCAAGCCATTGAAAAAATTCCAACTGAAAAATTATTCATTGTAAACTTCTCTCCATTAGAGGAAAATAGAGTATTTATATACTACTAGGAGTATACCCTACCTAATCTTTGTCTTGGGTCAAAACCCTAATTTTTGAATTATAAAAATAAGCTCTAAGAAAAAAAAAAAAAAAAAAAAAATATATATATATATATATATATATATATATATATATATATATTTCTAAGAGCCTTATAACTTAATTGACACTTTTTGGTGTTTCTAAAGGAAAACGACTAGTGTTCAAATCTTCCTCCTCATCTATTGAATTATCAAGAAATAAAATAAAATATTAATAACTTAATTAACTAATATGATCAAAAATAAAATCTAATAAAATAAGAGTAAAATGGAATTATCTTCTAAAAATAACTTAATTAATTAAAATTAAATTAAAATTGTTTCTATCTACTACATCATAGTGTCCTATGCTTTGTGGAATGTGTTACTGGTGGAAGCAGCCTAGTTCAAGCTTTGTGGTAGACCATCTTTGCTGCTGTGATTGTAGCATGGTATGTGTAATGCATTGATGGTGGTTTGCTGTTAGGGATGGTGCTTGGAAGGTTGTTTGGGTTGAATAGGGTCAAACTGAAGTTATTTTTTATTTCCCATCTGGTAACTTTTGTCAAAATTTATTGCAGAATATTTGTATATAAATTCACTCTAATACTGACCATTATCTTATGAGATGCTCCTGTATTCTTGATGATTACACGGAATGATTAAATAGAAGCTTTCTAACTGTGCTCGTCTTTCTTTGTTTAATTTAATCCCTTAGGGCAAGTATGATGGTTCTGCGAACTTCAGTGTCAGCATACCTTTTATGTAGATGGCCCAGCATTGACTATGTCGGGTCTCATTAGGGTTATGCATATGTTGAATATTGTGGTGTTGGAAGTGTTGGGGTGGCACTGGCAGTGGTTAATATTTGCAGGTCATCCATGGTTTGTTAATGGTAGTGATAAGCTAATTGTGGTATTGTTGTAAGGTGGTGGAGAGAAGCTGGGCTATAAGGATTTCCGAATGAGTGAATGTTCCCTCAAAAGGCTTTACAATAACCTTTTTTTTTTTTTTTTTTTATAGAGATAATTACAATATAGTGCTAACTCTACAGCTTGAACCCTTTCGCCTTAGACCCCCAAGCACTTTGTGCATGGGAAAATGTCAATGCAGCTACAAAGTCCTTGACACCTGACACCTTATTCAATACAACAAAAAGAATCAGTGTGTGAGAGTGTGGAACCTGAAATCTTCTTGTGCAAACCAACTACTTTGAAGCTGAAATTGGAAGGTCAAATCAATTCCAATTTTGATGAAATTTCAGTATGTTGTTCTAGACGAAGAGAGCTTCGTGTTGACTGGTGTTAGTGCTTGAAGTTCCTCTCCATTTGCTCAGATGTTGAGACCCACTTGGTGAGATCTTTTCTCATTGCTGAATTTTCTGTTTATATTGAATTATTGTGTTTAGCTAGTTTATTTGGAACCCATTGAATTTGCACAAAGAGGGAAACGTAAAATATTCCATTGCGTGTTGCTATTATTATTTGGTTAATTTTTTCCAACATGTAGTTTTATTATTTGGTAATTCAGCTTAGATTCACTTTTAACTCTATGGGCCCCCAAGCAATAAAATTTTCCCACAAACTGAGCATTTGACACACAGCTTCCTCACGACATCCCAAACTATTCTAGGAAAGAACGTTCAGAGAAGAGATGGTCTCTATTTTCAAGGCAGTTCCTACAAAAGAGCACAAACTATTTTAGAGCTCTTTTGCCCAAGTAAAAATAGCATATCTACAGGATCAGATGGAAGCTATAAGGCAGCATATCTAATGGGTTGCCCAGAATCATTTTCCGGAAGAACGTCCACAAGGGAACTAAGCATCAGAAATTCTCTGCATTTTTTTTTTTTTTTTTTTTTTTTCTGTGGGATTTAAGCCTATATATCTAAATGAGAAACTGAACCAAGATGATGAAACCAGGGTCTCTTCAAGTTCCATCGCTTGGATATAAGAATACTGAAGCAGTAATGAATGAGAAGTTTCCAGAACCCCAGGGATGATCTCCTTCTCCATTTCATTGATGGCTGTTACAACCCAAGGTAATAAATGTGTTGTGCATATGTCCACCAAAAAATTCCGTATTTCCATGTTACAGGACTCAGCAAAGTTTTCTTCATGACCTATATAAGTAGGTACAAGGAATGCAAAAGTTGTCCTGGATGTTTTTCCAGAGATACCTAGACTGGCTAAAACAGCATGCTTATTGCACAATTTTCAGAGATGTCTAATATCTAGACAGACATCCCACCATCTTTAGAAAATCTTACAATGTTATTATCATTAGACCTTTCTCAAAATAGACTCTCGGGATAGATTCCACCGCAACTAACAAAACTTACTTTCCTTGAATGGGTATGGATTTGGACTGATGATTGGCAATATTGTGGAAAAAAAAAACTGATTGATTGATGAAGACCTTTGGAATGCGGCAATGGGTACGAAGGAACATGAGAGAACTCGCAGCTTGCAAAGATATATAAACATGCACCATTGCTTTGAAGTTTTATTAAGCCCTTTATTTATTTTTTCTTGTTGGGTGGTATGTTTTGGTGTTTGATTTTTTGTTTCTTCCTCTTTTTTCATTGTTTCTCCTTATGCTTCGTGTACAATCCTTTTTTGCCTATTTTCCCTTTAATTATAAGATCAATAAATAAATAGTGCTCAGGTTTTCTTGAGGAGGAAGAATTTTAATAATAAGTAGAACAAGTGGTGAATTTTTTTATTTGCTCAAATAAATTCTTTAAGAACAAACTGAATCAGAAAGAATCTAGGTTTACACATTTAATCTCAAGAAATCGGTTATGCTAAGTCAGCTGACACTCATAACAGCTTATTAACAAGTAACTGCAGTTAAAACTACTTGATTAAAACCTAACAACCATGTAGGAGTAGTAGAACATAACAGTGAATGAATGAGTCAAAATTTTTATTAATACCTCTTTTTTTCTTTTTTCCATCTATTCTTTTAAGAATGATATAGCGGGATCTCACGCAATGCATGCAAGCCACACTTTTATATTAATTAATTAAAAAAAGTACTAATGTTTTGCAACTACATAATATGAATAACACATTGTGAGAGTCAGTTTTCTGACAGTATCCAGGCCCAGGCTTAAACAAAGGCCCCAGACCCTCTAGTTGTAGTTTGAAGGGATTAGATTTGGTATTCTGCAGTTAAATGGGCTGTTTACAGACCAAGTGGTGCACAGGAAAAGACTCCTGCAATATACATACACTAGCAAGCGAGAATATATGCATTGATCAACAAGAAAACAACAAAGGAAGACAAAAGTAATAAAGAAAAAAAAAAAAGATAATTGTTTGGGATCCTCAAGTTAATAAGATATATTTCATTAGTTTTCTTAACTGTGGATTACAATGAGTCCACTAAGACATAATACAAAGTTCAAATAAGCTCAAAAATTACAGACTTAGGTGACTCTTTGAGCCTCTAAGATTTGCAAAGTTTGAATCATTTTGAATCCGAGCATGTGTTGTAGTGGCTGTTTCTGGGATACCGGGAGATATTTCCTGTTTTCTTTGAGTTTTACAAAGCCTTTTCTTAATGATTCTATTTGATTTTCTTCTTGCTGAATGCCCTTCAACGTTGGCTGCTTCTTCCTTTTATAATGTCACTTTAGGGTTCTGGGGTACTGTTGATTCTTCTCCCTTGGCTCCCTGGGCACCAGAGCCTCTGTTTGTCCCAGTCCTTCTAACAATTGATTCTTTCCTTATTTCTCATAATTCTCTTCCTTTGATATTTTTTTCTTCAAAAGTGACTTGCTAACCTTCCGTTTTGAGGTGCCTTTTGGGGAGCTGACCTTTAACTTTGCTCCCTCCAAGTTTTCCCTGTTTTCTCTGTTCAGACTTACCCCCCTTTTGGTTGCCCCTCTCCTTTTGTCGTTGTTTCCTGGGAAGCCAAGTCTTCTTCTGCCAAATCGAAGGTACCCCTGACTATTTCCTTCTTTTACTCTGGGTTCCTTGAGGTGCTAGCCTCTCGCTCTTGAGTCGTTGCTCTCTACGCCCTCTGGCTCCGTGTTGCATCGTTGAACGCTCAAGAAGGACCCCTTTGTCTTTCGTTCCTGGTGCCCTCCTCCTTTGAGCTATCTTAATCCTATCTTGGTCGTGCTGCACGCCCAGAGGTCCCAGGTAGTCCCAGTATCCCGACCCAGCCCCTTTTCTTCTGGACTTTCTTTGTTTTTTGTTTTTTGTTTTTTGTTTTTTTCCTTTTGATTCTGGCGGGATGAATTCTTTTCTTTCTCCTTTTTCTTTATGGACTCCTTGCCTCTTCACGGAGCCTGGGTCTTAGGTCCATCATCCTTCTTGCTTTTGTAGCCCCAATCCTTTTTTTTTTTTTCAATTTTTTTTTAATTTCCCACAAATTGGCACAATGTGCCATTTCTTTGGGTCTTTTATCATGATTTCTTTTGTTTTTAGACCTCAACACACATCACATATTATGACAATGTCAATGAAGATCAATATTATAATTATAATTTGTAAAAATAAGGATTAAATTTTTTTAGGATAAATTTCATTCATTCCCTGAGGTTTGGGCTAATGCTAACTAGATCCATAAGTTTTTAAAATTGATCACTTTACTCCCAAAAGACAATTTAATCCTAACTTTATTAGCTTCCGTTACTCATTTTTCTTTCTCAAACTTATCTCTTCTCTCTCTCTTTTTAGTCGTCCCTTTCTCATGAATCTCAACCAAAAATAAAACCCACCACAATGATGAGAATCAACAAGCATTCAAGGATCCATTGCATGTTCCAGTGGGCCTATTACAAGAGCAAGATCTAAGAAGATCCAAGAAGCACTTAATGGGCTGATTCAAGAGATTTGGGCTGATTCTAACGCAGGACATTCCAAGCTTGGCCCAAAGGAAGATGAAAGTGTAATAAATTTAATTCAAGCTATTTAGGGCTGATCTGGCTTAATTGGGAGTGATTTATGATATGAATTAATGGCTGATTGACTTTCCAGCTCTGTATCAGTTATGACAGATTTTTTTCCTACTTTGGATCTGCTAATTTCAGACCAAATCAACTTTTATTTAGGGTTTTATTATTTAGTACGTTTTTTAAGGTATTTTCCTTGTTTTTAGGTGCATTTAATGCTTTTTAGGTCAAACTTGATTCCTGATATGGTAAGGTATCAATTAGGAGTTATTTTAGAATATATTTTATTGTCTGTCAAGTTTTGTGGAGTCCTTAAATAGGCCCTGAAGTCTGTAAACGTTTTTCAGAAAATTATTGAATAAAAAATCAGAAAAGGTGAGGCTTTGCTCTCTTTTGGTTCTTCAAGAACTGTGAACTTATCAAGAATTCTTCCTTGTGACGTTCAAACTTTATACCTTTGGTTCATGATTCTTTATAATCATTGGGTCAAGGTCAACTTATACCTTTGGTTCACGTTTCGATTATAAACGTTGGGTTAGGGTTTCTATCATAAATTTGATTTTTAGCTTTCCTGGGTTAAATATTCCAATTTTTGTTGGGTCTCAAAGCGTGTCAATTGAGGTTCGCATCATTTGGTCTGGGTTATGTTGTTAGTGCGAAAGGAATTGAGGTGGATGAAGAAAAGGTGATGGCTATTAAGGAATGGCCCACACCTAAGTCAGTCACTGAGGTAAGAAGTTTTCACGGTTTGACTAGTTTTTATTGCCGATTTGTCAAAGATTTTAGTACATTAGCTGCACCACTCACTGAAATT
>JACAVU010000008.1:25554801-25557301 GCA_014183005.1 Castanea mollissima | reverse complement strand
AATAGGGATGACAATTTTGCCCTGCCCCGCAAAGGTGGTGGGGCGGGGAAGGGGCGAGATTTAGACCCGCACCCCGGGGCGGGGCTGGGCAGGGATGGGTATAATTGTAATTTTTTTTCTTACCCCAAAACTCTACTATTTAAACAAAAATATCATCAACTTATTTTATTCTACCTAACGTGGCTCTCTACCTCTTTTTTGTCTCTAGCAAAGTTGGAAATAAGGTATCAATTTTAACGTTTTCTTTTGTTTTTATTAGAAACAAATTTATATTCTATTGAATTACTAATTTCATTCATGATTCATACATCTTTCTCAAATTACTTTTCATCATGAACATAATTTTTTTTTTAATGCAGTACAGGTCTGGGTCTAAGTCTGGGACTCTAAATATTTATGTTTGTGTCATTGTGTGTGTGTGGGCATTTGGTTGTTATAACTTATAAGGTACAAGTTTGAGACTTTGTCCCATTCTCTATGAAATAGTCACAAAATGGGAGGACCTAAGTGTGCTAGTTTTTAAACATATGTAGGAAAAAAAGGCAACCAATACTTCTTATAGTTTTTCTTTGTTTGGACACAATCTGTTACTTTATTTTATTTTATTTTTTGGAGGGCTGCTGTCTGCTAGTATCCTTGCTTTTTGTAAGTTTTACTAAAAATTAGTTCGATTTGATAGGATAAATTTATTTATAATTTCAAGTAAAAGTTTATTATTGAAACATGTCATTTTATTTGAAAAAATGGTAATAGTTGTAGGAAAAATTAACAAAAAATAAAATTTTACGGGGCAGGGCGGGGCTTCTCAAGGCCTTAAGGGGTGGGGATGGGGCAAGAAAAATCCATGCGGGGTGGGGGCGAAGACCCCATCCTTCGGCCCCACCCCGCCCTATTGCCATCCCTATGCAGGATGTGTGATTCTATGATTTGGAGTGGTCACGTAGAAATGCCGTACATCAATAATTTAGCAGATAGCCAGCATTGAACTTCTCATACACAATAATTCCTAAAATAATAGTTAACCTTTCACAGGCGCATTTCTAGAATGGAAGTGGGAATGGGATAGGAGGCTATGTGATCTTTAACTTAGTTGGCCTACTGTTTAGCCATCAAAAAAAAAAAAAAAAAAAAAACCAAGGAAAGACACAAAAATGAATAAATAAATAAATAAAACCTAATTTTAAGGGCCATTAAAAGAGAAGCCAATCATCATATTTTTGATTGTGTACTTAGGTTATGTTTGGATGACACCATTTAAATTTGGATTTAAATATGAAATTCATTTATTTGAAATGCCTTAATTTGAAATCCACTATTTAAAAATTCCTTGTTTGAGTCATTTTAAACAATGAAAGATTTGAAATTCCATTGTTTGGATACCTAAATTTGGATTTGGATTTAGATTTGAATTTGAATTTAAGATCAATAAAATATATTTTTTAATTATTATTTTTCCTAATCCTTCTACATTTAATTTTAGTAACAATTTTAATAAATACATAAGGTAATGAAGAAGTCATTGATAATCCAATTAATAAATACATGAGGTAATGAAAAAACCATTAATAATCCAATGGTTAATGTGGGGAGTCCGAGAACCGAGGAGGGAGCAAAACGACATTTCTACCAATCCATTTATGAAGCATCTTTGACTCGAGAAGAGGATAGGAAAGGTGCATAGCGTTACACGAGCGGCCGAGAAGGAGAAGCAGTCTTCTAGGAAAGGGCCAAGACAGTGGAAAGATATTTCCTAAAAAATGTTACTTATCACCTCTGCATTGAATGCATGTTGAATGCATGACAACAACCTTATCAACTACATTGATGAGGAAATGACACCTGAACAGTGGACTCACAGCTAAGCAACCCTTTTTACCACCTTCATCAGAACTTGGAGGGGACAAGTGTCCAAAGGAAAGCCTAGAAGTATACAAATGGAGGGCCAGGATGGAAAGGAAAAAGAGTATATAAGGAAAGAGAACCTCTCGGATGAGGGGATGGAGGATTTTTGGAAGAAAAGCATAATTAAGAAGATAAGAGTGAATACAGTGTAAAAGGGGAAAATGAATAACTCGTATAAATTTCTATATAAGAAGTTAAGAACATATCCTCGAGTACGCCCAAGGGCTGCGTTAATCTTGAATTACTCTTTGGAATCATTCTACTTTGTTTAACTTCGGATCTTCAGCCTTAATCTTAGACTTAATTCAGAGCCCACCTAAGTCATTTTCCCACTCTTCATACAAATTTTATTGTTTGGGCTTAATTTGAGGGAAGGGACTTCATTATTCTTAGTGGACCTAGGCCCTAAAAATTCCAACACTTACAGTTAAGATGAAACATCTTGCCAACTATTGACAACTAAAATGTTTTATATCAACATAGAGAGAACCCAAATACATGGGTTTTTTCGCAACATTTAAAATATCCAATTAAAAAATTATTCTAGAATTAAAAGTCAGGAACAATACTCTTTAATAGTAGAACTAATATCTGCTAC
>JACAVU010000008.1:25537301-25547301 GCA_014183005.1 Castanea mollissima | reverse complement strand
GGTTTAATTAATACACCAAGTACATTCATGAGGTTAATGAACCATGTATTGCGTGTGTTTATAGGCAGATTTGTTGTGGTCTATTTTGATGATATTTTGGTATATAGCAGGAATTTAGATGAGCATATTGATCATTTACATTGTGTGCTTACTGTTTTAAGAAAAGAAAAACTATATGCCAATTTTAAGAAATGTTCCTTTTGCTTGGACAAAGTTGTGTTTTTGGGTTATGTTGTTAGCGCGAAAGGAATTGAGGTGGATGAGGAAAAGGTGAAAGCTATCAAGGAATGGCCCACACCTAAGTCAATCACTGAGGTAAGAAGTTTCATGGTTTGGCTAATTTTATCGCCGATTTGTCAAAGATTTCAGCACACTAGCCACACCACTCACCGAAATTGTTAAAAAATCTATTGGTTTTAAATGGGGTAGTAAGCAGGGTCGTGCATTTATTGAAATTAAAGAAAGGTTATGTGGTGCTCCTTATTAGCGTTACCTGATTTTTCTAAAACATTTGAGATTGAGTGTGATGCCTCGGGAATAGGTATTGGAGCTTTTTTGATGCCGGAGAAGCAGCCGATAGCCTACTTTAGTGAAAAGCTAAATGGGGCAGCTTTGAACTACCCAACATATGACAAGGAACTTTATGCATTGGTGAGAGTATTGGAGACTTGACAACACTAC
The DNA here is from genome assembly GCA_014183005.1 of Castanea mollissima. Taxonomy (NCBI): domain Eukaryota; kingdom Viridiplantae; phylum Streptophyta; class Magnoliopsida; order Fagales; family Fagaceae; genus Castanea; species Castanea mollissima. The sequence continues at coordinate 25,546,620 of JACAVU010000008.1, read as the reverse complement.
CTTTGGCCGAAAGAATTTGTCATACATACTGACCACGAATCCTTGAAGCACCTGAAAGGACAAGGTAAGTTAAATAGAAGAAATGCCAAGCGGATGGAATTCATTGAGACCTTCCCTTATGTAATCAAGGTAAGGAAAATATTGTGGCTGATGCATTATCACGAAGGTATGCCCTTGTCTCTACTTTAAATGCAAAGTTATTAGGATTTGAATATGTTAAGGAATTGTATGCTAATGATAATGATTTTTCTGGTATGTGTGAGGCATGTGAGAATGCAGCATTTGGATAATTCTATAGACAAAATGGGTACTTGTTTAGAGATAATAGACTTTGTGTGCCTAATAGTTCTATGTGTGAGTTGTTTGTGCGTGAAGCACATGGAGGTGGTTTAATGGGTCATTTTGGTGTAAGGAAGACATTAGAAGTGTTACATGAACATTATTTTTGGCCAAAGATGAAGCGTGATGTGGACAGAGTATGTGCTAGATGCATTACCTGTAGGCAGACCAAATCTTGGGTCTTACCGCATGGATTATACACTCCTTTGCCTGTATCTAGTGCACCTTAGGTCGATATTTCTATGGATTTTTTTTTAGGCTTTCCTAGATCAAGGAAAGGTAGGAATTCAATTTTTGTGGTTGTTGATAGGTTTTCAAAGATGGCACATTACATATCTTGTCATAAAACTGATGATGCAACTCACATTACTGATTTGTTCTTTAGAGAGATAGTACGGCTCCATGGTGTTCCTAGGAGTTTTGTGTCTGATCATGATGTTAAGTTCCTTAGTTATTTTTGGAAAGTCTTGTGGGGAAAATTGGGAACTAAACTATTGTTTTCGACTACTTGTCACCCCCAAATAGATGGACAAACTGAGGTAGTGAATAGAACTTTATCTGCTTTATTGTGTACTATAATTCAAAAGAACTTGAAAAATTGGGAGGATATTGAGTTTGCATATAATTGGAGTGTTTATTCTACTACTAATTTTTCACCATTTGAGATTGTTTATGGTTTTAATCCACTAAAACCTTTGGATTTGCTACCTTTACCAGTTAATGAAATGACTAGTTTGGATGATGAAAAGAAGGCTGAGATGGTGAAGAAACTCCATGAAAGTGTACGGCAACATATAGAGAAGAAAAATGAGCAATATGCGACCAAAGCTAACAAGGGCCGTCGACAAGTCCTCTTTGAACCGGGTGATTGGGTTTGGGTGCATTTGAGAAAAAAAAGATTTCCAGCTCGCAGGCGGTCTAAGCTGCGTCATAGAGGGGATGGTCCATTTGAAGTCCTTGAGAGAATCAATGATAATGCATACAAGTTGGATCTTCCAGGTGAATATAACATTAGTGCTACATTTAATGTTTCTGATCTTTCTCCTTTTGATGTAGGTGACGATTCGAGGACGAATCCTTTTGAAGAGGGGGGGAATGATGAGAGTCAACAAGCATTCAAGGATCCATTGCATGTTCCAGTTGGGCCTATTACAAGAGCAAGATCCAAGAAGATCAAAGAAGCACTTAATGGGCTGATTCAAGAGATTTGAGCTGATTCTAACGCAAGACATTCCAAGCTTGGCCCAAAGGAAGCCGAAAACGTAATAAATTTAATTCAAGCTATTTAGAGCTGATCTGGCTTAATTGCGAGTGATTTATGGTATGAATTAATGGTTGATTGACTTTCTAACTCTATATCAGTTAAGGCAGATTTTTTCCTATTTTGGATTTGCTAATTTCAAACCAATCAACTTTTATTTAGGGTTTTATTATTTAGTACATTTTTTAGGTATTTTCGTTGTTTTTAGGTGCATTTAATGCTTTTTAGGTCAAATTTGATTCCTGATATGGTAAGGTATCAATTAGGAGTTATTTTAGAATATATTTTTTGTCTGTCAAATTTTATGGAGCCCTTAAATAGGCTATGAAGTTTGTCAACATTTTTCATAATATTATTGTATAAAATTAGAAAAGGTGAGGCTTTACTCTCTTTTAGTTTTTCAAGAACTATGAACTTATCAAGTATTCCTCCTTGTGGCGTTCAAACTTTATACATTTGGTTCGTGATTCTTTATAATCATTGGGTCAAAGTATAAAGTTTGAACGCCACTAGGAAGAATCATTGATAAGTTCACAGTTCTTGAAGAACCCAAAGAGAGCAAAGCCTCACCTTTTCTGATTTTTATTCAATAATATTATGAAAAACGTTTACAAACATCAGAGCCTATTTACGGGCTCCATAAAACTTGACAGACAAGAAAATATATTCTAAACTAACTCCTAATTGATATCTTACCATATCAGGAATCAAATTTGACCTAAAAAGAATTAAATGCACCTAAAAACAATGAAAATACCTAAAAAACGTACTCAATAATAAAACCCTAAAAAAAAGTTGATTTGGTCTGAAATTAGCAGATCCAAAATAGGAAAAAATCGGCCTTAACTGATATAGAGCTAGAAAGTCAATCAGCCATTAATTCATGCCATAAATCACTCGCAATTAAGCCAGATCAGCCCTAAATAGCTTGAATTAAATTTATTACGTTTTCAGCTTCCTTTGGACCAAGCTTGGAATGTCCTGCATTAGAATCAACCCAAATCTCTTGAATCAGCCCATTAAATGCTTCTTTGATCTTTTTGGATCTTGCTCTTGTAATAGGCCCAACTGGAACATGCAATGAATCCTTAAATGCTTGTTGATTCTCATCATCTTCTCACCTTCTTATCTTTACCACAATATCATCCACGTAGTCTTCCATTTCATGGTGCATCATATCATGGAATATGGTGGTCATAGTGTGCTGATAAGTTGTGCCTGCACTTTTTAGCGCCAAAGGCATCACCATGTAGTAGAAATTTCCAATGGGTGTTCTAAAGACAATCTTTTCTGCAACTTTTGGTGCCATCTGAATTTAATTATAGCCACTGAATCTATCCATTGTTAGGACATGTGTGTTTCACATGTTGGGAACATATGTCGCTATTTGTGTAATTGGCTAATCCTTTGACAAAACGCACTTTACATGTAATTGCGTAGATCTAGAATGTATTTAATACTTCAAATAACAAGAGTTCAAGTCTAGTATTGAAGCCATGCAAATCTGTCCAAGAAACAAGTGAAGAAGTATTGATTCGTTAAAGCTAAACAGCTGCTTGACAGATAGCTATCTATTGAGAATTACGAAAATCAATTTTTCAGATCTGATTTTTGGCCAATGCTTATGTATTTGTGTAGAGTTTCTTATCTCACAACCCTAGACATATATAAAACTTATTTTAGAGGCCGTTACATAGGAGAATACAAGGAGAACACATGCAAAAGGTGACCGAAACCTTATTCTCTCTGAAAGAAGCTACAACGTCTTTGCGCCTTAGGGTTTTGTAACCAAGTGCTTCTTGATCTTCATTGTTGATGAAGTGAAGAACTTTGCAGTCAACATTCTTCTTGCTCAAGTTGGTGAGTACGTCATGTACTGGGATTCATGTAAAGGGTGACGTTCATATATTGAAGAGTTCAAAGGTTCTGAAGCAGTAGAAAGTTTCTGCTATAAGTTCATCTACGAGGATTGTAGAGTCTAGGGACAAAGGTTTTGTACTAGATCTAAAACTTCTCTTTGTTATAGTGGATTGCTTTTCGAGAAGGTTTCTCACCAAGTTTTTACTGTGAAACTAGTTTGTTTCATTGGTTTTCCTAGGTCATCATAGCTTGTTTTATTTATTTTTTGGCTGGACATGATATTGACATGATATTGTTGTTTGTTTTAACAAGTTTTATTCATAATAAATCTAATTTACAACTTGGGTTTAAAACTTATTAATTCTATCAACCGGGGCCTAAATTTCCCAACATCCATGAAGAAGAACATGGCATTCCCTGTAGCAGAGTCTATCAACAAATCCATGTTAGGTAGTAGGAACTCGTATTTGGGACAGGCACAATTGAGATTTCTGAAGTCCACGCAACACTGTAACTGTCCATTTTTCTTCTTCACATGTACAATGATAGCCACCTCAGGTATCAAATCAGCTTGATAAATCCTGCTGCCAACAGCTTTTGTACCTCTTTCATTATCTGCTCCTCCTCGTCAATGTAGAACACCCTGGCTAGCTGGGCCACTAGCTTGGCCCCAAGCTCTACATTAAGTGTATGCACCACCAATCCTAGGTCTAGCCCAGGCATCTCATTATACTTCCACGTAAAAATTTCTCTAAATTCTTTCAACAACAAAATCAATTCTAACATTTCCTCCTTTTGATAACTTCAAACTTATTGAAATCAGTCTTGGTTTCCATGGGTCCGTGCCCAAGTCTACCTCTTCTAGCTTTTCTTCAGAAGTCACTTGCGCTTCTTTTTTTGTTGTAGTCCTCTCCTCATCCTCCACATCACTTTCTTCCTCTGAACCTTTCTGGGCTACACAACATATCAGAGTCCTATGCTGGGGCTCTCCTCCGGGACCCCCTTTCAAGCTGTAGATGGGCCCCACATACCTTCATAACTTATATAATATTCTGCCATAAAGTTCTTTAACCCTAACACAGCTGGGGCATTGTGAAGCAATATGACCTACTCCCAAACAACGAAAACACTTAATATTACGATTACGAGTCTGGGATTCATTTTTACCTTTGTTGACACTGGGAGCTTCATCTCTCCTTTTTTGTGGTTCAGATTTGGACTTGAAAACAGCCCCTTCGTCTTTCTTCCCATTTGACCTCCATGAAGTAGAGGAGCCCGAATTTTGAAATGACCGAGTTCCTTTCCTTTTAAGCTGTCGTTCCACTTTTATTGCCATGTGCACCATGTCCTCCAACTCCACGTAGTGCTGCAACTCCACCACGTTGGCAATGTCCCGATTCAGCCCATTCAGAATTCTTGCCATAGTAGCTTCTCTATCCTTCTCTACATTTGCTCGAATCATGGCAATCTCCATCTCCTTGTGGTAGTCATCCACGCTCCTATAGCCTTGAGTAAGACTCTGTAATTTCTGATATAAGTCCCTATAGTAGTGACTAGGAACAAACCGCATTCTCATGATTGCTTTCATTTCCTCCCAAGTCTCAATAGGTCTCTCATGGTTTCTCCTTCTGTTCATCACAAGTTGATCCCACCATATAATAGCATAGTCATTAAACTCAATGACAGCGAGTTTTACCTTTTTCTCCTCGTAGTAGTTGTGGCACTCAAAGATTAACTCCACCTTCTTCTCCCACTCCAACTATGCTTCTGGATCATTTTTCCCTTGGAATGTAGGTATCTTCATTTTTATGTTTCCTAGGTTTCTGTCAGTCCCGTCTTGCCATCTTGGATCTCTTCAGAAACCTCTACCACGCCTTTCTCTCCTTGGCACAAACCTGCCTCCATTATTCAGTGAAACTTGATCTTCTTCATCCTCAAACTCATCCTCGTTGTAGTCATCAGAATCATTCTACTGAGAACACCTTTCTTGCCTTCTTGCATTAGGGCCTCTTTGACGACGCTCCTCACGCAAAGCAGCAATAACAGTGTCTTGCCTATCTATCCAATCCCGAATCTCATTAAACACCACATTCATGCGTTCAAATTGTTGTTGCATAGCCTGCATGATGAGAATCAACAAGCATTTAAGGATCCATTGCATGTTCCAGTTGGGCCTATTACAAGAGCAAGAGCCAAGAAGATCAAAGACGCACTTAATGGGCTGATTCAAGAGATTTGGATTGATTCTAACGCAGGACATTCCAAGCTTGGCCCAAAGGAAGATGAAAGCGTAATAAATTTAATTCAAGCTATTTAGGGCTGATCTGACTTAATTGGGAGTGATCTATGGCGTAAACTAATGGCTGATTGACTTTCCAGCTCTATATAATTCAGAACAACTTGAAAAATTGGAAGGATCGTTTGCCATTCATTGAGTTTGCATATAATCAGAGTGTTCATTCTACTACTAATTTTTCACCATTTGAGATTGTTTATGGTTTTAATCCACTAACACCTTTGGATTTGCTACCCTTACCAGTTAATGAAATGACTAGTTTGGATGATGAAAAGAAGGCTGAGATGGTGAAGAAACTCCATGAAAGTGTACAGCAACATATAGAGAAGAAAAATGAGCAATATGCAACCAAAGCCAACAAGGGTCGTCGACAAGTCTTCTTTGAACCCGATGATTGGATTTGGGTGCACATGATAAAAGAAAGATTTCCAGCTCGTAGGCGGTCTAAGCTGCATCCTAGAGGGGATGGTCCATTTCAAGTCCTTAGGAGAATCAATGATAATGCATACAAGTTGGATCTTCTAGGTGAGTATAACATTAGTGCTACATTTTAATGTTTCTGATCTTTCTCCTTTTAATGTAGGTGACGATTCAAGGACGAATCCTTTTGAAGAGAGGGGGAATGATGAGAATCAACAAGCATTCAAGGATCCATTGCATGTTCCAGTTGGGCCTATTATAAGAGCAAGAGGCAAGAAGATCAAAGAAGCACTTAATGGGCTGATTTAAGAGATTTGGGTTGATTCTAACGCAGGACATTCCAAGCTTGGCCCAAAGGAAGATGAAAGCGTAATAAATTTAATTCAAGCTAGTTAGGGTTGATATGGCTTAATTGGGAGTGATCTATGGCGTGAACTAATAGCTGATTGACTTTCCAGCTCTATATCAGTTAAGGCAGATTTTTTCCTATTTTAGATCTGCTAACTTCACACCAAATCAACTTTTATTTAGGGTTTTATTATTTAGCGTATTTTTAAGGTATTTTCCTTGTTTTTAGGTGCAATTAATGCTTTTTAGGTCAAATTTGATTCCTGATATGGTAAGGTATCAATTAGGAGTTATTTTAGAATATATTTTCTTGTCTGTCAAGTTTTATAGAGCCCTTAAATAGGCTCTGAAGTTTGTAAACGTTTATCATAATATTATTGAATAAAAATCAGAAAATGTGAGGCTTTGCTCTCTTTTGGTTCTTCAAGAACTGTGAACTTCTCAATGATTCTTCCTTGTGGCGTTCAAACTTTATACCTTTGGTTCGTGATTCTTTATAATCATTGGGTCAAGGTCAACTTATACCTTTGGTTTGCGTTTCGATTATAAATGTTGAGTCAGGGTTTCTATCATAAATCTAATTTCTAGCTTTCCTGGGTTAAATATTCCAATATTGTTTGTTGGGTCTCAAAGCGTGTCGATTGAGGTTCGCATCATAGTGATGAGAATCAACAAGCATTCAAGGATCCATTGCATATTCCAGTTGGGCCTATTACAAGAGCGAGAGCTAAGAAGATCAAAGAAGCACTTAATGGGCTGATTCAAGAGATTTGGGTTGATTCTAATGCAGGACATTCCAAGCTTGGCCCAAAGGAAGATGAAAGCGTAATAAATTTAATTCAAGCTATTTAGGGCTGATCTGGCTTAATTGGGAGTGATCTATGGCGTGAATTAATGGCTGATTGATTTTCCAACTCTATATCAGTTGAGGCAGATTTTTTCCTATTTTATATCTGGTAATTTCACACCAAATCAACTTTTATTTAGGGTTTTATTATTTAGTATGTTTTTTTGGTATTTTCCTTGTTTTTAGGTGCAATTAATTCTTTTTAGGTCAAATTTGATTCCTGATATGGTAAGGTATCAATTAGGAGTTATTTTAGAATATATTTTCTTGTCTGTCAAGTTTTATGTAGCCTTTAAATAGGCTCTGAAGTTTGTAAACGTTTATCATAATATTATTGAATAAAAATCAGAAAAGGTGAGGCTTTGCTCTCTTTTGGTTCTTCAAGAATTGTGAACTTATCAATGATTATTCCTTGTGGCATTTAAACTTTATACCTTTGGTTCATGATTCTTTATAATCATTGGGCCAAGGTCAACTTATACCTTTGGTTCGCGTTTCGATTATAAGCGTTGGGTCAGGGTTTCTATCATAAATTTGGTTTTTATCTTTCCTAGGTTAAATATTCTAATATTTTTGTTGGGTCTCAAAGCGTGTCGATTGAGGTTCAAATCATTTGGTATCAGAGCACAGGTTTTAAAATCAGTTTTCTATCCCTTTATCTTTTATTTCCTGTTATCATCCAAATTTTTTTTTTTTGTAGATTCAGTTCTCTCAGACCAAAATATTGTTTTCTTTTGTCTTCTTCCTTTGATTTGGTATTTCTGTCATATTTTATTGCCATTGGTATTTGTCTTAACACTACAAGTTGAATTTCTTGATCAAGTTTATTAGTTCATTGCAGAATTGAAAAGACGAAGGTACAAGTGGAAAAAGGCAAGAGAGTGTGAGATTGTTATCAGGAAAAAGCCAATTTAAGAGTGAAACACGAGTGGGAGTGACATAATTTAAGTGCAAACACGTGAGGGAGTGTTCTGAGGAATTATTTCTAACAATTCTCTGTTGTTTCAAAAGTATGTCTTTCAGGTGTGAAACATCAAATAGGGAAGGAGGCGAGGAGTCGTCCATCATTTTATAGGCTATGCAACAACAATTTGAACGCATGAACGTGGTGTTTAATGAGATTTGGGATCGGATGGATCGGCAAGACACTGTTACTGCTACTTTGCGTGAGGAGCGTCCCCAAAGAGGCCCTAATGCTATAAGGCAAGAAAGGCGTTCTCGCATGAGTGATTCTGATGACTACCACGAGGATGAGTTTGAAGATGAAGAAGATCAATCTTTATTGAACAATGAGGGCAGGTTTGTGCCAAGGAGAGAAAGGCATGGTAGAGGTTTCCGAAGAGATCCAAGATGGCAAGATGGGACTGACAGGAACCTAGGAAACATAAAAATGAATATACCAACATTCCAAGGGAAAAATGATCCATAAGCATACTTGGAGTGGGAGAAGAAGGTGGAGTTAATCTTTGAGTGCCACAACTACTCCGAGGAGAAAAAGGTAAAACTCCCTGTCATTGAGTTTACTGACTATGCTATTATATAGTGGGATCAACTTGTGATGAACAGAAGGAGAAACCATGAGAGACCTATTGAGAGTTGGGAGGAAATGAAGGCAATCATGAGGAGGCGGTTTGTTCCTAATCACTACTATAGGGACTTGTATTAGAAATTACAGAGTCTTACTCAAGGCTATAGGAGTGTGGATGGCTACCACAAGGATATGGAGATTGCCATGATTCGGGCAAATGTAGAGGAGGATAGAGAAGCTACCATGGCAAGGTTTTTGAATGGTTGAATCGTGACATTGCCAACGTGGTGGAGTTGCAGCACTACGTGGAGTTGGAGGACATGGTGCACATGGCAATAAAGGTGGAACGACAGCTTAAAAGGAAAGGAATTCGGTCATTTCAAAATCTGGGCTCCTCTACTTCGTGGAGGTCAAAGGGAG
>JACAVU010000008.1:25524801-25532301 GCA_014183005.1 Castanea mollissima | reverse complement strand
GACTTGGGCACTGAAAGCACGCCTAGCCACAAGTGACTCGCCCTCCACTGGATACTCCACTTCCTCATCACAAGCATCCTCAAGTGATGGAATCTGGTCATCATCTTCCTCGCTTTCAGTTTCCACCTCTCCATCAATACGTGCGATCATGGTCCTCTTATTTGGACATTGTGAAGCAATATGACCTACTCCCAACAACGAAAACATTTAATATCACGATTACGAGTCTGGGATTCATTTTAACCTTTGTTGATACTGGGAGCTTCATCTCTCCTTTTTTGTGGTTCGGCTTTGGACTTGAAAACAGCCCCTTCGTCTTTCCTCCCATTTTGATGCGAACCTCAATCGACACGCTTTGAAACCCAACAAAAATATTGGAATATTTAACCCAGAAAAGCTAAAAAACAGATTTATGATAGAAACCCTGACCCAACGTTTATAATCGAAACGCAAACCAAAGGTATAAGTTGACCTTGACCCAACGATTATAAAGAATCACGAACCAAAGGTATAAAGTTTGAATGCCACAAGGAAGAATCCTTGATAAGTTCAAAGTTCTTGAAGAACCAAAAGAGAGCAAAGCCTCACCTTTTCTGATTTTTATTCAATAATATTCTATGAAAAAAGTTTACAGACTTAAGAGCCTATTTAAGGGCTCCATAAAACTTGATAGACAAGAAAATATATTCTAAAATAACTCCTAATTGATACCTAACCATATCAGGAATCAAATTTGACCTAAAAAGTATTAAATGCACCTAAAAACAAGGAAATAAATCACCTAAACCTAAAATAACGTTTTTACATAAAAATACCAAAAATAATAAATTACAATAATTAAACAGTAAATTGTGTAAATTGTGTCCTACATCACATTTGACCTCCTTGAAGTAGAGGAGCCCAAATTTTAAAATGACTGAGTTCCTTTCCTTTTAAGCTGTCGTTCCACTTTTATTGCCATGTGCACCATGTCCTCCAACTCCACGTAGTGCTGCAACTCTACCACGTTGGCAATGTCACGATTCAGCCCATTCAAAAACCTTGTCATGGTAGCTTTCCAATCCTCCTTTACATTTGCCCAAATCATGGCAATCTCCATCTCCTTATGGTAGTAATCCACACTCCTATAGCCTTGAGTAAGACTCTGTAATTTCTGATACAAGTCCCTATAGTAGTGACTAGGAACAAACCGCCTTCTCATGATTGCCTTCATTTCCTCCCAACTCTCAATAGGTCTCTCATGGTATCAATTCTGTTCATCACAAGTTGATCCCACCATATAATAGCATAGTCAGTAAACTCAATGACAACGAGTTTTACCTTTTTCTCCTCGGAGTAGTTATGGCACTCAAAGATTAACTCCACCTTCTTCTCCCACTCCAAGTATGCTTCTGGATCATTTTTCCCTTGGAATGTGGGTATCTTCATTTTTATGTTTCCTAGGTTCCTGTCAGTCCCATCTTGCCATCTTGGATCTCTTCGGAAACCTCTACCACGCCTTTCTCTCCTTGGCACAAACATGCCTTCATTGTTCAATGAAGCTTGATCTTCTTCATCTTCAAACTCATCCTCATGGGAGTCATCAGAATCATTCATCTGAGAACGTCTTTCTTGCCTTCTTGCATTAGGGCCTCTTTGAGGACGCTCCTCATGCAAAGTAGCAATAACAGTGTCTTGCCTATCTATCCGATCCCGAATCTCATTAAACACCACGTTCATGCGTTCAAATTGTTGTTGCATAGCCTGCAAAATGATGGACGACTCCTCCCCTCCTTCCCTATTTGATGTTTCACACCTGAAAGACATACTTTTGAAATAACAAAGAATTGTTAGAAATAATTCCTCACAACACTCCCTCACGTGTTGCACTCAAATTATGTCACTCCCACTCATGTTTCACTCTTAAATTGGCTTTTTCCCGATATTAGTCTCACACTCTCTTGCCTTTTTCCACTCGTAGCTACGCCTTTTCAGTTCTGCAATGAACTAATAAACTTGATCAAGAAATTCAACTTGTAGTGTTAAAACAAATACCAATGGCAGGAAAATATGGCAGAAATACCAAATCAAAGGAAGAAGACAAAAGAAAACTTTTTTTTTTTTTTTTTTGCTATTTCCTTTCAAATGTCTTTTTTTTCACTTTTTTTTTTTTTTTTTGGGAACTAGGTCCACGATTTTAACCTAGTGCAGTTCAACAAAAACAAAAAAATAAGAACGATAAATGAAGAACACAAAACAAACTGGCTAGGATGATAACACGAAACAAAAGATAAAGGGATAGAAAACTGATTTTAGAACCTGTGCTCTGATACCAAATGATGCGAACCTCAATCGACACGCTTTGAGACCCAACAAACAATATTGGAATATTTACCCAAGAAAGCTAAAATTCAGATTTATGATAGAAACCCTGACCTAACGTTTATAATTGAAACGCGAACCAAAGGTATAAGTTGACCTTGACCCAATTATTATAAAGAATCACGAACCAAAGGTATAAAGTTTGAACGCCACAAGGAAGAATCCCTGATAAGTTCACAGTTCTTGAAGAACCAAAAGAGAGCAAAGCCTCACCTTTTCTGAATTTTATTCAATAATTTTCTGAAAAACGTTTACAGACTTTCAGGCCTATTTAATGGTCCATAAAACTTGACAGACAAGAAAATATATTCTAAAATAACTCCTAATTGATACCTTACCATATCAGGAATCAAATTTGACCTAAAAGCATTAAATGCACCTAAAAACAAGGAAAATACCTAAAAAAACATACTAAATAATAAAACCCTAAATAAAAGTTGATTTGGTCTGAAATTAACATATCCAAAATAGGAAAAAATCTGCCTTAACTGATATAGAGCTGGAAAGTCAATCAGCCATTAATTCATGTCATAAATCACTCCAAATTAAGCTAGATCAGCCCTAAGTAGCTTAAATTAAATTTATTACACTTTAATCTTCCTTGGGCCAAGCTTGGAATGTCCTGCATTAGAATCAGCCCAAATCTCTTGAATCAGCCCATTAAGTGCTTCTTTGATCTTCTTGGATCTTGCTCTTGTAATAGGCCCAACTGGAACATGCAATGAATCGTTGAATGCTTGTTGATTCTCATCAGTAGCTCTCATGTAAAATCATTAAAGAGAAAGACTAATCAAAGATGGACTTTTACAGCCCATGGACTTTGAGAAATTTCCAGTTTGTGAATTTTGTTTGGAAGGAAAAATGACCAAACGACCTTTTAATGCAAAAAGTAGAAGAGCCCAAGAGTTGCTTGAATTAGTTCATACGGATGTATGTGGTCCCATGTCAACCCAAGCAAAAGGAGGTTATGAGTACTTCATCACTTTCACGGATGATTACTCAAGATATGGTTATGTGTACCTAATGAGACGGAAGTCCGAAATCTTTGAAAAGTTCAAAGAGTATAGGGTTGAAGTTGAAAATCAATTGGGTAAACGCATAAAAGCCATTCGATCTGATCGAGGTGGTGAATACCTTCTTGGGGATTTCAAGGATTACCTAATTCAAAATGGGATTGTCTCCCAATTGACTGCACGTGGAACTCCCCAACAAAATGGTGTAGCGGAAAGAAGGAATAGGACTCTTTTGGAAATGGTTAGGTCCACGATGAGTTACTCAATTTTACCAATTTCTTTTTAGGGATATGCACTAAAAACTGCTATGCATATTTTGAATTTGGTTCCATCAAAATCTGTTCCCAACACACCCAAGGAATTGTGGAGTAGGCTAAAGCCTAGTATGAAATATCTCCACATTTGGGGATGTCCAGCACATGTGTTGAAAGGGAAGTCTAATAAGTTGGAAGCTAAAACAGAAGTATGCATGTTTTTAAGGTATTCAAAGGAAACCAAGGGTTATTTATTCTATAATCATAAGAATAACAAAGTGTTTGTTAGTACGCATGCCAAATTTTTGGAAGATGATTATGTGAATAATTTTAATACTATAAGTAAAGTTGTATTGGCTGAAATAGATGAACCTGTAGTTGAACAACCAATGGATGAAATTAAGGATGATGTGACTATGTTAAATACACCACAAGGTACTACTCATGAGATGTCTAGTTCACTGGTGCCTCGTCTTAGTAGAAGAATTGTTTGGCGTCTTATAAGATTTAGAGGTTTGGGAGAAACTTATGAAGCTATCTCAGAAGAGGCTGAATCGGATCCTTACACTTATGATGAAATAATAAATGATATAGATGCACATCATTGGGTCCAAGCTATGAAATCTGAATTGGATTCTATGTATTCCAATCAAGTATAGGATCTTGTAAAGGTGTCTAATGACATTAAACCTGTTGGTTGCAAATAGGTTTACAAGAGGAAGAGAAGAATAGATGGAAAGGTTGAGACCTTTAAAGTAAGACTAGTGGCGAAAGGGTATACACAAAAGGAAGGTATTGATTATGATGAAACTTTTTCGCCAGTAACCATGCTTAAGTCTATCAGAATTCTCTTATCCATTACTGCTCATTATGATTAATTTGGCAAATGGATGTCAAGACTACATTTCTTAATGGCAATTTTGAAGAAGAAATATACATGTTGCAACTAAAAGGTTTCATAGCAAAGAACCAAGAGCATATGGTATGCAAGTTGAAAAGGTCCATTTATGGACTTAAGCAAGCATCTAGATCATGGAACATTAGATTTTATCAAGCGATCAAGTCATTTGGTTTTGAACAAAATCTTGATGAACCATGTGTGTACAAAAGACATCGAGATAAAGTAGTAATGTTCCTAGTGCTTCATGTTGATAATATTCTACTCATTGGGAATGATGTAAGGGTAATGTCATCGGTAAAGGTTTGGTTATCAAGCCAATTTGATATGAAGGACTTGGGTGAGGCTAACTTTATTCTAGGGATCAAGCTTTGGCAAGATCGCAACAATAAGATGTTAGGCTTATCACATGCAAAACTTCAAAAAAAGATTGCTTCCTTTTAGACATGGAGCTCCTCTATCTGATGACCAAAGGCCTAAGACTCAAGAGGAAAAAAAAATATGATGAGACAAATTCCTTATACTTCTGCAGTGAGAAATCTCATGTATGCCATGTTTTGTACTAGACCAGATATTTGTTATTCAGTTGACATGGTCAGTCGATATCAATCAAATCTAAGACCAAAACATTGGCAAGCTTGTTTACCGGTGTGAGAATTTAATTCCCATTGGCTATACAGATTCAAATTTCCAATCGGATCCAGATTTCAAAAAATCCACTTTAGGATATGTTTTCACCTTGGGAGGTAGAGCCATAAGTTGGAGGAATGTTAAGCAATCTTGTATTGCGGACTCCATTATGGAAGCTGAGTACGTTGCTTGATGCGAACCTCAATCGACACGCTTTGAGACCCAACAAAAATATTGGAATATTTATGATAGAGCCTAAATCAGATTTATGATAGAGAAGAAAAATGAGCAATATGCAACCAAAGCCAACAAGGGCCGTCGACAATTCCTCTTTGAATCGGGTGATTGGGTTTGGGTGCATATGAGAAAAGAAAGATTTCCAGCTAGTAGGCAGTCTAAGCTGCATCCTAAAGGGGATGATCCATTTCAAGTCCTTGAGAGAATCAATGATAATGCATATAAGTTGGATCTTCCAGGTGAGTATAACATTAGTGCTACATTTAATGTTTCTGATCTTTCTCCTTTTGATGTAGGTGACGATTCGAGGACGAATCTTTTCGAAGAGAAAGGAAATGATGAGAATCAACAAGCATTCAAGGATCGATTGCATGTTCCAGTTGGGCTTATTACAAGAGCAAGATCCAAGAAGATCAAAGAAGCACTTAATGGGCTGATTCAAGAGATTTGGGTTGATTCTAACGCAGGACATTCCAAGCTTGGCCCAAAGGAAGACGAAAGCGTAACAAATTTAATTCAAGCTATTTAGGGCTGATCTGGCTTAATTGGGAGTGATTTATGGCATGAATTAATGGCTGATTGGCTTTTCAGCTCTATATCAGTTAAGGCAAATTTTTTCCTATTTTGGATCTGCTAATTTCAGACCAAATCAACTTTTATTTAGGGTTTTATTATTTAGTACGTTTTTTTTAGGTATTTTCCTTGTTTTTAGGTGCAATTAATGCTTTTTAGGTCAAATTTGATTCCTGATATGGTAAGGTATCAATTAGGAGTTATTTTAGAATATATTTTCTTGTCTGTCAAGTTTTATGGAGCCCTTAAATACGTTCTGAAATTTGTAAACGTTTTTCAGAAAATTATTGAATAAAATTCAGAAAAGGTAAGGCTTTGCTCTCTTTTGGTTCTTCAAGAACTGTGAACTTCTCAAGGATTCTTCCTTGTGGCATTCAAACTTTATACATTGGTTCGTGATTCTTTATAATCATTGGGTCAAGGTCAACTTATACCTTTGGTTCGCGTTTCGATTATAAACGTTGAGTCAGGGTTTCTATCATAAATCTGATTTTTAGCTTTCCTAGGTTAAATATTCCAATATTTTTGTTGGGTCTCAAAGCGTGTCGATTGAGGTTCGCATCATTTGGTATCAGAGCACAGGTTCTAAAATCAGTTTTCTATCCCTTTATCTTTTGTTTCCTGTTATCATCCTATCCTGTTTCTTTTGTGTTCTTCATTCATCGTTCTTATTTTTTCGTTTTTGTTGAAGTGCACTAGGTTAAAATCGTGCACCTAGTTCCCAATAAAAAAAAACATGAAAAAAAAAAGACATCTGAAAGGAAAAAATAGCAAAAAAAAAAAATGTTTGTAGTTTCAGTTCTCTCAGACCAAAATATTGTTTTCTTTTTGTCTTCTTCCTTTGATTTGGTATTTCTGTCATATTTTCTTACCATTGGTATTTGTTTTAATACTACAAGTTGAATTTCTTGATCAAGTTTATTAGTTCATTGCAGAACTAAAAAGGCGAAGCTACGAGTGGAAAAAGGCAAGAGAGTGTGAGACTAATATCGGGACAAAGCCAATTTAAGAGTGAAACACGAGTGGGAGTGACATAATTTGAGTGCAAAAACGTGAGGGGGTATTGTGAGGAATTATTTCTAACAATTCTTTATTGTTTCAAAAGTATGTCTTTCAGGTGTGAAACATCAAATAGGGAAGGAGGGGAGGAGTCGTCCATCATTTTGCAGGCTATGCAACAACAATTTGAACGCATGAACGTGGTGTTAATGAGATTCGGGATCGAATGGATAGGCAAGACACTGTTATTGCTACTTTGCGTGAGGAGCATCCCCAAAGAGGCCCTAATGCTAGAAGGCAAGAAAGGCATTCTCGCATGAATGATTCTTGATGACTACCACGAGGTTGAGTTTGAAGATGAAGAAGATCAATCTTCATTGAACAATGAGGCAGGTTTGTGCCAAGGAGAGAAAGGCGTGGTAGAGGTTTCTGAAGAGATCCAAGATGGCAAGATGGGACTGACAGGAACCTAGGAAACATAAAAATGAAGATACCAACATTCCAAGGGAAAAATGATCCAGAAGCATACGTGGAG
>JACAVU010000008.1:25514801-25517301 GCA_014183005.1 Castanea mollissima | reverse complement strand
AATTATTTCTAACAATTCTCTGTTGTTTTAAAAGTATGTCTTCCAGGTGTGAAACATCAAATAGGGAAGGAGGGGAGGAGTTGTCCATCATTTTGCAGGCTATGCAACAACAATTTGAACACATGAACGTGGTGCTTAATGAGATTCGGGATCGGATGGATAAGCAAGACACTGTTATTGCTACTTTGTGTGAGGAGCGTCTCCAAAGAGGCCCTAATGCTAAAAGGCAAGAAAGGCATTCTCGCATGAATGATTCTGATGACTACCACGAGAATGAGTTTGAAGATGAAGAAGATCAAGCTTCACTGAACAATGAAGGCAGGTTTGTGCCAAGGAGAGAAAGGCGTGGTAGAGGTTTCTGAAGAGATCCAAGATGGCAAGATGGGACTGACAGGAACCTAGGAAACATAAAAATGAAGATACCCACATTCCAAGGGAAAAATGATCCAGAAGCATACTTGGAGTGGGAGAAGAAGGTGGAGTTAATCTTTGAGTGCCACAACTACTCCGAGGAGAAAAAGGTAAAACTCGCTGTCATTGAGTTTACTGACTATGCTATTATATGGTGGGATCAACTTGTGATGAACAGCAGGACAAACCATGAGAGACCTATTGAGAGTTAGGAGGAAATAAAGGCAATCATGAGAAGGCGGTTTGTTCCTAGTCACTACTATAGGGACTTGTATCAGAAACTACAGAGTCTTACTCAAGGCTATAGTAGCGTGGATGACAACCACAAGGAGATGGAGATTGCCATGATTCGGGCAAAATGTAGAGGAGGATAGAGAAGCTACCAGGGCAAGGTTTCTAAGTGGGCTGAATCGGGACATTGCCAATGTGGTGGAGTTGCAGCACTATATGGAGTTGGAGGACATGGTCCACATGGCAATAAAGGTGGAACGACAGCTTAAAAGGAAAGGAACTCGGTCATTTCAAAATTCGGGCTCCTCTTCTTCATGGAGGTCATATGGGAGGAAAGACGAAGGGGCTGTTTTCAAGTCCAAAGCTGAACCACCAAAAAGGAGGGATGAAGCTCCCAGTGTCAACAAAGGTAAAAATGAATCCCAACTCGTAATCGTGATATTAAGTGTTTTCGTTGTTTGGGAGCAGGTCATATTGCTTCACAATGCCCAAATAAGACTATGATCGCATGTATTGATGGAGAGGTCGAAACTGAAAGCGAGAAAGATGATGACCAGATTCCATCACTTGAGGATGCTTATGATGAGAAAGTGGAGTATCCGAATTTTAGCTTTCGTGGGCAAGTATTCCAATATTTTTGTTGGGACTCAAAGCGCGTCAATTTAGGTTTGTATCAACACTAGGCAAAGATTCGTCAAGTTCGTTAGTATTAAAACACACCTCTTTGTACGAGAGTACAAATATAGGTTGGTTTGTATAAAAAACACTCTTGACATCGCTAGCCTTAGCATAAAAACTCCCCTGTTTTTTTGTTTTCTCTCATTTTTTTTTCCACCCTCAACTGTCTTTTCACTCTTTTTTATGTTTTCACTCTCTTTTTTATGTTCACTCTCTTTTTTTTTCTTTCACTCTCGTCCTTCTCATCTTTTTCTGAACTCTCAGTCTCACAATTTTTCAAGCCATTCTCTCTTTTCAGTTTCACTTGATCTTCATACACTTGTCTTTGAGTCAACGGTACAAGAGTAATGGTTTTATAATCTTTAACAAAAGAATACCTATTCTTGAACCCATCATGATTGACCTTCCTGTCAAACTGCCATGGCCTGCCCAATAAAATGTGACCCGCTTTCATTGGAACAACATCACAAGTACTTCATCCTTGTACCTCCCAATTGAAAAAGAAACCAGTACTTGCTTATTTACCTTAACTTCTTCACAATCATTCAACCACTGCAACTTATATGGTCTAAGGTGTTTCAAAGTATGAAAATTCAAATTTTCAACTAAAGTAGTGCTAGCCACATTAGTACAGCTCCCCCTATCTATAATCATACTACAT
This sequence comes from Castanea mollissima, assembly GCA_014183005.1. Classification (NCBI taxonomy): domain Eukaryota; kingdom Viridiplantae; phylum Streptophyta; class Magnoliopsida; order Fagales; family Fagaceae; genus Castanea; species Castanea mollissima. The sequence continues at coordinate 25,515,320 of JACAVU010000008.1, read as the reverse complement.
ACCTTGTTGTTGACATGGCATCTAGTGTGAAAAATGTTCTCCCTTTGTTGTTCCATGTCATCCTCTTTGACTTGGACACTTAAAGCACACCTAGCCACAAGTGACTCGTCCTCTACTGGATACTCCACTTCCTCATCACAAGCATCCTCAAGTGATGGAATCTGGTCATCATTTTCCTCGCTTTTAGTTTCCACCTCTCCATCAATACGTGTAATCATGGTCCTCCTATTTGGGCAATGTGAAGCAATATGACCTACTCCCAACAACGAAAATACTTAATATCACGATTACGAGTTTGTGATTCATTTTTACCTTTGTTGATACTGGGAGCTTCATCTCTCCTTTTTTGTGGTTCGGCTTTGGGCTTGAGAACAGCCCCTTCATCTTTCCTCCCATTTGACCTCCATGAATAGAGGAGCCCAAATTTTGAAATGACCGAGTTCCTTTCCCTTTAAGCTGTCGTTCCACCTTTATTGCCATGTGCACCATGTCCTCCAACTCCACATATTGCTGCAACTC
>JACAVU010000008.1:25502301-25509801 GCA_014183005.1 Castanea mollissima | reverse complement strand
CGTTCATGCGTTCAAATTTTTGTTGCATAGCCTGCAAAATGATGGACGACTCCTCCCCTCCTTCTCTATTTGATGTTTCACACCTGAAAAGCATACTTTTGAAACAACAAAGAATTGTTAGAAATATTCCTCACAATACTCCCTCACGTGTTTGTACTCAAATTATGTCACTCCCACTCGTGTTTCACTCTTAAATTGGCTTTTTCCCTATATTAGTCTCACACTCTCTTGCCTTTTTCCACTCGTAGCTTCGCATTTTCAATTCTGCAATGAACTAATAAACTTGATCAAGAAATTCAACTTGTAGTGTTAAAACAAATACCAATGGCAAGAAAATTTGACAGAAATACCAAATCAAAGGAAGAAGACAAAAGAAAACAATATTTTGGTCTGAGAGAACTGAAACTGCAAGCAATTTTTTTTTCTTTTCTGTTTCTTTTCTAACTTTTTTTTTTTTTTGGAGCTGGGTGCACAATTTTAACCTAGTGCACTTCAAAAAAAATACAAATAAAAAAAAATAAGAACGATGAATGAAGAACACAAAAGAAACAAGAAATGATGATAACAGGAAACAAAAAGATAAAGGGATAGGAAACTGATTTTGGAACCTGTGCTCTGATACCAAATGATGCGAACCTCAATCGACACGCTTTGAGACCCAACAAAAATATTGAAATATTTAACCCAGGAGAGCTAAAAATCATATTTATGATAGAAACCCTGACCCAACGTTTATAATCGAAACCTGAACCAAAGGTATAAGTTGACCTTGACCTTGACCCAATGATTATAAAGAATCACGAACCAAAGGTATAAAGTTTGAACGCCACAAGGAAGAATCCCTGATAAGTTTACAGTTCTTGAAGAACCAAAAGAGAGCAAAGCCTCACATTTTCTGAATTTTATTCAATAATATTCTGAAAAACATTTACAAACTTCAGAGCCTATTTAAGGGCTTCATAAAACTTGACAGACAAGAAAATATATTCTAAAATAACTCCAAATTGATACCTTACCATACCAGGAATCAAATTTGACCTAAAAAGCATTAAATGCACCTAAAAATAAGGAAAATACTTAAAAAATGTACTAAATAATAAAACTCTAAATAATAGTTGATTTGGTCTGAAATTAGTAGATCCAAAATAGGAAAAAAATCTGTCTTAACTGATATAGAGCTGGAAAGTAAATTAGCCATTAATTCAAGCCATAAATCACTTCCAATTAAGCCAGATCAGCCCTAAATAGCTTGAATTAAATTTATTACACTTTCATCTTCCTTTGGGCCAAGCTTGGAATGTCCTGCGTTAGAATCAACCCAAATCTCTTGAATCAACCCATTAAGTGTTTCTTTGATCTTCTTGGATCTTGCTCTTATAATAGGCCCAACTGGAACATGCAATGAATCCTTGAGTACTTGTTGATTCTCATCATTGCTAATTGCTATTTTATTGAATTGTAATTGATTTGACTGAGGGGAACGATAAAAAATCATGCCTAGGAGCTTTTGCTTTAAGGTATTCTTTTAAACTTTTCTTTTCTTTTCTTTTCTACCTTTAATCTTTGTTTTAATCTATTTCTTTTGTTTAGTTTATGCTTACACATGTTTGTTTAGGTTAGTTTTAGGTTTACTATATGTCTTTAAGCATGTTGGGTTACTAGATTTTACGTTTTATGTTTTGTTTAGCTTCTACTCTGTTTCTGTGTAAATTAGGTTTTCTAGGTAAGGATCTGCGTATGCATGATCTAGCCTATGCATGCAGTCTGAACTCATGCGTACGCAAATCTATTCTAGCATGTGTGATGTCGTTACCCAGAAACCCTAATTTTTGTTTGTTTTGCTTCTGCATTCATATGTATATTTTAGGTAGCCCTCTTTTCATATGTTTCAAGCCCTATAACTGTTTTTTTACCTTTTAACATGTTTCTTTGTTATCACATGTGTAGATTAGGGTTTCTTAGTATTAATGACATTCATTCATATGTTCATGATTTGATGTCATAGGTGTTGTGTTATTGAGAAGTACGTAAATGATAAGTCATGAATTAGCAATGTCCATGCATTGTATTAGGGTTTTCACCTTGATGATATGATAGAACGTGCTTAGATGTATGATTACGGTTTTGTAATATGTTTGCCTTGCTATGATGATAAGCTTGCTGCCTTGTCATAGATGTATGATAAGGTTTTCATATTTTAGTTGGATGCTAGGGTTTTTTATGTGAACCTCAATCGATACGCTTTGAGACCCAACAAAAATATTGGAATTCTTGCCCAAGAAAGCTAAAATTCAGATTTTTTATAGAAACCCTGACCCAATGTTTATAATCGAAACGCGCACCAAAGGTATAAGTTGACCTTGACCCAATGATTATAAAGAATCACGAACCAAAGGTATAAAGTTTGAACGCTACAAGGAAGAATCCTTGATAAGTTCTTGAAGAACCAAAAGAGAGCAAAGCCTCACCTTTTCTGATTTCTATTCAATAATATTATGTAAAACGTTTACAGACTTCAGGGCCTATTTAAGGGCTACATAAAACTTGACAGACAAGAAAATATATTCTAAAATAACTCCTAATTGATACCTTACCATATCTTGAATCAAATTTGACCTAAAACGCATTAAATGCACCTAAAAACAAGGAATTAAATCACCTAAACCTAAAATAACGTTTTTACATAAAAATACCAAAAATAATAAATTACAATAATTAAACAGTAAATTGTGTCCTACATCAGTTTTCTTTTATGCCTTGGCTCTCTTTTATTTTAGATTGATGAGTATCTACGTTTTGGGATGAAAGATACCATGATCGTATGCATAGATATATGTTAGTGTGTGTGTGTGTGTGTGTGTGTGTGTCTGTGTGTGTGTGAGTATAGATGCAAGTGTTGAGAGTGGTTTTAATAAGGTTAAGGTATAAGACACAATGGTGGGAGGCCTTAGGTTGGGCGATCTTGGGTGCCTAACACATTCCCAAGAGCGTACCTTAATTCTGAACCCAGACTCTAATAGTAAGATCAAAGGTCCTTCCACAAAAAGACACTATATTCATGGTTCCTAGACCATATAAGTAGGTGGCAACTCCATTTCTATTGTGCCCACAAAGGTGCTGCTTCAGAATAACTAATAAACAGAGAAATTCAAAAGGACAAGTCTATTTGCAGCAAAATGGGGACCACTATTCAAAAGTCCCGCGAAAAAAATAGCAGGAGTGTTCGCATATTGTTGATGCTCATTTTTTGCAAATTCATATCCAAAAGCCCATGAGGAAGAAAGCCTAAAAGCCCATATAAAGGAAAAGCCGAATAAAAAGTAAGGCCCAAAGGTCCCCCAAGTAGACCAAAGAGCAAGAAAGGCCCAAAGAAAATAGAAAAAAAAACAAAAGCATAGAATACAGATCTACTATAGAATACAAATCTTCAGCAAAATGACTTGAACAGATCAAGGCAAAATTGGGTCTGGGACCCTTTTGATCCAATAAACATTATTTGGCCTACAAAGGCCCGAATCCTTTTGTATAAAAGGATAAAAGTGAAAACTAATATGAAGAAATATGATGAAAAGAAACAAGGAGCAACAGAAAGTGTCAGCAGCAAAAACTGTGTGAAGGAAAGAAAAGCTAAACCAAAGGAAATGACAAATGATAGGCCAAGAATGTATTGACCCCTTAGGTAAATTAACCAATTAAATAGTCAAGTGAATTAATTAAGTCAATTTAACATGCAATACTCGTGGTAGTACAAACAAATCACCAAATTATCTAAATGTAGTGAAAATTAAATTTGACACAGGTGATTTGTTTACGAATGAGGAAAACTACCGAGGTAAAACCCCACTAGGTGAATTTAAGGTCACCACTTTTGAGAATCTACTATTATCAAAACAAACGGTTACAAGTAAAGGAATCTTAGTACCTTATACCAACCTACAGTTGAACCCTTACCCCAATACACAATTGAACTTGTAATTTAGTGACAATCTCTCCTTTCAATGCACGGCTCGGTGTCACTCAAGGTAGTAGCAAGGGCTTTGCTTTTCCCAATGACCTTGAGATAAGTTGGACATTCCTGTTTCATGTGTCCAAAGCCTTGACATCCAAAGCACTTTGGTCCGAAGGGAACAGTGTACTGATCGCCATCTTTAGCATCATTCTTTCCTTTATCTTAACTCTTGAATTAAGAGAACTAGATTGCCTATGGTCCTTGTCAAAGCCTTTCACATTGGCATTCTTCATAAACTTCTTGAATTGCCTTGTGATGTAGGACTTCATCATGGAATCTTCATCATCAAAAGACTCGTCGGTGTCACTGTTTTTGACCTTTAGTGCCATGCTCTTGCTCTTGCTCTTGCTCAATTTTCCAATCCTAGACAAACCCAATTCATAGGTTTACAAGTTGCCAACCATCTCTGTCCAGTTAAATTTAGTCAATGTCCTTGGATTCCTCAATGACAACAATCTTGGCATGGAATCTCTCTGGAAGAGATCTGAGCACCTTTCTAACAATCTTGAGTTCTAGAATGGTTTTCCCAAGATTAAATGCAGAGTTCACTATGTCCTTCAGCTTGGCATGAAATTCATCAAATGACTCATCCTTCTCTATCTTAATCTCTTCAAAGCTCGTGGTAAGCCTTTGAAATTTTGAATCCTTGATAGCCTTAGTTCCTTTATAGGTTGTAAAAGGATGGTCCATGCTTCCTTAGCAATTTCAGTGGAGGATATCTTCTTGAACTCCTCATTTGTGACTGCACTTAATAAAGCATTCAATGCTCTACTGTTGAAATTTGCCGCTTTGATCTTAGCATCATCCCAATCAGCCAGCGCTTCCTTTGGCTTGATCCAGCCTATCTCCATAACTTGACACACCTTCTCATCTAAAGACTGCAAAAAAGCTCTCATGCGTACTTTCTAATATGCATAGTTAGTGCCATCAAATAAAGGAGTGATAATTAATGATTGTCCTCTATCCATAACAAACAGGAGTCAATGGATCAAACAGCAAAGATTAACCCTAATCGAAGTGTGCATGCTCTAATACCACTTGATAGGCTAAGAATGTATTAACCCTTTAAGTAAATTGACCAATTAATTAGCCAAATGAATTAATTAAGTCAATTTAACATGCAATACAGGTGGTAGCACAAACAAATCAGCAAATTATCTAAATGCAGTAGAAATTAAATTTGACACGGGTGATTTTTTTACAAATAAGGAAAACTACCGAGGCAAAACCCCACCAGGTGAATTTAAGGTCACCACTCCCAAGAATCCACTATTATCAAAACAAGCGGTAACAAGGAAAGGAATCCCAGTACCTTATACCAACCTACAGTTGAACCCTTACCTCAATACACAATTGGACTTGTAATGTAGTGACAATCTCTCCTTTTAATGCACGGCTCCCAGTACGTGACTAACCAATCGATGCACGGATCCTAGCGGCTTACTCTTTTGCACAAATCCCAGTACGTGACTAACACACCAACTTGAGAAAGATATTGGCTGCAAAATTCTTCAGTTCATCCACACGATGAAGATCAAAAAGCTCATTGGTAACAAAACCCTACCACGTACAAAAGCAACAGCTTCTTCAAGAGAAAGATGAACTAGGGCAAATTGTCTCCGGTCACAACTTGAGTGAATAATCACTTTGCATCAAGTTGTATCACCTTTGACGGCACTTAAAATAATCATTATATATGTATAAGGTTATGAGAAAAGAAACCCTACATAAATAGCTTGGATATGCGTGAAAAATAGATCTAAAAATCTGAATTTTGTAATTCTCAATAGATAGGTTATCTATCAAACTACTATCGAGCATCGGGCTAAAATTCTCTTTTAAACCTCGATAGATACAATCTGTCGAGCTATCTAGCGAGCTTTAAAATACAGCACTTCTTTACTTGTTTCTTGAACAGATTTGCATGGCTTCAATACCTAGACTCGAACCCTTGTTCCTTGAAGTATTAAATCATCTTAGATCTACCCAATTACAAATAAAGTGTGTTTTGTCAAATGATTATCCAATTCTAAATAACATATGTTTATAACAATTTTCACATATGTCCTAACAACAAACATAGCAAGAAACGCATGAAGAAATAAGACAAGACCGGTGGCAAAAAACGCATGAAGAAGAAAGAAAACAAAATTAGAGAAAAGACAAAAGAAAACAAGGCAAGCCCAAAAGCCTATACCTTATTCCATAAAGGATAAACATGGGCCTAATAGACACACAACAGAATGGAATAAAGCTAATCTGCTATGGCAAAAATAGCGTGAGAACGAAAGGAAAAAAAAAAAAAAAAAGGATAATGGAGTAAGCACATAAGGGCTGAAGCACCACCAACCTGTACCTAGCGAATACAAGGGAGGTAGGTCCACGGTCAAGGGATTCAAAGAGTGTGGTTTAATGGTGGGAGAAAAAGGGGTTTATATTCCAGCCATGGCTTCTTTTGGGATGGTATCTTACCTGAAAGAGGTAGTAGATGGCTAGGATCACCTGATACATGCCATAAAGGTAGGTGGTGAGGTAGCTTAATCTTTATCCATTTGAATCCAGAGGGAAAGACTTATAGCAAAAACAAACAAAAGGGAATTTTGTCTTGAAATGAGTAGTGGTGGAGTGAGAATGTACTAAGCAGTGGTAGTGGCCGAGCAACTAATGGTTTGGTAGATAGTCCTGAAGGAATGCCCATAACAAACTAAAATAATTGGTAAAGCCCTAGGGGTAAAAGGAAGAAATCACATGGAATCAATTCACTGTAAAAGGGGGAAGTAACCAAAGATAAAAGGGAGAGTGACCCACGGCAAGGCAGTGACAAACAAAAAAAAATTGAGAAAGAAAAAAGAACAAAGAAAAAGGAAAAAAAAAAAAGTGGTAAAAGAGAGAGAGAAAACATGGCAGAAATTAGCGGCATCCATCAATAGACTATATTTTCCCTTTCTCTTTAGCAAACATACTCTTTGGAATCCCTAAAACGGTAACAAGTAGTCATTTAATAGCAGAAGCTTATAACAAGGTTGTTCAAGTTCGGGTTCGGGTTCGGGTTCCTTTTTGGTTCACTTCTTGCGAGAAGATTCAATATTTTATCTTTGTCACGAACATTTACATCTATTCTGCTGTAGCACCTTTTTTTTTATCATATTTGCTACATCAATTGTCTTGTCGTGTTATCTTTATTTGCTATATTAGTTATTCTGTTGTAGCACATTTTTATCATATTTTCCATATTAGCTATTATGCTTGCTAAACCTTTTTCTGCTGAAGTTTTCATTTTTCCTCTTTGTTATTATGTGTTTTAATTTTAATACGGACTAATCATTATTCTACCATGTGTGTGTGTGTGGATATGTATAAGTATATATACACATATATGTATGTATATATATTGAGAATATACTAACCTTTGTCAACTAACGCTTACTTGATGGGTATTTTCTTCAGGTTTTAGAGTTGTTTATGTGCAGAGAGGGGAGAAATGTTTTCTA
>JACAVU010000008.1:25437301-25497301 GCA_014183005.1 Castanea mollissima | reverse complement strand
TTTGCATTAAACTAATAAAATTGATCAAGAAATTTAACTTGTAGTGTTTAAACAAATACCAACGGCAAGAAAATATGACAGTAACACTAAATCAAATGACGAGGACAAAAGAAAACGATATTCTGGTCTGAGAGAAATTGAAACTACAAACAATTTTTTCTTTTTTACTTTTTTCTAATTCTTTTCTAATGTCTTTTTTTTTTTGGGAGCTGGGTGCACGATTTTAGCCTAGTGCACTTCAACAAAAATAAAAAATAAAAATAAGAACGATGAATGAAGAACACAAAAGGAATAGGATAGGATGATAACACGAAACAAAAAAAATAAAGGGATAGAAAACTGGTTTTAGAACCTGTGCCCTGATACCAAATGATGCGAACCTCAATCGACACGCTTTGAGACCCAACAAAAATAGTGGAATACTTACCCAAGAAAGCTAAAATTCAGATTTTTGATAGAACCCTGACCCAACATTTATAAGAGAAACGCGAACCAAAGGTATAAGTTGACCTTGACCCAATGATTATAAAGAATCACGAACCAAAGGTATAAAGTTTGAACGCCACAAAGAAGTATCCCTGATAAGTTCACAGTTCTTGAAGAACCAAAAGAAGAGCAAAGCCTGACATTTTCTTATTTTTATTCAATAATATCATGAAAAACGTTACAAACTTCAGAGCCTATTTAAGGGTTCCATAAAACTTGACAGACAAAAAAATATATTCTAAAATAACTCCTAATTGATACCTTACCATATCAGGAATCAAATTTGACCTAAAAGGCATTAAATGCACCTAAAAACAAGGAAATTCCTAAAAAACGTACTAAATAATAAAACCTAAATAAAAGTTGATTTGGTCTGAAATTAGCAGATCCAAAATAGGAAAAAATCTGCCTTAACTGATATAGAGCTGGAAAGTCAATCAGCCATTAATTCATGCCATAAATCACTCGCAATATAGCCAGATCAGCCCTAAATAGCTTGAATTAAATTTGTTATGTTTTCAGCTTTCTTTGGGCCAAGCTTGGAATGTCATGCGTTAGAACCAGCCCAAATCTCTTTAATCATCCCATTAGGTGCTTCCTTGATCTTCTTGGATCTTGCTCTTGTAATAGGCCAAACTGGAACATGCAATGGATCCTTGAATGCTTGTTGATTCTCATCAACTATAGTAAAGAGAAGTTTCAGATCTAGTACAAAACATTTGTCCCTAGACCCTACAATCCCCGTAGATTAACTCACAACAAAAACCTTCTACCACTTCAAAACCTCTGAACTCTTCAATATATAAACATCATCCTTTAATGCACGGATCCCAATACGTGACTCACTTCTTTGCACGAATCCCAGTAGGTGACTCACTCACCAACTTGAGAAGATTGTTGTCAGCTACAAAGTTCTTCATTTCATCAATCAATGAAGATCAAGAAGCACTTGGTTACAAAACCCTAAGGCGCAAAGATGCAGTAGCTTCTTTTTGAGAGAATAAGGCTTTAGTCACCTTTTGGATATGTTCTCCTTATATTCTCTTGTGTGACGGCCTCTAAAATAAGAATTATATATGTCTAGGGTTGTGAGAAAAGAAACCCTACACAAATACAGAAGCCAGGCCCAAAAATCAGATCTGAAAATTCTGATTTTTGTAACCTCGATAGATACCTCGATAGATAGCAACTGTCGAGCCTCATTAAACCTTGATAGATAGCTATCTGTCGAGAAGGTGTCAAGCAACTATCCGCAGGTGTCCATCAGGTGTCCAGCTTTAATAAACACCTTTTCTTCACTTGTTTCTTGGTCCAATCTTCATGACTTTAATACTAAATTTGAAAAACATGTTCTTTGAAGTATTAAACACATTCTAGATCTATCCAAATACAAGTAAAGTGCGTTTTGTCAAAGGATTAGTCAATTACATAAAAAAATGACATATGTTCTTATTAAGTGAACCACATATGTCCTAACAAAAAGGAAACAAGGCAAACCCAAAAGCTCATGCCCTCTTCCCTAGGGGATAAACTCGAGCAGAGGAGACATGCACCAAAACAAAACAAAACCAATCTGCAACAGTATAAATGGCGTGGGAATGAAAGAAAATAAAAATAGAGGATAGTGGAGCATGCATACAATGGCCGGAGTACCACCAACCTGTACCCAGTCAATATAAGGGAAGTGGGTCCATAGTTAAGGGATTCAGAGGATGTGGTGTGGTGGAGGGGGGAAAAAACCTATTTTCGATTTCCAGTCAGGGCCTCCTTTAGGGAAATGTTTGTTGAGATGACATTTTGCCAAAAGAGGTGGTAGATGGCTGGGACCACTCGATGCATGCTAAAGAGGTAGGTAGTAAGAAACCCCAAGGCCTTATCCATTAAAACAGAGAGGAAAGGCTCATAGCAAGAGGGAACAAAAGGAAAGTTTGTCATGTGACAAGTAGTGAAAGAAAGAGAATACACTAGGCATGTCTAATAGTGGTAGTGGGTAGGCAACTAATGGGTTAGTGGGCAACTCTGAAGGGATGTCCACTGTAGACCAGAAACAATTGGTGAGGCCTACGGGGTAAAATAGTGAAATCCCATGAGGTTAAGCCAATATAAATAGGAATAGTAGCCACAAAAGAAGGGAGGAGGAATGAAGGCAGGAAAAACGGAGAGAACAATAAGAAAAAAATAACAAAAAGAGAGAAGAGCAAAGTGAAAAGAAAAGAGAGTAAGCACGGTAGAAAGACATGCATCAATCCCTCCCTCTTAAGCAAATCCACTCTTTGAAATCCCAGAAGCAACAACAAGTAGCCATCTAAGCTCATTTCCCAAAATGCACAACTTTAATGGCATAGTCCAATAGTAAGGTTGTTCAAGTTAGGGTTCCAATTATATTTGGTTAACTTCCTGTGGGATGATTCACCATCTTGTTCTTATTACAAACTTTTGCACATAATAACTTTATCTACTGTAAATGCATTATATTTTTAGTATCAGTTGTTCTACCGCAGAATTCTTATTATATTTTGTTGTATTAGTTGCTCTGCCATAGTATCTTTATCATATCTGCAGTATTAGTTGCTCTGCTGTAGTACCTTTATTATATTTACTGCATTAGTTGTTCCGCTAACTGAATGTCCTTGTTGTAACTAATCCATTTGTTATGGCTAGCTTGCTGCCATAAGGCATTTACTCTTAAGTTCATAAAACGTGTACTAATGTCTACAGAGTAAAGTACATATGTATTTGTTTGTCTTTGTTGTCTCTGTTTTTGGATGTTAGGCTTGCGCATAGACTGGCCTATAGCATAGTCCTGCTAGAATATTGGGCTAGGCCCAACTTTCCGACCCACAGTAGAATGAGCCTGTGCACAGTAGAACAGGCCTTAGCCTGTTAACAAAAAATCTACCTACAAGGTATCCTAGTTATTGACGTATGTTCCACGTGCAAAGGAGAAACTGAATCCTCATCACGTCTATTCCTTAAGGGGATGTTTGGTTTGCTGTGATGTTACATTACGCCATAATATTACATTATTGTAATTTTGCTAGAGCTATTTGGCATGGTTCGGATCTTTCCATTAAAACTATTGACCTTAACCAAACTGTGGATAGTCAATGGCTAGCAAACTATATTTTGGAGAACAAAAAATTAAAACATGAAAACTTAAAACTTCTGCAAGCTCTCTTATGAACAATTTGGAACCACAAAAGCCAATTTATACTTATACATGAAGGCAAAACAGAAGCCTAAACCTCTCAGGAAAAAAAATGGATAATAAGAAATGATAATTACTTATCATGATTGGCAGCCAAAGAGACAAAAAGACCGGAAGAAGTGGGTATGCTTTTGAAGCAATAAATAAGGAGAGGAATTAAAGATCCTCAGAGGATGTAATAGTAATGGTGTTGGCACTCTACTAGTCATGGCAACTAAGGAAGCACGAGTGGAGGCATTAATAATGCAGGCTAAAGAGCTCGGTTTTCTTCACATCATTTTGCTCATAGAATGTTGATATGTGGAGCAAGTTTGCAATAATAAGAGAAGACTTTATTGGCAAGATCTAGCAATGCTTTCTGATCACCTGAAAGTTCTACACGAATGAAAGTCAACAGCATGACTGTTCCTAGAGTAATTTTATCTGATGCAGTTGTTAGAGCATTCCCATCATAGCTTTCAAAATTTTTATCATTTAGCATCTCAAAAAGTCACTTTATCAATTTTAACACCTTATTTTACAATACACCCTACATCAAAAGTTTTATTTTTTTACCACTTCATTTAAAATAATAATAAAAAACTATCGTGACAAACATTAAAAGCATTGCCACTTATCTAAGGAATATAATAATATTTCTTGTTATAAGATTTGAGCTACTTATGGCAGTCTACTGTAGCTCATATGCCAAAATTTATAGAAATAGCATCTTTGTTGTAGGGTGTTTTTTGTGGAATGGGGTGCTAAAATTTGACTTTTAAGCTTTTAAAAGTCTTATTGTGAATGCTCTTATGGCCTCCTTAGACACAAAAATGCTTGTTCACTACAACTGGGTACACTTAGATATTTGTTATGCTTAATCCAGATGTATAGTGCTTGGTTTTTGTTAATGATAGTATATTAAAATATATAACTGCAAAATGGGATAGAAAATTATTTGAGATGATTAAACTATTTTCATAGTTAATAAGATAAATATAATTCTAATGGAAGTAGAATTTTTAATTTTTTGTAACTTAGAAAATAGAGTTTCAGCTAAATTATATTAATTATCATGACAATTAATAATTTAAACTAGTTTAATGATTAGTAAGAGTATCCATATTTAGTTATGAAATTTAAGGTTGTTGTTGTTGTTATTTTTATTTTCTTTTTCAAGATTAAAAAGAGTGGGGACTTTCCTTTTTTTTTTTTTCTTTTTTTCTAAGAAGAATGCTACAAATTTTATTAAGAAAGCTAGTTAGATGATTAGATCAACTATAAATACAGCATTAAAAGTGTGAATGAACATTCTTCATTTGCACTAAGAAACTACTGACATGTCTAATAAGGTCGTGAGCAACTAAACTTCCTTGTCTCTTAGTACGAGGAAAAACAACATCAACAAAGAAATTCGATAAAAATATTGCTTTGTCTTTGATATGACCAAAAGAAACATCGTCCCAAATCAAAGCTTTAATGATTACTTCATAATCGCCTTCAAGAATAATGGAAGAGACACAATATCCTTAGCAAAGAGTAAAGCTCTAACGGCATCCAAGACTTCAACTTCATTCACAGATTGTGGGAGAGTGGATTTGTCTAACATCGAAGCAATAATCAGCCCCCTCTCATTTCGGATGGCAGCACCAAAACTAGCTAGCCCTTCTTCTGTGACTTTGACATGAGAAAGAGAGACTTTTTATTTCTGATTTTAGTTTGGTAATTTTTTCTAATCAAATTTAAATTTAAAAAATCACAAAAATTGCATTATAATTTTGGTTTAGCACATGAGAGATGATGTAGCGGTCTTGGCTAGAAGGGCAGCATTGATAATACATTAACAATATATAGAATAGAGACCAAATTTTTTAAATCAATCCAAGATGTAGGATCAATCTAAGCTATTGGTTATTGCTAGATTCTATAAAAAAAAAAATTGTTATTGGTTACTAATAAATTAATTACACAATAATATAATTTTCAATACATTTTTGGAAACATTTATTAGGTTTAAAATAATAAATATAGAGGAAAAAAACCTCTTCAAATTTTTTTGATGATCAGGTTTTGGATATGATTTTCACTTTCCTAAAAAAAGGTTTTGGGCATTATATGGACAAAAGAAAATGATGTGATGTTACTATAAATATAAGATTAAAAAAAAGGAGAAAAATTGTAATGACCAGAAATCACCATAAACACTTGTTGTTTCAAACAAAAGCAGTTGAAAATTAATTACAGCATGTGGTAATAAAAGAGATCCAATCATAGGAGATCAAATTTAAAATATTAGTTTTTCTTAAAAAAAATTAAAATAATGGTGTTTCTATAAAAGAAAAAATAGAGAAGAAATAAATGCCAAAATATAGGGATTAAAAAGGTGTTTTTGTTTGTTGCAAAATAATAAAACTATAAACACAATATTTTTACAACAATTTTTAAATAATATATTATTAATGGTTGGTAAAAAAGTGATATAAGATAAAATCTTTAGTAATAATTTATCAAAGTTGTTAATAATTAGTTAAAAAGTGTTGATACCCATTTTCTGACAAAAGGCCCAATGGCAGGAAATCCCTACAGCGAGGAAGGGTGAAAAAGCCAGGAAGCAAAAAAGAAAAAGAAAAAAAAGAGTAAATGGGTGGGGGAAGTCCAAGGAAAAAGGTAATAAGCCCAATGGTCCAATTGTTGGGGTTTATGCCTTAAAATCTAATTTATTGGCATGTCATAAATAATTAAATTATTTAATTATATGAGATTATTTATAAATGAACTAATGAGATATTATCATAGTCCATGAGATGCATTGTATGTGATTTATGTGAAAAGTCACAGAAGATATAAATTACAAGTTCCTTGTAAACTCAAAATGTAGTCCGTAGTCAGTGATGAAATTGGGTGTTTTATCTGCGAAGACTATAACACATCAACTAAGATGATTTGTCTTAATCATGGAAATGGAGACTTCTAGTTGATGTGTCTTAAGAGTTAAGACATATTGAACTGGACCGCTGTGAGATTAATTATTCAATCAACAACTGTCACCTGAATAATTAATTTCACGACTTCTAATTTTATAGACTCTTAATCCTGAGAGAGTAGTAAACTCGATCATGAAATGTAGGTTACTTTGATATATCAGGAGTGAGATCTAATATTCACGGTCAAAACTTCAGTATGTTGGGTAATCACACATAGTATTGAGGGAACACATATATTCAAGATGGAACTATAATATCTTTTTATAGAGACACGAAATATCCCCTTGAAATAAGTTTAATGAAAACTGGTTATTCAGAGCAACTACTTTAGTAAGGAGTTACTAAAGGTTATATTTATTGAAATTGGATTTCAATAAATGTGAATAACTAAAAGATTAAATTGGGTACTTAAGGATAAAATAATTGTTTACAAAGTAACAGTTTATTATGACTTTGTTCACTATGGATATTTCATAGAGAGGTCAAATGATATTATTAGAGCCTTGTGATATAATTCATTAATAAGGTCTTGAGTGCAATTATATTTATATAGTGATATTAAATATAATTAATGGTAACTTTGGACTTGTCAAAAGTTGACAGAAAAGCCCAAGGGCCATTGGAACTAGTGTCTTATTGGACCGTTTTGGTCCCACTCCAAGCCACACACTAAAATCAATTGGAAAAACTCAATAGGCCAGCCCAATTAGATAATCAGTTAGTTATAAAAGGAGAAACATACAAAATTTTTTATATAAAAAAAAAATACATCATTGTGAAATGGTGTGTATGTGTGAGTAAAGCCACTCAATTATTCTCCCTTGGAAACTGATTGAGAGACCACACTTCTTGGGCGTAAAGTGGAATTGGAGTGAAGATTAAAAGTGTTCTCAAGTACTTCTAATTTTTTTGTTTTAAATTTCACTGCACCAAGGTATGCTATTTTGCTCTTAAATTTCGAAATTTATATTGTGCATAGTTACAGTAGAGTTAAAAATATAGATTTAAAATTGTAGATATGTGTGAGAAACATTTACAAGTGTAAAAATAGTGAAGCCAAAGTATCAAATTAGCATAAATTATGAATGCTTAGACTTATTTTTTAACAATTTATATCCAAAATAAACGACTTTTCAAAATAAATTATGATATTTCCTAGAGTGTGTGTTACTTAACAATGATATGATATTCATAAAAGAGATCATGTATAAATAAGTAAGCAATCAAATTTTAATTTATATCTAAAATTGAAATAAAGTGTCAACCACAATTGATAATATATTATAAAATTAATTTTCAAGATTGTAAATTTCTTATATGTTTTTATTCTTGATCAAATGAGTTGTCCAATAAGTCATTTGTAATTTTGTTTTATATTTTGGAATGTTGATATTGTGTAGAAATAAAACATGTGTATTTGTTTTACTTATGTTTGTGTTATTTTGTTTTAGATAACAATGTTCGGATTTGTATAATTTTAAAATTATTGAATAAATATTAATAAGTTTAATTGAATTTATTCTTGATATAAGTGGTGAAGTCAAAATAATACATTTTACATCAAATAATTTGTTGCATAACTTTCCAAATGACAAATACATATTGTTTTATTTATTAAAAAAAATTCATGTGAAAAATACGAGTTAATCCGACCCAATCCGATCCGACCCGCAGCCCGATTGACCCGAACCCCTTTTTAACCCGTTTAAGATGACCCATTTTGACCCATGACCTATTTAACCCGCAACCCTTTGACCCGACCCGAATCCGACCTGACTATTTTGCCATGTCTTTGTAAACTCCAGCTACGACTTATTATAGCTCGTTGGCGTTACAGTACATAAAATGAAATTGTTAAATTTTTTTTTGCTGAATTTTTTTGTTTTTTTTTTTTGCTGAATAAAAGAAATTGTTAATTAAACCAATTCAATTGCCTTTTATTCATCTCTATAATAGTCTATATCTATACTCACCATCAGATCCAGAATTTAGCTAAATAAAAAAAGAAAAACACACGCACACAAACGCAAACATAAACACAAACAACTACTCAGAGCTGTAGGCAGCGGTGACCCCTTGCTTGTATCTATCTTATTCCTCCTCATCAGGCTCAAGGGGTCGCCTCTTTGCTTTTCTCTTTTTATTTTTACCTGTGTCTTCTCTAGAAAATAAACAAACACTCTCTCTCTCTCTCTCTCAAATATGTCGGAAATGGCGAACACAGATCCCGAAGGAATCGACGGAGTTCGGATGAGTTGGAACGTGTGGCCACGAACGAAGGTTGAAGCGAGCAAGTGCGTGATCCCACTCGCTGCCTCCATTTCTCCGATCCGTCCTCACCCTGACATCCCCACGCTCCCCTACGCTCCGCTTCGCTGCAAAACCTGTGCCTCAGTTCTCAACCTTACGCTCGCGTCGATTTCGCCGCCAAGATCTGGATCTGCCCTTTCTGTTACCAGCGCAACCATTTCCCTCCTCACTATTCCATGATCTCCGATACCAATCTCCCCGGCGAACTCTACGCTCAATACACCACCGTGCAATACACTCTCCCTCTTTCTCCCCATAACCCTAACCCTAATTTCAACGATCCTTCTATGGCTCCTCCGCCACCGGTTTTCGTTTTCGTTCTCGATACTTGCATGATCGAGGAGGAGATGGGCTATGTCAAATCGGCTTTGAGGCGTGCGATCGGCTTGTTGCCGGAGAACGCCCTTGTTGGGTTCGTTTCATTTGGGACTCAGGTTCAGGTTCATGAATTGGGGTTCTCCGATATGTCTAAGGTTTATGTCTTCCGTGGGAGCAAGGATATTACAAAGGATCAGATTTTGGAACAATTGGGACTCGGCAGCGGCGGCGGCCTTTCCGCAAGGCGATCCGTTGGTAGTATTGGAGCAGGAGCAGGAGCAGGAGCAGCAGGGTACCACAAGGGAGGAATTCCCAATGGATTTCCCGGTTCTGGTGTTACGCGGTTTTTATTGCCCGCTTCGGATTGCGAGTACACTCTCAATGCTGTGAGTTTCGGGATCCTTTGTTTGTTTGAGATTGATAATTGGGATTTTATTTTGATGTGTTGATTTTGATTTCAGCTGCTGGATGAGCTACAAACGGATCAATGGCCTGTTCCACCAGGGACTCGGGCTTCACGGTGCACGGGAGTGGCTTTAAGTGTTGCCGCAGGGTTGCTTGGAGCTTGTTCCACTGGCACTGGTGCTCGAATTATAGCTCTAGTCGGTGGTCCTTGCACGGAAGGACCTGGCACGGTAAAAACTATTATATCAATGTTGTTGCTACTAATTTGCGCATGATGTTGTCTTATACAGTCATACGTGAATTGATTTTCCCAGTTGTAATTCACCGTTTTATTGGTGTTGAGTTGTCAATGTTCTTATGCTGTTAAGTTACCCTTGTTATTGATATACTTTTGGGTTGTACTAAGAGTGTATGATACTGTGGAATTAGATCTTGGTAGCTAATGGTAGGGAACTTCGCTGTTATTTTGCAATGTGGCTGAATTTAGCTCATATTAGTAGGATTTTATTTCAATTATAATTTTATTTTATTTGTAAGTTGTAATTAACTACTTGATGCCACTCTTATGGTGCGAGACATACTCTACTCTTAGGTTTTGTTCTTTTTTCTTTTGTGGATTAAGTGTCACACATTGAGTCTTGTGTTATTATTAATTGAATTCTTACTTACATTTTTATTTTTAGTTGAGTTAGTGCCAATTTAATCATGGCCTTTTATATTTTTGCTTATATGCCTCTATTATCAAGCTTTTCAGACACCACTGTTTTAATGGTTTCAAACCTATATAATGCCAACCTGGGCCTGCCCATTTAGCACTTGTGCCAAGGCTAACTCACCTAGCATTTTCCTATTCAATGCTTCTTAAGTCAAATATGAGAATTTTTTATGCTCTAATCTTGTGGAAAAAACAAAATTCCCCTTGAACTTGAATTTTCTTATTGCAAAATATTATCTTTTTATGTCAAGTTCTAGAGTTCATGATGTGTATGTTGTTTTTGTTTTTGTCTCCATACGTCACCACCCATATTCCAAGTTTCTTTTTTTGAAGCATATATTTTTACATTTTGAACAAGCAGTTTTTTTTGTTTGTTTTTGTTTTACTCTATGTACATTATTTGCATGGGCAATCCTGTGTCCATACGTTTGCCCTCAATTTATTTTCCAATTGCACCATCTCTGTGAATACTGAATAGTCACATATGCTGGCATATGCAGCATGAATTAATATTAGGGAACAATGGTGGGGTCTTGTGTAAACTGATTTATGCTCAAGGGTGTGATATTCTTGTAAGATCATGATGGTAAAGATATTGATTTTGATAAAGTTTTGTAGATTGTGTCGAAAGATCTATCAGAGCCGGTGCGATCACATAAAGATCTTGATAAGGATGCGGCACCATATTTTAAGAAAGCAGTCAAGTTCTATGAAAATCTTGCAAATCAACTGGTCAGCCAGGGTCACGTTTTGGACCTCTTTGCATCTGCACTTGATCAGGTATGTGTTAGTTTGCAGTTTAATTCTGTTATGACTTCTAAGATTCTTTTCTTTATTTATTTTTTTTCAATTTTCATGTAATTTCACAAACTGGCTCATCGCTTCTGTGTTTTTATTTTTTCACCGTGATTTTTTCTTCAGTCAGTTAGGTCATGTAAGATACATTCCTTTTTTAAAACATATTATAAATTGTGTCCTGCCACTTTCCTCATGGTAACTTTTTTTATTTATTTATTTTTGATTGGTAAGTTACACATGCATCTAGTGGGTTTTGAACCAGTAGCTCACCCTCCATCCCATTGTTATGGAAGGACGAAGTGCCAATTGAGATAGAGCTAATTGGCCCTCATGGTAACTTTACGTGAATAGCTTACATGTGGAATAATTGGTACCATATATGAGGGTTTTTATTCCCCTAATGAAGGACCTCATTTGAGAAGCAAAGGTAGGGTTTTTGAGCTCTCTGTTCAAATACTGTAATGAGCCGCTACAGCTGTAAAGAAATCATGAATGCCTGTGTAATTTAAAGATTTAAAATATTCATTTGAAATGACTTTTACGTTTTAATTTAAAACTTAGCCAGTTGGCATAGATATTTTTTTTAATATATCAGAAGAGTTTTTTTATCACTGGTTTCCAGGTTTAAAGTGTGTTTACACGTTTTTTTATTTTTATTTTATTTTATATAGCAGAAGAGTTTTTATCATTGGTTTTCAGGCTCAAAGTTTGTTTACATGTCTTTTACATGTTTTTATTTGTATTTATATTTTTTTACTTATCAAAATTTTTTTATTTTGAATTTTAGTGTACTTGTTATATTCCTGATGTTTGGTGGAAGGGAGATTGCCGGAAATGTATGGACAAGGATATCTGAATCAAGGCAGCAAGACCAGTAAAGGGTCCCACTTGATTTATTTAATTAAATGACTATAGCAACAATATTCACCTTGAAACATAAACATATTTAATTTATATAAGAAATAATATCCCCTATACCTTTTGGAATCTGTCTTAGTTCATTTAATTAATATGCAAGAGATTTGTTGTTCTCGGTACTGCTGCTTTTTCTGTGGATTTTCTTGACAATTGATTGCAGTGGGATACTGTTTAAAGTAATACCTTATGTTTAATATGAGAATTTTAGGGGCTTCTTCAGCCTTTGATTCTTCTACTGGTTATTTAAGGGTATTCTTTGCATATTTTTTCAGATTATCTTTAAAAGCAATATTGTTGGCCTCCATGACAAACTTTTAAATGCTTATAACCAATTAATTATTAGGTTTCATAGTATGTTCTTGATCAGGATTTTTATGCACTGTAGATTGAACTGGATTATGCTTTGACTCTTGGGCATTTTAAAAATGTAGGTTGGGGTTGCAGAAATGAAAGTGGCAGTCGAAAAAACTGGTGGCCTTGTTGTTCTGGCTGAAAGTTTTGGTCATTCTGTATTTAAAGACTCTTTCAAGCGTGTATTTGAAGAGGGAGAGCAGTCTCTTGGCCTTTGTTTTAAGTGAGTTCATCATTATGAAACTTTTGAGGTTTACTTGTCTTCCTCAATAGCTTTTGCCCCTATTTCTTCTTGGTCTTTACTTTGTGGCTCTTGCATCTTGTCTGTTTCTTTAGTACCAATTGTGCTTAGTTACAAAATTGTTCCATACTGTTAATGCAGCAGCATTGGGATTATGGTTGTTTGATTCTGACTTTGGACCATATAGATCTAGCTGTTTACATGTGATGGAGTACTGGTGGCTTTAGAAATAGTTTTCTAATAAGAAACATGATTAAAAATAGGGAGGGATGAAAAATTCAATTAGAAGAATGCAGCATCTGTCAAAAGCAGGGAAAGAAAGGAAATGAAAAAGGATATAGAAAGAGATTCTATGCAATGGAGAAGGCAGAGTAAGAAAAGATTGATGCAAAAGCTTCTAATGTTGAGTTAACATTAAAGCAAGGGAAAGCTTCTAATAGCGTGCCACCTCAAGGAGAAATTGTTGGCTATTGAAACAACTGATCTTAGCAAAGAAGTGAAATTGCTCTTCTTATTTAAGAATACATATATAAATAAATTATATATATAAAAAAGATACATATGTATCAAGTTACACCCAGTATAACTTTAAGCAATATCAAACCACTTATAATAATTTTTATTGGATTAATGTTTGGAAAATTCCACTATTATATTACATTTTTAATATGTTTTTAATACGTACGTCAAATTTTGTGTTAATCAAATGTTATTTACTATCAAATTCATAGACTCATCTTTTATGAATAATTTTAAAAAACAATAACCTGAAATTTGCACATTTTTTAGATGTGGCTGACCTAACTAATCTGTTGAGATCCATAACCAACACTAAAAATTTGGGATTAAGGCTTGATGTTGCATAGTTATCGATCTTTGATTATTTTGCTAGTATAAGGTTATAAGAAGAAAATGTAATCTAAATGGTAGATTATTTTTATATTTGCATCCAATAAAAAAATATAGTAGTGTAACATTGCTTAAAGTTACACCAGGTGTAACTTGATCCCAACCTATATATATATATGTGTACTTTCCCTAAGAGCAGGACAATGTAAGATCTATTGAGATAAATGATAATTTGCTGTAGCTCAATTGACACCCCATTCTAGGTGGAGGGAGTGTTTGTGGGTTCGAAACCTATTTTTTGCGTAACTTATCAAATAAAAAAATGATAATTTTTTGTAAATGCAAATGTCTATCCTTAGTGCAACCCTTTAGACACCCCCTCTCGTCATAAGTTCTAGGT
Organism: Castanea mollissima; assembly: GCA_014183005.1. Taxonomy (NCBI): domain Eukaryota; kingdom Viridiplantae; phylum Streptophyta; class Magnoliopsida; order Fagales; family Fagaceae; genus Castanea; species Castanea mollissima. The sequence continues at coordinate 25,483,339 of JACAVU010000008.1, read as the reverse complement.
GCAGGGAGTGTTTGTGGGTCCAAGGCCTATTTTTTTGCGTAACTTACCAAATAAAAAAAATGATAATTTTCTGTAAATGCAAATGTCTATCCTTAGTGCAACCCTTTACAACAAAGGATTCAATTCGGGGAAGAGAGAAGTAATAAATGTTTGTGAAGTTACTTCTCAAAAAAAAAAAGTTCTTGAAGCTCAGTTCCTCTAGAAAGAAGGGGAGATGATAAGAGAATAGTCTCGGAGCTCTAGTTCTAGCACCTGTGCGTTGTACAATTGCTTCACACACATGTACACTGACAATTTTTTATATATTTCTTCTGCTACTCATGCCCATGTGCTGTGATTTACCCCATTATGGCTCTTATTTAGGTTGTAATTAAAATTTTAAGCTCACTCAACTTATTTGTTTTAGTGGCACACTCGAGATCAACTGTTCAAAGGACATCAAAATACAGGGTATAATTGGACCTTGCACATCTTTGGAAAAGGTCAGACTAGTTGATATTTCAAAACCTATTTTCTTTAGCTTGATAGCATTGTATTTTGAGTTTGTTTAAGGTGAACGGAAAGAAGATTGAATCAAACCTGTAATGGTGGATTTTTATGCTGATTGTTGCAAACCTTGCAGAAAGGACCTGCTGTTGCTGACACTACCATTGGGGAAGGAGGTACAACAGCATGGAAATTATGCGGTCTTGATAAGAGTACTTGCTTGACAGTGTTTTTTGATCTCTCATCAAGTGATCGATCAAATACTCCAGGAACTGTAAATCCACAGTTGTACTTACAGTTCCTTACAAGGTATGTTGGAATCTTGTATTTGCGACCATGTGTGTATTGTTGTGTGTGGGTGTTCATATGTGTGCCTCTCTTTTCTTTTCTTTTTCTTTTTTTGAAGTGCAATTAACTTTTGACTGTCTTATATGTAATTGCAGTTATCAAAACCCTGAGGGTCAATTAATGCTTCGAGTTACAACCATTAGTAGAACATGGATAGATAGTGCTGTTAGCTCAGAGGTTTGCAAATTTCGGTTTCGTGTCTTTTTTATTTGATTTTTTATGCCTAGTATGTCATTTGTCTATTACTGTTCAAAACATAACCAAAATCTGTGTGACTGATACTGATGAAGCTTATATTTCTTTGATATAGTCATTTCGTTAGCTCTGCTCTTTTTTTCTTCATATATATATATATATATATATATATATATGTTAAGACTGTTTTCTAAGGTATGAAACCTGGAAATTTATGTGAGACCCGCTTGGTCACTGGTGTTGCATTTGTAAAAATTTTGGTCAAGCATTTGGTAATCTTCTATTTCATTGTTTGATGGCTGCAGAAGATGTGATCTCTTCTTAAGCAGAGGGTTGTTAAATTGCTTGCTTAGAAGGGGCAATTTGATTGTCATAGGAGTGGTGATATTTGGAATTCTGTTCCACATTTTCTTATTTGATCTAATTGGAGAGAATGGAGTTGGAAATTTTCTGGTGTAGAACATTCTCTGACATCCCTTGGGGCTTCTTTTTTGAGATTATTGTAGGACTGGTTGTCAGCTTGATGCATTTTTCTGTCTTCCTCTTTGTTTTTTGGATTGTTATGTTTCTGTCTTCCTCTTTGATGCATTTTTTGTGTACTTTGGTGTTTCTCTTTCTAATGAAGTATCTGCTTAGCAAAACTACTGAAACACTGTATACTTTTTGGGAAATTTTGTCATTAATAATATGGGCAAGCTAAGGTCCTCTTTAAGAATCTTTTTGTTACATTGTAAAATAACATCATGTAAGAAACTTTTTCCGAAGCAAGTATATCAGTGGTAATAATAATGAAGTCCCAGCATAATTATTCCAAACTTGACAATAACAATGCGGAAGCCCAAGCGGAATAATTGCCTCCAAAGAGGCAAATGTGTCTCATTAGATGTGTTTGACATGTTTGTTCATAGGAGGCACCACAGTCAAACTTTTTTGAGTTCACTCATGGCTGTCTTGTGGTTGAAATTTGGGTTGGTAATGGGAATATAAACTATGCTTTATTTATTTGTTTTTATAACTGAAGTTCATTGGAGGCTTCTTGAAATTTTCTATAAAATTTTGAAAGTATGCTAATTATCTTTTCTAATAAGAATAAGATGTCTATCAGGATAATATATTTTTCATCCTTTCATCTTCTAATGTGCCCTCGCCATGTTGTTTCATGTTACTAAGAATTCTTCGTGTTTGTATGTTAGTGTGAGAATAATGGTTAAGTGATTAAATTCATCATCTTCTATTATCTTAAGCTTTTGGGACTAGTGATAGTTTATTACTTAGTTTAGTGAATGTGTCCTATTATGTGTCCATGCCACATTAATGCAAGTTTTATTCCTTAATGATTGCCTTCTCACAAATGATCACATTATAATATGCCTACTGAGCTGATTTAGGCCTCTATTCAATGGTTGGCCTAATTTAGGAGCCTGAATTTCTTGTTGCCTGATATTTAGATCTACTTCCCAGTTGTAACAATTGATCTTGTTCCAACGTCTTGTTAGATGTTGTCTATGAGGTCTAGCTCAAATGGCACCTCTCCTTGTAAGAGCCCTCCTTCTAAGAGCAAGGTGGAGGGTAAGGTGATGGATTTAAAATGCACTGCGTAGAATGTAACTTACCAATAAAAAAAGGTTCTTGATAGTTGCTACTAACTTCCTGTTAAATCTTGTTTGATGTTGCTCCATAAGTACAGTTTATAATTTAAGAGTGTGTAAGAAATCCACCAAGTGAATCTTGATGCTGACAGGGAACATGCTGCCTTTACAGGAATTGGTACAAGGATTTGACCAAGAGACGGCTGCTGTGGTAATGGCAAGATTGACTTCCCTGAAAATGGAAATAGAGGTATGTTTCTTGTTTTGTCAATAGCTGTTGATTTTTCATGTATTTAGCGATCATATGTATTTCACCATCTTTTGTATCCACGATCACTCAAATTCACACGTGTTTAATTTGCATCAAGCTCTATTCTTGTTGGAATAGATGATAGTGGGACTTCAAAGAAAAATGAAAGATTGAAAAAATATAGAGTTTTTATGTGTAGGATCAATTGCAAAGATATATCTGTTGTATCCATGATCACTCAAATGCGCATGTGTTTAACTTGCATCAAGCTCTATTCTTGTTGGAATAGATGATAGTGGGACTTTAAAGAAAAATGAAAGATTTAAAAAATATAGTTTTTATACTTATCAAAAAAAAAATATATAGATTTTATGTGTAGGACCAATTACAGAGATATTTGAAACCTGAAATTTTATTTTAGATCTCTGCTGCATCTGGACTTCTGATTATAATGATCAAAATCCTTTTAATAGGACGAGTTTCTTATTATTATATATTGGATGTATATATTATTATTATATTTAAAGAACGGTGTACTACTATTTTTAGCATCTTGCTTGTGAAAAACATGAGGATTTTGAATGATTTGCTTCTTTGTTAGTTCAACTATAGATTTGTCATATGTTCTGTAATGAGGCTCTGCAATGTTAAAACAAAGTAGTCCAGCTTATAATTATTATTTTATTTTATTTTTTAATAATCAGGAAGGGTTTGATGCTACACGGTGGTTGGATCGGTCTCTTATTCGTCTCTGTTCTAAATTTGGTGACTACCGGAAGGATGATCCAGCATCTTTTCAATTAAACCCATCATTTTCACTGTTCCCACAGTTTATGTTTAATCTGCGACGATCACAATTTGTACAGGTACTCATAACTTAGTGATTTTCTTTTTCTTCTCTTATCCTATTTTCTCTTATATATTACCTGGAATGTACATTTGTCTAACGTCCTTGTTCCTTTTATGGGTGTTTGTGGTGAGGATTCTGGCAGGTTTTTAACAACAGTCCAGATGAGACTGCCTATTTCCGCATGCTGTTAAACCGGGAAAATATTGCCAATGCTGCTGTTATGATTCAACCGTCATTAATATCATATTCATTCAATTCGCTGCCTGCACCAGCATTGTTGGATGTGGCTTCCATCGCTGCTGACCGTATTCTATTGCTGGATTCTTATTTTAGCGTTGTCATTTTCCATGGAATGCAAATAGCTCAGTGGCGTAATGCAGGATACCATAATCAACCAGAACACATGGTATCTACACTTAATTGTCCTGGCAATTGTTCAAATTTTAGAAGTTGGTCTAAAATTTATCGTCGCACATACTTTTAGTAGAGATTATTGTAACTAAGTCTTTATAAATGTCGTCTTCTTCTTGGGGTGGGTTTGGGGGGGGGGGGGGGGATGGAGGAGATAGTATTGATTACTCCACAACTGAAGTTGTTATAAGTTTTAACCTTCATTTTGTGATTGGTTGTTTGTGTTGTGCATGTGTCTAATTAACTTTCACATCTAACTGATAACTCAAATACATGGTTTCCCTTCAGGCATTTGCACAGCTATTGCAAGCTCCTGGTGATGATGCCCAAATGATCATTCGGGAACGTTTCCCTGTACCTAGATTGGTGGTTTGTGATCAGCATGGTTCCCAGGTTAGTACATTTATTGTAAATTTCATCTTTTTGAAAACTGTATTTCCTTTATCGCTATTAAATCTTCTTCCAAAGCGCGGTTTCTTCTAATTGTTGTTGATGCATAATTACTAATTCACCTCCAGCCAATGAATCTTTACTAGAAGCTAGCTATGCTGTTGCTTATGTATAATATTCATTCATAACAGTAATATAGCCTTCATTGGGAAATGAAATACTGGAATTTTTTTACTTTGTTGATCAAACAGCCGTTTTAGGCTGCAAAATGGTAGCAAACCCTTGCCTCCCCAAATCTCTTCCCTCTCATGGCATGAATCCAAGACCCACGGTGGGGAGAGTAACGAGAGTTGGAGATGGCCATTAATTTCATTGCAATTTTTTACTTCTATTAGTAGCTTTAAGAATTCATTTTTATGAAGCATGGGCTCTATTGTTGTCAAGTTGACCAACTACTTGTATATTCTACAATTTTAATAATTTTTGAAATGGCTTAAACTTTTTTCTATGACATTACACTTTGGGATATTTGGGGGGTTGAAATGGAATAACATTGTTGCAGATTATGCTAGTATCTTCAGTTCTAAGAGTTGGCTATATGTTCTGCTAGGTTACTCTATTTATATCCTTCTGGCAAATTGATGTTGCCTTCCAAGGATTCTCTTATTTTCTTTCTTCACTTATTTTAGAATGAGTGATGTTAGAGATACTACAAATTTTACTACATTAGGCTTACAAACTAATGTGTCACCAATTGCAAAAAATTTATTCAAAATTTATTTATTAGGTTGTTGAAGTCTACCAATAACATTCGTCATTACATCAGTTTGTAAACCTTTTGTGGTAAAACCTGTACTACCTCCATCCCAAATTCTGGTCCTCTATTCCATTTTGAGATGTCCCATGATGTAGACATCTTTGAAAAGAATATAAATAAATTTCCGAACTTACTAAATCAAAAAAAAAAATCCTAATTTACTTTTTACTTCAATAAAAAGATCAATACCATTCTTTCACTAGAGTTTAAATTAATGAATGGTAGTTTTGGAAACTTGTACCTTTTAAACTAAAATTTAACTAAAAAACAAAGCTTTAAATGATGTTCTCTTAAAAAGTTGGATTTTTTAAATAGGACCAACAATATGGAACGGAAGTACAAGTAACTCTGTAACTTTCGTTTTTCTAAAATAATTGATATTTCAGGGATTTTTTTATAAAGTATTTATGCTTTAGATTTTTTGTAAAGTTCACGCCAAATCTGCGCATCTTCCTTTTGTCCTGGCCAAAGTAAATTAGCTTCTCTCCTTGGCTCCTTTTCTGTATTCAATAATTTATTTGTCTTTTCCATTATTATGCTTCCAGAAATTGATATTGTAATTGAGGAATCAAATCATCTGTACTCTGAATTTCAAGACTGGGCTTATAGGTTGTGCTCTGTAAATAAATTTCATTGAATTTAATGAAAAATGTTTGTTGTTTGCATTGTCCTATAAAAGTTATCTGATCATTAACCTACTGATCACACTGTTAAATAGAAGATTATTCCTAAATAGATTTAGTTAAAGTCACTATTCAAAATGTACCAAAGAACACCTTTTTTAATTGATTGAATTGGTGGCTGCTTGTCCAAACTAGAGCTTTTTCTGATATGGGTTTAGGCAGTACAAGAAGTCCCCTTCAGACTTCTGAAGTGTTCAAAAACGTGCTTTCCTTGACCTTTCCCCATTCATACGGATTGTAATTCATAGTTTCCCTTTTCCTTCAAATAAATTCCTTTGTTTGAACTTAAAACTTAAAAGGAAAGAAAAGCCACCTTACTTGGAGCCTGTTCTGTTTACTACATAAATCTTTCTTGACTTGAACTTTTTCATGAAATATCCATGGGATCACCATCATGGAAGTAGTTACCTTTAAGTTTTATTTCAAATCACAGTCAAAAGAAAGATGACTAGGCAATGTTATGGGTATATGATTCAGTTGTAACGATGAAAATATTTGGAGATGGACCTTTTAGATTAACCAATCTTTATTTTGAGAACTGGGCGCCATGGCACTCTATGTGTTCACTTTGGTTATTTAATGTATTATTTGTTTTAACATCTGTAAATTTAAGCCAGCAATGAGCCAGTAATTTCAGCATTTCGTGAAATTCTGATCTTGGTTCAAGTGATAAGAAGATTGGGTGGGATAGGATTAGGTTCGATGTTCAGATCCTCACAGAAAGTAATATCTCTGTCTCGTGTATAGATATGACTGAGAGTTCCTCAAATCCCCACCATGTGCAATACCATCAACTGTTGGCTAATTGATGATTGATGTTGGTCCCAGAGTTAGTCTGGTGACCTAACTATCTCTTTTTCCTATCTGTTTTTTTTTTTTTTTTTTTTAATTTAAAAGATTTAATTAAGATATACTGTTCAAATAGTCTATCCTATATTCTGACATGATGCATTTGCATTTCAAAGTGTGGTGGATATGATTTCTTTAACTTTCACCATACGGAAATTAATATAGTTTAATTACATCATCCCATGCTGAGCAGGCTAGATTTTTATTGGCGAAGTTGAACCCATCAGCTACATACAATAATGCTCATGAGATGGCAGCTGGGTCAGATGTGATCTTCACAGATGATGTGAGTCTTCAAGTCTTCTTCGAGCATCTTCAGAGGCTGGCTGTGCAATCTTGAGAGCAGAAAAGGGTTGAGATTTATACAGTACTCTATGGGTTTTTGTTGCAAGGGGAACTCCCTGTCCTGTATCCTCCTGTTCCATTTGGTTTTTTTTAACCTTTCTTTCCATAGATTTTAAAGATGAGAGATCAGACCCCACATTATTTGAAAAATAAGAAAGCCAATGGTATTCTTTGGGGTTATGGGGAGGTGTTGCTTCCTTGAAAGAATAAGGGACAGATGTCAGTTGAGTTTTGAGTTATACGGAAAGAAAGGTATAATCAGAGTGTAACTTAAGAGGTTGTTCAGTAGTGTAGCCAGTCAGGAAGATACTTATATCAAATGATATTCTTTTCCTCTCCTCTCCTTTCCTCTTTTTTTTTTTTTTTTTTTTATTTTTTTTTTTAAATTTTGTAATCACCGATATCAAAAGTATGCTTTGTGTATCTGAAATTTCTAAGTTATATACTCAATAGGGTTGATGCTTCTGGGTTTGAAAGTTCAGGAGCGCTAGTCGTTTGTTCATCTTCATCTCTCTCTTTGCTTAACAGTCAACACCCTCTACACAGAGAACACCTTTTCTTCTTCTTCTTCTTCTGTATTTATTTATTTAGTTGTATTTGCTCGCATTCCTTTGTCTGACTGGGAAAAATGACAGAATGAGTCATTAATCTCTGATGTGGATACTTGACAAGGAAAAGGGGACGGAAAGGAATCCAGCTAAGAATGGAAGAAAATTGAAAGATTCAATGAGAGGGGGGATAAAAGCTCAACTATTGAATGCTACAAGGATTAAGAAATCTTTATCTAAATCAAAGAATGGTCTAAAACGACCACACAGGAAAGGTCTCCTACTTGAACTTGTCCTTGATTCGAGCGGATATTACTTGTTATGACACACTTCGAATGGGATAATCCTTGAACTGGGGCCTTCTCTTCTAACCATCACCTTCCATTATATCCTCACTTATTTTTACTCACTGAACCCAAAAATATCATTAGTAATTTAGCACGAGTATGTTAAAAATTTCTAGAATGTTGGGTTTTGTATAAGTTGTGAAATTCGATAAACACTTGCTTATCTGCTCTCCTTCAATTCATCCCCCTCTCTCCCCTTTTTTTCCCCCTCTAAACCAAAAGATTATCATTAGGAATTTAGCATACTTAGAGCATTAGCATTGGGTGTGTCAAATGCTACATTTTTAACATTAGGCACACAAAACACCAAAAAAAACGTCCCACATCAAATGTTCTAAATGTTCAACATTTTAGCATGGATGAATGATACTATTTCAAATTTGGAACAGAACAAAAATGGAATAATATTTTAAAATTTGTTTTACTCTCTCTCTCTCTCGCTCTCTCTCAAATATGCTGGGGCTGCCAATGTCTCTGTTCAGCCATTGAGCTATAGATCTTTTCATTTCGCCACAGGGCTGCTAACCTCTCTTCGGGCTGCTGATCTTGCCATTATCTTCTGCAGCAATTGTTGCATGGTTTTTTTTTTTTTTGGTTATCGTGGGATGGATGGGGATAGGTTGTAGTGGGTCTTCGACGGTGGTGGGTTTGTGGATTCAGTGAGTTTGGATCTAGTGGTGGGTTCTGATCTCTCTCCTCTTTCACTTTTTCTCTAACTCGGTGGTGGGTGGTGGTGATTTTGGGCTAGGATTGGCTGGCTATGGGTGGTGGGTTGCATTGCAGTTTGTGGATTTATGTTTGCAACTTGGGGTTGGGTTGATTGTGGTGGTGTTTTGTATTTGGGTTGTTTTTTATGGTTGTTGTGGTGTTTTGCTGGTGGTCACGGTGGTTTTGGGTTGTGGTCATGGAGGAGGCTTTGGTGATTGGATTCTAGTTCGAGAGAGAGAGAGAGAGAGAGAGAGAGAGAGGTTCTGGGTTTAGAGAAATTAAATGATTTTTTTTTTCTGTTGTTTATATTATTTTAATGTGTTGTAATGTTAAAATAGAACGTTTAAAGTAAGGTGTATTGTAAAATGATGTGGTAAAATAGATGAAAAGGTTTTGGTGTGTTAAAGTGGCATTTAGTATACACAGCTAATGCTAGTGCTCTTATGATGAAATTCATAGAATATTTTTGGGTTTTGTATATTGTGTGAAATTCTAGAAAGACGTGTTTTTGCTATGATATTTTGGAAGTTTCATTAAACTATACCCTTGTCATTCTCTCTCTCTCTCTCTCTCAAAATCTTTCAAATTTGGGGGAATTAAAATGAGAAGTAAGGTGGGGTAGGAATAGATACCCCTCCAAATCCCTTTAAACCGTTCATCATCCCTCTTAAAAAACATCCAAGCAAGGTTCATTAAACAATACCTCTTTTATTCACTTTACTCTCCTCTCCCTCTATCCAAGCAACCCATGGTCATTCGCGTGCATGCTACCAAGACCATGACAGCCCCACATGGGCATGTTGCCTAGGCCATGGCAACTCTATGGGCATGCTGCTGCTTGCTCACTCACTAGTGTAGGAAATCGTTGCTATATAATTTTTGGAGTACTGATGTCGAACCACAAAGAGCGGAGTGAATTCAAAGACAATGTAATTAAACAACATTTTTTGTGAAGATGAAAATAATGTTTGCTTGGTGATTGTTAACAATTAAATAACGACTGGTTTAAATTAATATTTTAAATACTAAGGCATAAGGGTGTTTCTCTATATCGATATGAAATTCTTTGTGATTTGAGAAAAAAAATATTTCATAATTGATTATTCTTAAACAATGAAAAACCTATAATTTAGTTGAACTGAGACAATTCAAGAACACATGATAACTTAGATTAATAATGCGGTTAGAATAGTTTTCTGAAAAATCTATTCACTTTAAAACCCTAATAAGTATTTAAAACCCTTAAGACAAAGTTGTACGGTTTAATCACTTTTAATACTAAACTAACAACTTAGTCCAAAAATACATGTTTAGCCATGTTTCATATTGCAAGCAAGATTAATCGCAATCTAAAGCATGTAAAGAACAATATGAAAATATGAAAAATAAAACAAACCACACGAAAACAAGACATGTTTTCGAAAAGAAAAACTTGATTACCTGGGCGGAAAAATCTCTTTGTTGACCACTCGTCAGAAAACTCCACTAACAGGAATAGTTGCAGTATATGGATGGCTATAAACCTTCTAAGTCTATATCTCCATTGTAATTGAGCCTTCCAAGGTCCTGCTAGCAACCAACTTCCCAAGTCTTTTCTTCATCTAGCTTATTGGAGTGGACAGGTGCAATGCAGAGAATAGAGATTGTGCAACTCGCGACCTGGTTGCGCCCTAAGGTCACGTGGTGTCATGAGGTGCATGATTTCACTCTCATCCAAAACACCTGCCACATGGATCTATCGGCCACCTTGGTCGCCTCCTGGTCGTCTCTTGGTCACGAAATCTCTAGTTGATGCATCTTCCAAACTTGAAGGAGATGCTCATGTACTCTACCCCAGATTACATAAAAGCTCAGGAAAAATACATCAAACAATAAAATGTATTACAAACAACTTTTTGTCATTGAATAAAGCCAACATAATAAAATGGACTTCTCTACCATTAATTAGTACTTTCACATAAATACTAATTTTGAATTTTTGATGATGTGGAAGTTTAAATGAAAAAAAAAAATGTTCTAGAATACACTACATGGTAGAGCCTCATGTTTTCTCACATGAGGTCTATGTATATAATAAATAAACTAGCTTATAACCTGTGCATATATATAGATTTTTTTATATATATAACAAATCAATTTCTAATCCTCAAAACCAATTATCAAATCCCATTAACAAACAACATTTCTGAAGAGGTTGGGAAGTAATCTCAAAAGGGAAAAAAATCAAAATTGAAATTCAAAGAAAAATCAAAAGCAATAAATTATTTTTAGAGAGATGATTGATAACATACACAAATGCACAAAGAGAATTTGAGGAATAATAATTGGTGTAGGGGAGGAAATCATTACCTATGAATTTATGCCTTGTTTGTTTAGATAGAGTCGACCGTGTATGTGAAGACCGTACGAAAATTTAAGAGCTAAATCATTAAAACGTGAGTGATATAAAATTTAAATAGATAAGTTATAATTCGTACTGAATTCATAAAAGTAAAGCAAACCTCAATATTTTTTTTTTTAAGTCGAATAGAGGTATGAGCTTTTCTTATGTTATTTTCTTCTCATCTATTTTGTTAAAAAAGATTATGGTATTTCATGAATTTTTTAAAAAGTAATTTTCATACATGAACCACCAAAAAAATTATGGTTATTCTTTTGAATGTAACCCATTTTTCTCTTATATTTCTCTATTGTTTAGTCATATATATTTTGTTTTGTTTCAATAATTTCTAAACAGTGAATGATGTAATTCTTTAATATTTTTTGGTCTTTCAGAAATTTTAATATCTGAATTTTTTTTTTTTTTTTTTTTTTTTTTTTTTTTTTTTTTTTTTCAGCATTTGAAACTGTCTGACAAGTTGTAACACAAATTTAAGTCATACAATGGTGTAGTTTTTTAAATTTTTTATGAAATTATTTTAGTCTACCTCACAAATAGGTTGGTTCCTGTGCATAGTACGGTAAACGACTAGTATATATATAACCGAAACCTTTTACTTTTTGTTGACCTCTCCAGAATTTGCATCTACATAATGCACGTTTAGTTTGATAAACCATAGCAATAATATAACTGGTGAGGCCTAGGCTAATAATTAGAGTTAAGAGAGACTCATGTTTAGGACTCTTCTCTTCCTATCTCAAAACCCTATTAATTAGCTCAACGGTTTTACACTCTCTAATGGCGTTTAGACTAATTAGTTTTATTGTATACAACGTTCTTCCTCCACAAAACATGACACACTAAAAGATTAACAGAGGTAGACACCGCTTATTTAGAAGTCACTATTTAAGCGAACTATTCGACCATTATGGCAGCAAAGGATTTTGAGACTCGAGTTACCTTCCTATTCCTTTTTTAACTTTTATGCTTTCAATTTGGTTGGGATCAGATACTTGAAGCTTTCTATAAAGAATATATTATAAACTACTTCGCGTTTGTTTGATAAAAAATAAAAAATATATAAGCTTTTGTTTGTTTGTTTAGGCCCCTTAAACCAGATTGTTTAACCTAATTAATTAACCAAGTTGATTATTAGGTTTATTATTCAGATTTAGGTTAAACAAACATATATCATATCATGCACAAAAGCAGAAAAGTAAATAACATCACGGTATGATGACCCAAGAAAACCGATGAAACGAATTGTTTCAAGGTAAAAAACCTAGAGATGATTTGACCTAGCTATATTCTCAAGGTAAAGTAAATCTACTATAAGATAATTGAAAAATTTACAAAAGATTTAACCTTAAATTTATTGTTACCTCATGTAGTAACTTACTAACACGACCACATGCAAACTCCGAATCTACGGACTCCTTCTCTCCTTAGACATATAGCAATACAAGCACCCTTACTTGCGACTTTGAGATCTCACTCAAAGGTTTCAGATCACCATCAGTAATGATCTTGTAGTAGCAACTAGGTTCTACTAACGTTTGATTGTAGATCTTACTCAAGTAGATTCTTGTGTAGTTAGAAGGTATAAAACCTCTTAGATCTCACAAAGAGTAACACACAAGTCTTCCAAAAGTCTCCAAAACGTAGTTAGGGTTTCACTTTTATATGTGGACACGTTAGAATGAAACCTTAAATGTTTTCACAGGCTTGGGCCTTGTGTAAACATTCTGCAGAATCTAATTTCTGCAATTCTTTATCGGTCGAGTCTAATTTCTCGATCAGTAGAGCTTGGCAGAAAGTGACTCACTTTTTCTGTAGTCAGTTGAACTTGAAACTTGAAATCTACACCTTTAAGCATTGCCTAACACATAGACTAGACATGTTTTGTTCTCGGTTTACCAAAACAAATAAAATATGATTCTAAACATTTAAACCTAAATCTTCAGAACCTAACAACTTTACATATATAACATATTGTAGGAAATTACTTTGGTAGTGCGTTATCTAAGCTTCCGATGATAGCTATTTCTATTTCTATTACCAGTTTCTATAGGAAAATATAGTATTCTTGAATTTGCAAGCTATATACTTTTCTTTGTATTGTTGTGGTTGGTGACATTGGGGTAATAACTATATTTTATATCAATTATATTCTATTTTATATTAAGAAATACATGACAATCACACAATGTATATTTTTTTTTACTTTCAACTTTGGTTGCCCTACCCAAATTAAGAATTATGTATAATTCTTTGTAAGATACTAAATTTTTTTTTAAAGCACTATTAGGACTAAAATTATTTTTCTTGTAAAATTGACATAAATGCATTTGATGTGTTAACCTTTTAGCATTATTAAGAAAATTTTCCATGCATTGCATGGGTTAGTGACTAGTATATACTATAAAATTGAAGTCTTTAACAATATTTGACTTTTTAGAGCTCCCATGTTTTTACACGTCAATATTATTATAAAAAAAAAAAAACTATTTTCCACAATTTTAAAAATCAAACCCGTAACCTCCCAACTTTGAAAATCTTCTCTACTGTCTCTTCTCTACCCTTCTCTTCCCCCAAACGCCATTCTCTACATTAGCTTCCTCCTCAAGGCCTAGCCAACTTAGGCCTAGGCCTAAGGCCTACGGCCCCAACCACAAAAATTATTTACCCTTTACAAAAAGGCCCCCATCTCATTGTAAAAAGCCCAGAATTTTATAAAAAATATGAATTTTTTTAAATTGTTGTGCATTTTTTATTGTTAGTAATGTTAGGGATATCACAAATTTTACTATAGATTTACAAATTGACATGTTATCAATCACAAAAAAGTATTTTCAATATTCATTAATTATATTATTGAAGCTCATCAATTACTGTTATTGTTACGTTATATTGTGAACATTTTGTATTACCTTTAGTATTTTCCTTTTTTTATTTCTAACATGGCTTTTAAAAAAAAAATTGCAAATGTGTTAGATCATCAATGATGATTAATCTCCCCCAATAGGTTGAAACTTTAATATTTGTAAACTAATCTACTACAAAGCCACACATCAATTAATATCATAAATTATAAATTAGATTATAAATGTAATTAACTATGTATCATTATATATCCAAGATAAATTAATTTTTAAAAAATTTTGTTAAATTAATTTTTCAACTATGATAATCGATTCTCTATATGAAATTAACTTTAGTTTTATTTAGTTAGTATTATTCATTAGATTATGTATTCAATACATCAAATTAACCTCAATTTGATTAATATTAAATAATTTTATTTAATTAATATTTATATATAAAATGCCTCACATAAATCTTTAGTCTTAGGCCTCAAATTAAATTGGGCCAGCCTTGTGTCTCCTTCTTCCTTAACTCTACGTTGATGCCACAGTGGCAGTGGTGAGACACTCTGTGTTTTCAAATCAATATTCTTAATTTCGTTTTGTGTTTATTTTTCCTCACATCGATGATAAACATAAAACTTTAGATTTGCTACTAAATGATTTGTGAGGAAAAAAAAGTAGAAGAAGAAGAAGAAGAAAGAATTCAGCCGTGATTTTGGATGGATGAAGAAGCATTCCTCTTGATTCTTCAAGGCTTGTATCTGTACTTGGAAAATCTGTAGAGTTTTCAAATTGGTATAGTGAGATGATTAAATGAGACTTGGAAATATAAATAGGCAAAAGCTTTGAAATGTGGTATCACGTGGGTTGGTGGCTGGACTTGGGAGTGGAGAAGCTTCATGATGTAAAAAATTATAAATATACCAATATATTTGTTTATCTGCAAGAAAACCCAAATGTGAATTATTTTTTCCTCAATAACCATCCTGATCACTTTATTATGATTTTCTTTTTTGAAACATTGTAATAAATAAAATTCATTAAACTATATCATTTGGCTTAATAATAGTCATAAGTAATATCATTGTTTCGGCTATATATATATAATCAATATGGTGGCAAAGGTGTGGTATAATCACAAACATAAATAGCTCTACAAAAGATACAGTTAACAAACTATCACTTGGAACTCTATGTCCCATTTTTCACACAATAAACAATCGTAAAATAAGATAAAAGAGAATAAATCTTTCGAACTGCATAAATAAGTAGAACTAAATTTCAAAATTTACATTTTGGGGCAGCACCATTAGAAAGTTATTTTGATGATTTTTTTTTTTAATACTAAAATGTTGAATGAGCTGTATCATTTTTCTGATATGCTAGCGAGGAAAAATACTTTTTCTCTTATATTGTTGTGGCAGTTATCAATTGTATGTTTTTTCTTTTAGTGATGCTAGGGATAGTTCTACAAGTTTCGTCACTAAACCTTATAAATTCCTATATAATTTTTTTTTTTAAAAAAAAGCTAGTAGTATGCCCGTGCATTTAATTAAAAATTTTATATGAAGGAAAATCACATGTTAAAAATATTTTAAAATTCAAGTGAGCCATTTGAAACTTTGATAGAGTATTATATTGATTAAATTATTGAAATACAAACAAATATTGAGTTACTTGTTCTAAACATGGCATATAATGGATAAGTTTTATTATATTTGAATATAAAATTATGAGTGAGTTTCAGTTAGCTCAACTAGTAAAATCTCTAATTATTGTATACGAGATCTGAGGTTTAATCCCTACCTATACAAAAAACTGATTGTGTCTTGGTCTGATGATAAAGAGCTATCTTCAAGAGCAAACGTCATAGGTTGAAACTCTCTTAAAAAAAATTATAATGATTGAAAATTTAATAACTTTTTATTTGATTAATAATTTGAAAATCTTCTTTATGTTATAACATACATGCCAAATATCATGCCAATTGGACTCTATTTACTTTTATCCATAAATCCATCTTTGATGCAAAATTTTATCCATAAAAACTTGAACTTCAAGCATACATGGATAATATAAGAAGATAATATAATCTTCTTATTAATTTTCTTTTTATTGTTTTGGGAATTTGTATACATGGATAATATAAGAAGATAATATAATCTAATGGCGAATTTGAGAAATTTGCATTCAATGAAAAAATTAAGTAGTGTAATATTGTTTAAAGTTGCACCACCTAATAACTTTTTATTTGATTAATAATTTGAAAATCTCACTATTAGATTATATATTTTTTATGTTCTTAATATGCATGTCAAATCTCGTGCTATTTAGAATTTATTTACTGTTTAATCCAAAAATTCATATTTGATGCATTATTTTATACTATAAAATCTTGAACTTTAAATATTACATTGATGACATAGTTATTGATTTTTTATCGTCTTAAAATTTTACAAACATAGAAAATATATAAAAATAATGTAATCCAACAATAAATTTGTCAAAATTTACAACTAATAAAAAAATATTAAGTGGTACATTACTTAAAGTTACGTCATGTAATAAATTTTTATTTGATTGATAATTTGAAAAATCTCACTGTTGTTTAGTGGTACATGCATGTCAAATTTGATTCAATCAAACTTTATTTAATATTTAATCTATAAAACCATCTTTGATACATAAGTTTAAACTATGAAAACTAGATTTTTCAACTTTTCATTGATAACATAATTATTGATCTTTGATTGTCATGATATTTAGCAAGCATGAAGAATTTATGAAGATAATGTAATCCAATGGTAGATTTGTCAAAATTTGCAATCAATACATTATTTTATAATGTGGTATAGTATATAATTTATTATCTAAAATTTATTGAATATAATTTGTTATCCTTAAAAATTGAACTATTTCTGAAAGTATTTTCCCTCTCTCTATCTCTACAAATATATCATTTTATTATTTTAGTTTTTTTTTTTTTTTTTGAGAAACCTGGGTGTGTTTGATTGATATTTTTCTTTTTTGAAGTGGTTTGTATTATTCAAACTTTTGTTATAGTGTGTTATGTTTTTTTTTTTTTCTTTTTGGATACAACTAAACTTTTTTCAGTCTCAAATTAATTATTCAATTTTCTTATTCTCTTAAGGAGATTATAATCACATTTTTTTGGGAGATAATGTGAGGCAGAAGAATACTTAAAAGAAAATGTATAGTTGTAAGCATCAAGTTATCCAAATCATACTACATAATATAATAATATTATATCATTATATACTATATATGTCATAGGATTATAGGATAGCATCTAACAATTAAAAAAAATAACAAACTAAACTACAACTAAATTGCATCAACTTAAAGTAGAGTTCAACACAAATATTTATCAACTGAAAATATAAATGCAATAAAGAATTAAAAATCTACCAAAAGAAATTAAAAAAATAAAGAGAGGGAGATAAAGTATTCACCTTTTTGTGTGAGCAAAATATCATTGAATGGAAGAGAAAATACCAAATTTTTGTAGTATATAAAATGGGTAGAAAATGAGTCAAAATAAAAGGAAGATAAAAGGATGGGGGAATTTTAACATTAAGGTATAGAGTAGTGGGGAGATAAAATGTAAAAGTGAAGGGAAATGTAATTGTAAGCTGGGAAATTAATAAGGAGAAAAATAGTTAAAAGTGAGAGAGAAAGTGTTAGAAATATGTGAATGATGTGGTCATTGATGAGACTCAACAGAAGTGTAGTGACACTAAATGCTACGCTTCAGGTTTTAGATATATATATAGATTATTGTTTTTACATCCATTATTTAATTAGATAATTAATGGATATCCTAAAGGTATTGGTTTAAGAAATAATTTTTAGCCAAGTTCAATAATAAAAAAAAAATTTAGAAATCTTTTATGAAAAAGAAAAAAAAAATTGACTATTTTATATTTCCCATAAAAATTGTATTAAAACTATTATAAAATGATTTATTAATAAATGGCCAAAGGCAACTATTAACACAACTCTTATATAATATATTATGTATCTTAAGATCAAGGAAGGCAGTAATGAGTAAAATGATTTTAATAAGTTCATAATATTATAAGCGTTAACCAAAAAAAAAAAAAAAAAAAAAAAAAAAAAAAAAAAAAAAATATATATATATATATATATATATATATATATATATATATATATATATATATAATGAACTTGAATGTCTTTATTTTATTGGACCTGTAATAAATTTTTTTGTTTTGTTAGTTGATCAAATTTATATTCGTTTTACAATAGAAATTGAAAAAAAAAAAGGAAAAAAAGAAAGAAGAAAAGTTGATAACCATAATTAAACTTTATTAAAGGATAAGTTTAATAAGTTCTCTCAAAAAATTTGATAAAAGAAAAAGAAGAAGAAGAAGTTTTTTAAAATAATAAATAGATAAATAAATAAATAATAAGAAGTTTTTTTATTATTTATTTATTTAAAAGAAGAAGAAGTTTATATATATATATTGAGAAAGAGGGATAAAGGATAAGTAGATAAAAATAATTAAATCATTTTTGCACCAATTTGGTGCAAACAATTGATATGATATGGACTATTATTATATTTTGAAAGTGAAAAGCATTTTTAGGTCCTTCTGTTGAAAAAGTAAAGCTTTTTTTTGGTTATTTAAAATGAAAAAAAAAAAAAAAAAACAGTGGTCGTATGTTATTATATCCTCAGCCTCGCGCCAAAAATTTCAGAAAAGCAAAATCAAAATTCTCTGAGAGAAGTGAGAAGTGAGAAGTGAGAAGTGAGAAGCACACAAATGTTATTCCGCTACGATCACAGAAACAACCAGACCAAGAAGAAGAAGAAAACTTGTACTCAAATAGAGAAGAATTAGCACAAGTATGCTGTGAAGGTCACCGATCCACATTGAATCTCCAAAGCCAACAACAAGGCGAAGGCGGAGGAGGATCTATTTGTCTCCTCTGCTTCTCCAACCTCATCTCCAACCCTCTCTCTCCTACTCTCCACGTTTCCTACGCTCTCTCTCAAATCTCTCAATTTCTCATCTCCTTCTCCATCTCCTCCTCCCATTCTCACTTCCTCGTCTCTCCTCTCCTCAAAGCTCTATCTTCCTTCGACGATCAACCCATAGCCAATCAGCTCATAAATCTCATCCTCAATCTCTCATCCTCATCCTCATCCTCATCCTTGTCTGCTCATTTCGTTGCTACACTTTCCCACCACCTCGCTTCCCGCGCGTTAGCCTGGACTCGCCCCCACCTGTTTACGGTATTTTCAATTTTGGTTTTGGTTTTGGATTTTTTTTTTTTTTTTTTTACTTGATTATCTGCCTTCTTCTACTCATTGATTCATTATATAATAATAATATAACTAGATGCTTACACATAATAGAAAAAATTCAATAATAGTAGTGATTTATGAGTTGTTGATTTTTAGATCTCCGCCGAGTATTATGAAATAAGTCAATTCGCATCAAAATTTTAATAAAGTTAAATTGGATACATACATGCCTCAAAATTAGACGACAATAATAAACTAATTTGAATTTTGATTGTGCTTCTTTGACGTTAATTTTTATATATATATCATATGATGTGTTGCTTATAAAATAAAATAAAATAAATAAAAAATTTATTTGATGTGTTTTAGATGATACGCTGAAAAAGGAATGCAATAAGAAATATAACAAATACCAATTATGCATTAGGATCTTAAAATAAATTTGTCAATGGTTAGGGTTAGAGGAAATGGTAAATGTAATTATTTATCTAATAATTATAAAAACTTTCTCTCAGGCTCCCCTTTAATTTAAATTAAATGAAAGGTAGGGTGAAAATAAGGTTTTAAATTAAGGATCTTGTGATTTGATATTATGATAAATTACGGATTGTAAGTTTAAGTAGTGTAGAAGAATTGAG
Organism: Castanea mollissima; assembly: GCA_014183005.1. NCBI lineage: Eukaryota > Viridiplantae > Streptophyta > Magnoliopsida > Fagales > Fagaceae > Castanea > Castanea mollissima. The sequence continues at coordinate 25,463,345 of JACAVU010000008.1, read as the reverse complement.
GGAATTTGATTATTTAAACATTACTGACTGACCCACATTCCATTTCTATGGATAGCTTCACTGCTTAGGGTTCTTTTGAACTGTGAGACGAATAATCTGTACGCCCACATCAAAGATAAATATGGCCTTGTTTCCAATCTTGTTGCAGGTCTTCAATTGCCAAGGTAACAAAAAAGAAAAGAAAAAAAGCAGCCTGGAACTGGATTTGTGAGAATTTTAGTATTATACTTAAAAAAAAATTCCTTTTTATGACAGTGAGGAGATCAAGGGGGAAATCCTGTTTGTTCTGTACAAAGTTTCTATCTTCCAATATGCATCAGAAGATGGTGATGGAACTGATGTTTTATTAGCCTTTTGTCCTAAGCTCTTGCACCTGGTGGTGGATGCCCTAATCAAGACCCAAGTTGATGACGTCCGCTTGAATTGTCTAGGTTTGTCATCTCTTTCTTCGTTTCTTGCAAATTCAATTTCCTATTTCCTTTGGGAACTCTAGTTGGAGAGGTAGCAAGATGTGACCAGTCCACCATTTTGGTCAGGATCAAATGCCAAGAGCCTTTTCGATTTTGGTGTTTGAGAGCCTCAATCACTAAATCATCATGATATTATTGGATGGTGATGTGAAGGTCTTTTTAGTTTTGACATGAATATTTAAAATGGCACAAAAGCAATTTGATTTAATTTTTCTTTGGTACATTTCAAGTGGGTCTGGAAGGATTTAACTTCTAGATGTCTCCGTTGGAAACATTGGAAGGTGCCATCTTACCTAAAGGTCATTGGCAAGCACTTGATTTAACTGGCTTATAAACAAGTAATGAGTTTCATCAAAGAGATCTTTTAAGCCATAACAACTGGATTATAGGATCTTGTGTATTAAATGTTAACATGATTTTTGAGATACTAAAATTGTTCAAGCTAGCTCTAAAAAACTCGGGTGAACTCTAGAAACTTATTGTCCCTATATTGGACTCACCTATAAGGCAAAACTTGTTGAATACTATATAGCCACAAGCAGCAGTTACTCCGACACAAATGAAAAACTCTTCAGTCCAGATGCCACTATATCATTGTTGAGTCATGATCATTTCATTTTCATCAATATGATTTTTTCTTTCAACTAACAGTTTTCAAATCATTCTTGCAGCACTTTTGACAGTTTTCGCTCAGAGAGGGTTTTTCGCTAAGGTGAATGCAAATGAGGCAAGCAGCATTATTCTATATGAAGCAGATAACTTCATGCAAGAACCAGAAGATGGAAAAGATGGGCCTCGTTTGAATATCATTTTTGCTGAGGCCATCAAAGGTCCATTGCTTTCGTCAGACAGACAAGTCCAACAGAGCACACTATATTTACTGTTTCATTATTTGTCTTGCGAAGGTGCTTCAAGACAGCAGACCCAAGTCCTGGTGGAAGAAAATATTGCAGATTATGTGTTTGAAATACTTAGATTGTCAGGTGAACTTACATTGCATATTAATTCAAACAAAAAGCAAAAGGTACTCTGCATAATTTAACATGAATTATTAGAGTAGCTGCTGTAACCAGAGATGCTGCCTTTTAAACAGGCCAATGATTGATCAAATCAAATCGATTGTTCAGTTCATGGAAAATTTTGCATATCCTGTTTAGTCTGCCTAATGTTTCTCAATAAAAAAATTGTTCTTGGAAAACTTGATAATTCTAATTATGTTATTTGCCAAATGTCTCCTAGCTAAATGAATTAATGTGTATCAGCCTTGTGCAGTTTGTATACTCTTTAGGTCTCTACACACACACACACACACACACACACACATATATATATATATATATATATATATTTCAAATTTAAAAAAAAATAAAAGTGAATTTATTGTCCTGCAAACTCTAGTTTTGTGCTAATGAACTTTCTCAATTGACGAACAGAATGTAAGGATCCAGTTGTCAACTCTTGCATTCAGGTTCTTGATCTCTTGTCAACAGCAGAGCAAGCTTTCAAACAAAGGCTGCTTGTTGGGTTTGCAACTCTGATTCCAGTAGTACATTATGTAGCTGAAGTTCCTCTTCATCCTGTTCAAAGTCAGACTCTAAAGCTCATATGGAACTATGTTTCTGATTGCCTGGGGATGTTATCCATTTCTCAAATAGAAGAGTTAGTTCTTGCATTAACAGGGATGCTTAAAAAGCATGCTGAGGGGAGGATGGGCATGCTTCCTGAGACATTTATACTGGTCTGCTCAGTCTTTGTAGCTCTAATGAAGTTTTCTTCTCCCCATGGGACTCCAAATCTGGCAAGACCAGTGCAAGAAGCATCTAAACATGCTGTTTTAGCCTGTCTAGATATCTCTGAAAAACATCCTGGACAACTTTTGCATTCCTTATACCTACTTAAAGAGGCGTATCTGTATGGTCATGAAGAAAGCTTTGCCAAGTCCTGTAACATGGAAATACGAAATTCTGTGGTGGACACATGCACAACACATTTATTACCTTGGGTTGTAACAGCCATCAATGAAACGGAGGAGGAGATCATCCTTGGGGTGCTGGAAACTTTTCATTCATTACTGCTTCAGGATTCTGATATCCAAGCGATGGAACTTGCAAAGACTCTGGTTTCAACATCTTGGTTCAGTTTCTCATTTGGATGTTTAGGATTATATCCCACGGAAAAAATGAAATGCAGAGTATTTCTGATGCTAAGTTCACTTGTGGACGTTCTTCTGGGAAATGATTCTGGGCAACCCATTAGAGATGCTGCCTTATATCTTCCATGCGATCCTTTAGATATGTTATTTTTACTTGGGCAAAAGAGCTCTCATAATTTGGAATTGTCTTCTTGTCAATCTGCCATTTTGGTGATATTATATACCAGTTCTTTACATGATGAAAGGTAATTGAGCTCTTGACTCTTCATCTCATTCTTATACTCATATTTGAGGAGGTGGCACCTATGTAACGGGTATATGCAACGTCTTTATCACATGTATGTGGGGTCCATGAAAGTGGGTTCTATAAGCATGCAAGAGGAGTTTTGCATACATCTGTTGCATAACATATTTCTGTTTTAAGAATATACTTGTCATCTTTCTTTCCTTACATTTTAAGTATCTTCTTTTCCAGACTTGCAGATGAGAAGTCAGTTTTAGCTTCACTAGAGCAGTATCTTCTAGTTAATAGTAATGATTTACAATCTGGGGCTACCGATTCACTGGCACTGATGCGAGTGGTGAATCTTTATGGTCTTTTTAGGGATCTTGCCAGCATGTCCTCCCAAATTCCTTACAGTTTCAAAGCTGAGAGGATCCTATTCCAGCTATTGACTGAAAATGAATGGGATTTGCCTTGTACAATAGTTCACTCAGTATCTTTAAAATGGTTGTTTCAACAAGAGAAAATAAGTAAGCAATTGTCTTATCAGGTTCTGCAATTCTGCAGGAGCAATATCTCAGTTGGGACTGACATCATCGTCCATGGAAGAAATGATCGAGTTCTAAATACACAAGCATTTGCAGAGCTAGTAGCAACAGGAGATAACTATGGAGCAACAATTTTGGTTGGCTTGTTGATACAGCTTGCCAAGGATGAAGGCCAAGAGCACGACATAATTTCAGTGGCTAATCTCATGCAGATTATTATTAACATCTTTCCAGCTGCTTCAGACCAATTATGTTTGCATGGCATAGGGAAGGCAATCTACACTCTTTATTATGATTCAAGCTATGCATCTTCCCCAGCAATATTAAAGGCCACCTCAGTTCTGAGTTTTAACATTTTAAGTTTGGTGCAGCCTGAAATTCTTTCTGATGATGAATATTGGCTTGCAGTGACCATGAAGGTGAATAATTTAACTTTGACCAACTCTAGTTTGCTTGCAGTTGTGTGAAATTAATCAGAAAATACACTTTATTTTGTAGTTTATGGACTACTTTAACCTCTCAGAGGTAGCAGATAGGTGGAATCATCAAAGTCTCTTAGTAATTGGAATATTTTCCCTGATTTTGTACCACTCCACCAATGGGATACTTGTAGAAACTGCAAAAACTATTATGTATAATACTTCTCTGGTCTCTGCAATCAACAGCATGATCTGTGCTGCCAGCTTCATAGGGCCTGCATTGGTTGATCATGATGAGGGAACAAGCAAAGGAGAAATTTTGATATTTTTGCTTTTACTAAATTACTTCTCTATAAGAAGGTTGGTACCTCCCATTTAATACACTAATATGATTTTATGTTGTTAAAACTAACATTTATTTTTTGGTTGCTCTAGTTTGCCTGTTGTTCTACCAGGGTTTATGGACTGGCAAAAGTTCTTTGATCCACCAAATGGGATACAGCCACTGTCATTCATTGGCATCCATTGCCATGACCTATGCAGACTCATGCATTTTGGGTCTCCTCTGGTCAAACTTGTTGCTTCCTACAGCCTGTTGGAGTTGCTTACCAGATTATCAGACCAGCGATATAAAATGCAGTTGGAAGTGAAATGTACCATGGGGTACCTAATGTCTGTAATTGCTGTGTTAGAAGGCTTAATTTTTAATAGTGATCTCAGAGTGGCTTTGAACTGTGGCCTCTGCCTATCAATGATTTTGGGGTGGGAAAAGCTGGACATGCAGAAGACAACAATGATTGAAAAGATCAGTTGGTGTAGGCTGATTGTAGAAGAGTTGGCATTGTCTTTGGCGGCTCCATGCTTAGCATCAAAATCTTTTATTAATCATCACAAGCCTGCAATCCATGTGGCTGTGGCATTGCTAAAACTCCAGAAGATTCCTGAGTGGATGAGATCCATTTTTGATGATACCTGCATATCTGGCATAGTTAAAAACCTCTCAGCTAGTAATCTAAGCACAGAGATTGTATTTTTGTTTCGAGAGCTGCTAAATTCAGAGTTCCTGAAGACTGAACAAATTGCTTATCTGCATCGGGTGCTCCAGGTGACAATTCCTTGTTCTATATCATGCTTTTCTGTTCCTTTTGCTTTTCTTTAGGTTGTCTTCTAGGTTCAAAGTGCACTAATCAATATACCAGCAGCAACAACAAAGCCTTAGTCCCAATAGACTAATTGCTGTTGTTCACATGTATTCTTTTATGCTATTCAATTCTATACAGATTTTTTACTCTTTATCACCTCCTTAATTAACATGTCCCATTCTATGACTTCTACCAGTTTTATTACAGTTCTTCCTCTTTCATTCCCTCAATTTGAATCAAATTACTCTTCCTCACTAAGGCATTATTTGCTATCCTTTGCATATGATCAAACTATCTCAAGCGACTCTTTGTCATCTTTTCATCAATGGGAGCCATCCCCATCTTTAATTGATTTCTTCATTTTGTATCTTTTATAAATTTTCACCACTGTTGTAACATTTTCATTTCAGCTATACTTGTTTTATGAAAGCGTTGTTTCTTAGTAGTGGGATTCCTTCAAATATAGCTGTTGGTCTTATAGCTATCTTGTAAAACTTTCCTTTTTTACATCTATCCTGCTCTTATCACATGGTTCACATGCTTTTATTCTACACACTTATTAATATATCATTGAAACAAAAAGATTAGTTCTTTTTGTTGTACCCATAACATTTGTGCATTATCATGGTTTATCTGGTTTAACGTGACTGTCACTATTATCTCGCTGTCATAATACCTTAATTTTAAGACTTGATAGCATTCAACTCCTTGAAATTGAGATCAGAAGGAAAAAACAACCAAAGGTATTGTAATAAAAAGGATGATAGCTAACAACTTTAATTACATATTTATGATCTTGTTGATACTGCAGGAATGCAGAAAACATAAGTATGCTGACAATACTCAAGATCATCGAGCAGATAAGCATATGAAGAAGATGGCTACCACCCCAGATGATTTGGAAGAAGTTTGTGAGTATCTCATTCACTTGATGTCATCCGATTCATCTCTAGATATGGATTCTAAAGGGTTACATTGCGGGAATAAGAGACTTTTAGAAGAGATAGAGTTGTTTTTTAGGACCTTAACATGGGAGGATGACAGCTAATGAAATCGTATTAATCCATTTTGCTTTACTTGAATGAAGATTTCTCATTTGATCTTTTGTGGCACTATAACCTAGGGCACAAAAGGGGTGTAAGGAGTAAGGTGCTAGCCTTTGTGTAGCAAGCTTGCATCTTATAGAGTATTAGCCTCATCACACATGCTTTGCGCAAGCAATGCGTTTTTTTTTTTTTTTTTTCTTCTCTAGTTTCATAATTTTCCTTTAAAAAAAAAATTTAATTTTGGATTTGTTTTGAAGACATGGATTAGTAGGAGTGCCCTATTTGTAGGCATTTGAAGTGAATTTGGAGATATATTTTTACCAAATAGTCCTCGTGTTTTTTCTATGTTAAGGGTAAGGTTTAGGGGTATTTCCAAACACAAATTGAATGAATTTTTGGATATCCAACATATATATATACACAGACACACTAGCAGTAGCAACAACAAAGCCTTAGTCCCAATACTAATTGTTGTTGTTCACGTATGTGTGTGTGTGTGTATATATATATACTCTTTTATTTATTTATTTAGGGTAAAAATTAATTATTTTCATCTACTAAAAATTTGCATCTATTTTTATTTTTCAAAAAAATAAAAAGGATAAACTTTAGAGATAAATAGTAACTGTAATTTCTTTTTTATACGTGCGTTTGAAAGGGGTGTAGTGATATAGAGAAAAGTTTGGGTAGCAAAAATAAGATGAATGTAAGGGGAAAAAATGCTAAATTTTAGAATTTTATTTTTAAAAAATTAGGGGTGTTTTACTTTTATTTGAATGAACAAAAGAAAAAAAAAGGCTAAATTTTAGGAAATAAAAAGATGAAGGTGAAGGGGAAAAAATTCTAAATTTTAGGAGTTTTCTTTTTAAATTCAAAATGAAATTTGTTATTTGACATTTAGGATTTTATTTTTAAGAGAAGTTACCCTTCATTAATAAGGATATTTTTGAATCACACAAAAGCCTAGTTCAAAGAGGGGAATCTTCTTATATATAGTACTAGACTTATCATAGGCGCTTTGTGTGTGCAATAATGCTCTTTTTTATTTATTTATTTTTATGATTTAGTGTTTGTTCGGGGGGCCTTTTTCAGTTGCTCGGCCACGTGTTATCCACTAGATTAGTGACCTTGCTAGGTTCGGGTTCTTTTTGGGGAGTTGCATCCTGGAACTCAACATTAGGCCACGTGGTCCAATGGCTACCGGTGTACCTTTTAAGCCTACCAAACTATTAAAGCCAAAGTTTAAGAATTACGATAATAGTTGAATAAATACGTAATATGTGCTTGATATTATAGGTTTGATTAGTAGTTGCAATAAAGTAATATGTATTTAAATGTGAAGTAATCATGTATTCAATGATGTAAATTTAAAGATAAGGAGACAAAGTCACTTATTTTTGTATGCTTTGTAGCCCAGCTGTGTAGCATCAATGAGCTGATGGGATTCCAGCAGGATGCCAGTAGTAGAGGCTAGTTAAGCTTACCCCTCTTATCATACATTTAAATGAGTTTAAGCCTTGGTTAATAGTTGGAATAAAGTAATATGTATTTAAATGTGAAGTAATCATGTACTCAATAATATAAATTTAAAGATAAGAAAGCAAAGTCACTTATCTTTGTATGGTTTGTAGCCCAGCTGTACAATTTTTGTGAGTTGATAATATTCCAGCAGAGTGACCTCAGCGGTAGAGAGGCAGTTTTCCATGATAATTTCAAGATTGAGGGGGAAATATGGGTGCAACTAGAGGGAGAGAGAGTGTGCCCAGCTGTGTGTAAGGGCTGGTTAAGCTTGCCCTTCTTATCATGCACTTAAATGAGATTTTCCCTTGACAATGCTCTTTTAGTTGTTGTGAAGTTATGAACAGTGTTGCCTTCCATGAGAAGGCTTTTGTATGGAGTATTTGTGCCTTCTAAGAGAAGGGTTTTATGTAAAATGGATTTGTGCCTTCCATGAGAAGGGCATTGATGTGAGATCTTGGTGCCTTCTAGGAGAAGGACTTTAGTAATAAAAGTTTATACCTTCCATGAGAAGAGCTTTTATAAGAGAGATATAGAAGAGTATTGATATGTGTTTATGAGCAGCAAAACAGTAGAATTCAAAGTGAGAGAGTATGAGAGTGGGGTTTAAATGAGTGTAGTGTGTTATATGTAATAGTGTAGTAAATGTGTATGAGATTGTGTATGAGAAGTGGAGAAAGAGATGTTTAGACATATGCGTGTTTTGTGAGATGTAGCATTTGTAATATGCATGGTATATGGAAGTATGAGAGATACGGTAGTTAAAGATAGTAAAAATATGAGATTATAACCGTTGGAGAAGTTGTAGAGATTGCTTTTCAAGAGGAAAGATTTTGTAAGAGAAGAGCATGAAGGTGTGTTTAGGCATTTGGAGATGGGAGCAGTAAGATAGGTGTATTTTCTGAATATAGAGAATGAGAGAATGAGTATATGAGGGGTAATAGTGCTGCAGTGTGTTTAGCAATGTTGGAATTTACTGCTGGGCTTTTCTGCTGGAGGATGGATGAGGGCTTATGAAGGCATTTATGAGCTAAGGACTGAAGAGTTTAGTTCTTGAATTGGAAACTAAAATCTCAGAACTTCATTCAGAGCTTAGGGAGAGAGAATAGAGAGGTTTGTGAAAGAGTTCTTCTCCCTTGGTGTCCTCTCCTCTTTGAAGTGTTGATGAAGGGTCCTATTTAGCTAAGTTTAAGGGGGTATTTTAGCAAAGAATCTCAGCCAAAATCTGTTCCAAATAGCAATGAATCCTCAGAAAATTCATCTTAAGATTTGGGCAAAAATGGTAAGTTTAGCTTCAAGGTGTTTTTGCTATTTTGGGTAAGAGCTGCTGTGGGAAAGAGCAGCAGAAAAGGAAGGTATTTTGGCAAAAAAAGCTAGTTAGTTTAGCTGGTTTTGGTTTTAGCCAAATGTGGAAAAAAAATAGTAATGCTAAGGCTGTTGGATCAGCTGTTACATCTGTCCTGAAAAAATTGTCCCAGCTGTCAAGAAAAGTTGTCCTAGCTATCTAGAAAAGCTGTAATAGTTATCATGAGACAGCTGTCACTTTGGGCAGAAGCAAAAGAGGTTAGCATGGTAATTTCAGAGTGTTGGAGAGGTCACTCAGCATTTACTTTATAATTTTGGTTGAAAATGGTAAGATCTCTTTTAAGGATATCTTGCTATCTTAGGTATTGCAGCTGGGATTTCAGATTAAATGGCTGCTGATATCACTCACAGCCAGGTGTCAAGTGTTGAATACACTGCTGGGGGTTTGCTGGTAATGTTTTTTTTTTTTTTTGGGTGTTTGTGTTTTTGGTGCAAGGTTCCATTACAACACATTTCTAGCAAGTAATAGAAGCATTGGTTGAAAGGTAATGAAGCTTTAGAGATTTAGTTGAGGTCTCATTATGTTGTGACATAATCTTGGTGAGCAAGAAGAGTATTTAATGTTTTGCTCTAGCAGCTGGAAGAGAAATATATGGTTTGATTATGGCAGACAGCAGCTGGGTATGAAAGATATTATAAATATTTTGTATATAGTTGGAGATAAAAGATAGCCAATTAGATTAGGCTATGTGTTTGAGTTGGATTTTAGCTGAAAGTAGTAATAAGATTTATGCAAAATAATATAATGAAATTTCCAAATTTGTATAGCAGCAGCTGGGGATTGAATAAACAGTTATATTCCCAGCAGCTAGATGGTTGGGGATATTGAGTATGTGTTATGTGATGAATATCAAGCTTTAGGAAAAGAGCAATAGGGAATTTTATCATTTTAAGTGCTATGTGATAAGAGATGCTTACCATATGTTACCCGCTAGATACGGATTCGTCAAAGTTTAGGGAGTTGGAGAAGGCACGCCAAGCAACATGCTTTTTTTATCAACTTTAAACCGCTGGAGCTTTACTGAACATACCTCTTGGCCTTCCAAATCACGACTCCCAAAGTTTCCCTGAAGAGACTTATGAGCTTGGATCACAAGCTGAAGATGAGATGACGTACCTTGGGTTTTGTTGTGATTTTGTGTAAATATGGGCTCTTGTTGAAAAGCCGCTTGCCATGAGCGTAAGAGAGGTGATATGGGCCGTGAGCTTTGATTCATTGTGCGAGCCCAATTCATATGTTGATGTGGCATGGGTTGCCAATGAAGTAGTGCCACGTAGGGTGAAAAAAAAGTCCTCAATAGTGTTATAATGTTTAAAAGTGATATCTTGTATTTTAAAAAATAAATAAAAATAAAAGTAAGGTAACATAGAATAATGTTTAAAAATGAAATAGAGATCGTGTTTTAAGTTTCAGGCGAAATGAAGAAGATTAAAAAAAAAAAAAGCGTAAAATATAATTGAAGTATTTGAATTCAAATAGACAACAAATACAAATAGGAATCAGACAATTAAATACGGGATAAGAATGAGTAGTTTTTACTTGAGGTAGTGGGTTTTTTTTTTTTGGAAGAAATAATTTTGTATTTTATTCAAATAGATAACAAATATAGATAAGTATCAAATATTTGAATACAAATGAGAATAACAGCCTTTTTCCCCCCCCCCCCTCCCTTTTGTACGTGAGATAGTATTACTTTTTTAACCTTTTTTGTTTTTTTAAGGAAAGAAAAAAAAAAAAAAACTATGATAGGCCAAGAATGTTTTGACCCCTTGTGATATATTAACCAATTGATTTAGCCAAGTTAATTAATTAATTAAATTAACATGCAAAACGCGTGATAGCACAAACAAATCACCAACTAAGTTAAATATGCAGCGGAAAATAAAGTCGACACGGTAATTTGTTTACGAATAGGGAAAACTTCCAAGGCAAAAAATCCACTGGGTGAATTTAAGGTTATCACTCTCGAGAATCCACTATTATCACAACAAGCGGTTACAAGTAAAAGAATTTCAGTACTTTATACCAACTTACAGTTGAACCCTTACCCCAATATCCAATTGGACTTGTTCTGTAGCGACAATCTCTCTTTTTCAATGCATGACTTTCAGTACGTGACTAACCAATTAATGTGTGGATCTTAGCACGCGGCTTACTCACCAACTTGAGAAGATGTTGTATGTGAGATAGTATTACTTTTTTAACCTTTTTTGTTTTTTTAAGGAAAAAAATTAAACTATGATAAACCAAGAATTTATTGACCCCTTGTGATAAATTAATCAATTGATTGAGCTAAGTTAATTAATTAATTAAATTAACATGCAAAACGCGTGGTAGCACAAACAAATCACCAACTAAGTTAAATATGTAGCGGAAAATAAAGTCGACACGGTAATTTGTTTACGAATGGGAAAAACCTCCAAGGCAAAAACCTCACCGGGTGAATTTTAAGGTCACCACTCTCGAGAATTCACTATTATCACAATAAGCGGTTACAAGTAAAGGAATCTCAGTACCTTACCAACCTACAGTTGAACATTTATCTCAATAACCAATTGGACTTGTTCTGTAGTGACAATCTCTCATTTTCAATGTACGACTTTCAGTACGTGACTAACCAATTGATGCGTGGATCTTAATATGTGGATTTCTTACCAACTTGATAAAAGATATTGGTTGCAAAGTTCTTCAGTTCATCAACATGATGAAGATCACGAAATTCCTTAGTCATAAAACCTAACGGCGTACAAACACAACAGCTTTTTCAAGAGAAAGATGAATTAGGACAAATTCTGTCTCTGATCATAATTTGCATGAACAAAACTTTGTCTTACACTTGCATAACCTTTGACGGCCCTTAAAATAATCATTATATATGTTTAGGGTTGTGAGAAAAGAAAGCCTAAATATGTACATACGGATTTGAGTGAAATCAGATCTGAAAAAACTGATTCTCATAATTCTCGATAGATATATCTATCAAGCAGCTGTTGAGTATTGGGCAAAAGCTGCCTTTTAAATCTCGATAGATGCTATCTGTCGAGCTTTAAAATTCAGCACTTCTTCACTTGTTTCTTGAACAGACTTGCATGGTTTTAACACATGGATTTGAAACCTTGTTCGTTGAAGTATTAAACACATCTTAGATCTACTCAATTACAAGTAAGGTGCATTTTGTCAAAGGATTAGTCAATTCTACATGACATATATTCCTAACATTATTCACTTATTTCCTAACAAACTAAATGGTATGTTATTTCAAATTTTGTATGAAGATATTTTGGTATGTCAAAAATTGAAGAAACAAGGGAATTCTCTTATTTGTGTATGTGTGTCTTTATATATATATATATATATATATTTCCCCCTTCGCTTTGGATTAATGGGTTATGGATTTTAGAGTTTCAATATAGAACTTATAAAAAAACCAATCATTAGATTATTTAAATTACCCGGTTACATTTAAAATTCAAATTTATGTAAGATAAAAATGATATTTATTTGTATGAATCGGTCATTTTGAGTTAATTGAGTTATAGTGCAAGTCAATAAGAAATTGACCTATTTATTAATTGAATTAAAATGTGTCAATCTACTTTAATATAAACTCATTTACACTAAACACTAATAACACTAACTCACAATAAACTATGTCATGTTTGCAAGTCATGTCAAATATTTCCATCCTTATTATATTAATTGAAACAAACTACTCCTTCAATCCTAATTTGTTTGTTCTCTATTTCATTTTGGAATATCCCAAAATATTGTCATCTTTCTAAAATTAAAAACCATTAATTTACTAATGTTCCTATTATGTCTCTACTTTATTTCTAAAACCATTTTTGATAAATTAATTTAAGAGTAGTTTTGAAAAATTATACATTTTTATACAGCAGATAAAACAATAAATGATGTTCTCTTAAAAAGTTAGATTTTTGAAATAGAACAAACAAATTGGGACACAAGGGATGGTAATTTAGTTTTTTTGTTTTTGTTTTTGAGAAGGTAGTAATTTAGTTGGTAAAGAGCATTGCACCAATAACAAGGTTGCAAGTATAATTTATGACTAATCATAATCATAGCATGCATCTTAAATAAAGTTTCAATTTACAATTCCTTAATGATCTGTTTGGATGACATAGATTTGGATTTGGATTTGGATTTGAGATGGCCCAAATTCAAATTCTTTGTTTGGATAAGTTAAAAGAATTGGATTTGGATTTGGCCCAAATCTATCTTGGATTTCAGGAGTCCAAATCCATGGATTTGAAATCTCCTCACAAACCCAAGAATTTAGAAATCCCTCACCCTCCTTTGATTTGTGTGTGGGTTTTGTTTCATAGTATTTTCAATTATTTGTTTTGGGTTTGTCTTTATTTTCTATTTTTACTTTCGTTTGTGGGTTTGTAATGCAAATTATGTGTTCGATGAAGTGCTTCTATGTGTTTGGTGAAATGCTTCTATGAAAATTCATGTGAAATTGCTTCTACTTAAATATCCCGTTTGTGCCTTACTGTAAATTTTCTTAGTATTGCTTACAATTTGTTCCTTGAAATGCCTTTTTGGGGGTCTTGAATGTAGGTAACAATGTTAGTGTATAGCAGTTGTGGTATTGCATATATATACACACACACACACATGGTGATGGTGGGTGATTTATTGTTTAAGGTTGCATTTTTATTCTTGCTGGTTGGTTAAGCCCCAAGTTTCGATTGGAATTTGCTACTAAGAATTAATTTAGGTATAGGGGTCAGATTTTATATTAGTGACGTTAAGTTCAAATATTACTCTTGTTGAGCCAAGAGCTTCTGTAACTTCATGACTGTAGTTCTCAAACCTATATACCTGTATACCACTTGTCTCGTATGTTTAGTAGAACACTAGTCTCTGAAGTTACTTTTCTGATCAGTTGAACTTGAAGTTTTGAATTTCTAAAATGAAGTCAGCCTTGGCACTTGTCTTTTTCTCCTTCTTTCTAGATTGAACTAAGTAGTGTTATTATTAGTTCAATCCACAATCCTTGTTTGCCTGCTAATGTATATGCTTCTACATATATATCTCTGTTGGAAGCAGATCAATGAGGATGGATGATAAACTCATGCTAACTGTTGACCAGCTATCCTTTTCAATTATCTTTCTCAATAGTCAAATTATCATGCGTAGTAGAGACACATTGAAGGAACTCCATCAACAATATATAGTATGCGTTTGGATATCACTTATTTTGCTGAAAACTGAAAACAATTAAAAACTAATTTCTGATTGCCGTTTATTACTGTCCACTACTGTTCAGCACTGTTTATTGGCCTAAATACGTTGTTCATGTCCCATGAACAGTGCATTAAGCGTTGGTTTAAAAAAAAAAAAAAAAATTCACGCCCAAAACGCAAACGTCCAAAATGTGGACATGATCCAAACAAACCTATAGAACATAGTTCAAAGTATAACCAGGCTTAAGTCAAATTATCATGCCTAATGCCTTATCATTCTCTATTTGTTGAGCTTCCCTTAGCTAGATACTTGCAATCTTCCAGAACTGGGTGGATGATATTAGTTCTACTGTCTTTCAGACTTAGGAATTGTGTGAGATTTCTTGGAGATGAATATGGACTACATAGAAATTATATGTTTTTCCTTTCATTTCTTCTCGTCTCTTTGTAAAAATTTTTGATTAAGGTTCTCCTTTGGATGCCTTTGATACAAAGTTATGCAGTTAGAAACAGGATATTGCTTAGCGCACACAAAGCTGTGCTAAAGAAGTTTTTTTTTTTTTTTTCCTTTCTCTCTTTATTTTTTGGAAGTGTTCAACAGCAACAACAACAAAAAGTATTATTGAAAGTTGCTGATGTATGCTATCATTTTTGAGTTCCTTCTCCAAAAGAATGGGGTTCAATTTTTAAGTTTCAAGAATCAAGCTTAACCTTGAGGAGAAAGATGGGGTTAAGGGGTTGAAAGTTCTGAATTTTGATTGTTGGAGTATATAGAATTCTATCGGAAATATAGAACATGGCTGAGAATTCTATCGGAAATATAAAACTATTGCGATAAGAGAATTACTTTCTATTCACAAGTTGGAGATTCTTTTGAGCTTATTTTTTGGTTTTTCAGTGGGTTTTTGGGGCTGTTTCTAGGTATTTTTCTAGTATGGTTTACAAATGGTAATTTGAGGGTCTTTGTGAGGTTTTTCAGTAGAGTTTTGGGTAATTTGCAGGGATGTTTTGTTGGTTTTTGGTGGTGTTTAGAGCTAGCTTTGCAGTGGGGTTTTAAGTGAGCTCTTGGCTGGGTTTCACTGACTGTTTGGGATTAATTTTCTGGCTTTTGGGATTTGCTATTATAAATTAGTAGATTTCAATAGTCAACTCACTGCTTGTCTTCTTCTTATTCTTCTTCTTTATTTAATTACTTTAGAAAAATGCAAAAGCGGGTGCTTATAAAAGCATAATTATTGACAATTGGGAAGACATTGAGATATTGTGTGGGAGGGATAGAGCTACTAGCATTGGTGTTAAACATATGGATGATGCAGTTGAAGTTACAGCCGAGGAAGGAAAAATGAAGTGAATTCTCCCATTGCACAACATTTAGGGGGATTGATGGGAATTGTAGGGAAATTGAATTAATTTGAGATAGTCACCCTCCATAGAGAGAGAGAGAGTGAGTGATGCATTAATGCACTAGGAAATTGGTTTATTCTTCCATTGATATCTAATGTTGAATTACAATAATGTATTTATAGGAGACTAGCTCTAATGTCATTGGCTCACACAGCTCAAGATAATTGGTTAGTTAATTCAACATGTGTTCTATGAATTAAGCCATGTGTTAAATGAGCTACATGTGCTCAAATTCTAACTAACTCATCCTAATCCTAATTTCAACCAACTAGCTAACTATCTAACTAAAGGGATTACATCAATTATTTCATATTCCTAACATTTCCCTCCCCTTGAAAACACCTTGCCCACAAGGTATTGTTGTGAAATGACACCTTCATTAAAGGAGATCTTCTAATAGACCAATACCTTAGTGACATTTTGATCACCATATTTATGCATTTTTCTTTGACAAGCGGTCCCGTGCACATGAAAATTTATTTTTTGTAGATCTTCAAACTTTGCTTGAATTCTTGAGCCTTCAATGGTTTTTCAATCTTCATGGTATCATTAGTTCTTTGAACTTTGGAATGTTCTTGTATCCTCAATACCTCATTTGATTCTAGAACCATTAAAATTATTGGCACTTGCATCTTGGATTCTTGGATCACCAACATTAGGATTGCCTTGAATCATAGACTCTTAAATGGAAGCCTCCATTGGTGCATCAAGAATTGGTTATTGGAAGATCACCATCAGCTTCTTTGTTAGTTCTTTGGACTGAACTTCAAGGACAGCGTCTTCATGTATATCATCATCCACTTTGACACAAAAATCAACATCCTGATTTGTAACAACAATAGTAGATATTTGGAACTTGACTTGTTCTTTGAGTTCCATTGAATCAAGAGATTGTAACTCCTCTTCCGTCATGTTTTTAAGATCCTCTTGCAATCTTGAGAGCTCTTCTTTCATGGCCTTTTTAGATTCAACCAAGGCCTTGATCCTTTTTGAAATATCCTTGACATCCTCTGAAACTTTGTTCACCATTTACTGTATTTCTTTCAAAAGTTTTTTCCGGTCACAATTGCTCGTCTCAAGATTGATGGCCCTGATACCAAATGTTAAAAACCTAGAGGTTCCTAATGGGGATGGGTATGAATTGTAGGGGGGTTGATGGAAATTATAGGGAAATTAACTTAATTCGAAATAGTCACCCTTCATAGAGAGAGAGAGAGAGAGAGAAAGAGAGAGAAAGAGATGCACTAATGCACTAAGAAATTGGTTAATTCTTCCATTGATATCTAATGTTGAATTATAATCATGTATTTATAGAAGATTAGCTCTAATGTCATTGACCCACATGGCTCAAGATAATTGGCTAGTTAATTCAACATGCGCTTTATGAATTAAGCCATATGTTAAATGAGCTACATGTGCTCAAATCCTAACTCACTCATTGATACGAACCTCAATCGACACGCTTTGAGACCCAACAAAAATATTGGAATATTTACCCAAGAAAGCTAAAATTCAGATTTTTGATAGAAAACCCTGACCCAACGTTTATAAGAGAAACGCGAATCAAAGGTATAAGTTGATCTTAACCCAATGATTATAAAGAATCACGAACCAAATGTATAAAGTTTGAACGCCACAAGGAAGAATCCCTGATAAGTTCACAGTTCTTGAAGAACCAAAAGAAGAGCAAAGCCTCACATTTTCTGATTTTTATTCAATAATATTATGAAAAACATTTACAGACTTCAGAGCCTATTTAAGGGCTCCATAAAACTTGACAGACAAGAAAATATATTCTAAAATAACTCCTAATTGATACCTTACCATATCAGGAATCAAATTTGACTTAAAAAGCATTAAATGCACCTAAAAACAAGGAAAATACCTAAAAAACGTACTAAATAATAAAACTCTAAATAAAAGTTGATTTGGTCTGAAATTAGCAGATCCAAAATAGGAAAAAATCTGCCTTAATTGATATAGAGCTGGAAAGTCAATTACTATTAATTCATGCCATAAATCACTCGTAATTAAGCCAGATCAGCCCTAAATAGCTTGAATTAAATTTATTATGTTTTCAGTTTCCTTTGGGCCAAACTTGGAATGTCCTACGTTAGAATCAGCCCAAATCTCTTGAATTAGCCCATTAAGTGCTTCTTTGATCTTCTTGGATCTTGTTCTTGTAATAGGTCCAACTGGAACATGCAATGGATCCTTGAATGCTTGTTGATTCTCATCAAAGGGAGAATGTCAAAGTGTCTAACACTCACATACACCACCTCACAATGATGTTCTAGTTGTTCACCACAGAAAATTCTATATGTTTCTCCCTTTGTATCTAATTGATTATCTAATTAGGCTAGCCTTTTGAGTCTTTCCAATTGGGCTTAAGTGTGTGGCTTAGAGTGGGACCAAAAGAGACTAATAAGATACTAGCTCCAATGGGCCTTAGGCTTTTATATCAACTTTTGATAAGTCCAAAGTTACCATTAATTATATTTAATACTACTATATAAATATAATTGCACTCTAGGCCTTATTTATAAATTATATCCCAATGCTTTATTGTACATGTAACCCTTTCATAAAATATTCGTAGTAATACAAAGTCATGAAAGAAGACTGCCACTTTAATCCTTTAAGTTATTCATCATATATTCATGACATTCAATTCCATAAATATATATATTAGTAACTCCTTACTAAAGTGGTTAGGCCTAACTCTCTGAATAACAAACTCATTAAACTTATTTCAAGGGAATATCTTGTATCTCCATTAAGAAATTATAAATTTCATCTTGAGAATATATGTTCCATCAACACTAAATGTGGTTGTCTAACATACTGAGATTTTGACCGTAACTTTAGATCTCACTCTTGATATATCAAAACAACTTACACTTCATGATCAAGTCCATTATTTTCTCAGGATTAAAAGTTCATGCAAATATAAGTCGTGAGTTTATTATTCATTTGAGAGTTGTTAGGAGAATAATAAATCTCACAGCGGTCCAGTTCAATATGTTTTAACTCTTAAAACATATCAACATACCAACTAAAAATCTCCATTTCAATGATCAAGACAAATCATCTTAGTCGATATGTTATAGTCTTCGCAGATGAAATGCCCAATTCCATCACCGATTACAAATTACATTTTGAGTTTACAAGGAACTTGTGATTTACATCTTCTGTGACTAAATCACATAAATCACATACAATGCATTTCATGGACTATATGATAATGTCCCAATATTCATGTTACCATTATTTTAGATGAAGTAAAACAAATTTATTAATCACAACATTAAGTCATACATAATGTCATACATAATAATATACATAGCATCATCATATAATAGGATTTAAGGGCACACATCCTAATACAAAGTCCATGGGTCCTAAGAGTCCATCTTTGATAAGTCTTTAAATTCTGTTTGAATTAATATAAGCCAAACGCAAGTGCCAAAGATATACTTCACTAGTAGAAGGAAACTTTCTCTTTAATGATTTCACATGTGAATTATTATCTAATCCAGAATTACATAATTCATACTTAACAAGAATTAAAATATAAAGACCATCAACAATATTGCCATAACAGATAAACACTTTACCTTTCTTTATTACAATATTGTCTTTAAGGATAACAAAATATCTATCTTTACTTAAATAAGTTGTAGAAATTAAATTCCTACGAACATTAGGTACATAAAGACAGTCTTTCAATATTAAAACCCTAGACTCAAAGCACGAATATTAAATTCTCTTCTAATGTCTTTTTCACCACAATGGAAACACTTTCCTTTGGTCTTCTTTCTCTTGTCGGCAACCCTTAAGGCAATTTTCTTAGCCTCTTGCTTAGTGAAATCCTTGTTGTTGTTCTTCTTCTTATCCTTGCCTTTCAACTTAGGTTGTGAAGTAGAAGCTTCACCCATATTGACTTCAACACTAGAAGTACCAAGGATGCCTTCCGCTACTATCAATTCATTCATCAATTCAGACAAAGAATAAACCTCTTTGTTCATATTATAATTCAATCTGAATTCCTTGAATGATTCTGGTAGTGACTAGTGTATCATATCCACTTGGGATTCTGCATCAATATTGGCACCTAAAACTTCCAATGTATTCAAATTAGAGATCATCGTAAGACAATGCTCCCTAACTGAAGTACCTTCAGCCATTTTGGTATAATAAATTTGCCTCGTGGTTTCTTGCCTTGCAAAACGGCCTTACTCACCAAACATCTCTTTCAGACTTTGCATAGTGTTCGAAGCTAGTTCTACATCCTGCATTTGATGCTGTAGAACATTTGAGATGGATGCTAGGATATAGCACTTGGCCATTTCATTATATTTCTGCCAATGATCATCTAATGAAGGAGCATCTAATCAAGGAAAGTTAGGACATGGTTAAGTAAGCACATATTTGTGCTCTTCAGCTGTAAGAACAATGTCCAAATTTCTTTTCCATTCAACATAGTTGGACCCAGTTAGTTTGTTTTGATTCAGAATAGCAACAAGCGGGCCAAATGATGCCATGATAAAATCTGAAAACAATCAACCTGAATATAATAAGTAAACTAGACATTAGCAATTTAGCATATAAACATATAGTATGGAACCTTAATAAAACCATAACATAATACATGCAATGACAACCCAATCCCATATTTAATATCCCTCAGCATAGAGTGAATATTAAATACTATGATTGATTGAGAACTATTCTCATTATTAGTGCTATCATGGTAACTCTTATTAAACACTACTAATATGCCGTTTTACAATTAGCCTCTAAGTAATAATAGTAAGAACTCAGCATAGAGGATACTATAATATTTAGTCTAATGTATACCATTGTCTAGAATCAAGTATAGCCATATTTCATCCCTTTAACAGGCTTATTTTGTAGTACCATGATACAAACACCCTTCGCATGGAATGCAAAGCTCGAATCTAAGACAAGGTGTTTCATCAAACCACTATAAACCAGAAAATTCAATCTTATAGGATCATGAAATGAATACTCTCCGCATGGAATGCTAAGCTCGAGGCAAAGACAAAGTATATATTTCACACTACTATGAACCAACAATGGAGGCCGTGAGATCCAACTCTTGTATCTCTCTCCCACTAGATGTTTTAAAATAAAGGTTTTTAATTTAAAACATGCATAAACAAAATACACATAGCCTTGCTCTTTATATATGTAAAAACACTTAGAAAAAATTCTGAATCCATAGTTCTCGATCGGTCATCAACAGATGCTCGATCGATCGAGAAAAATTCCACAAAACTCAATCGATGCTTGACAAATCCTCAATCGATCGAGAAAACTTCTGTCAGCTCAATCGATGCTCAACAGATTCTCGATCGATCAAGCATTGTGAATTTTGAATTTTCTAGAATTTTTCTAAGATAGTTTTTTAATGTTTTCATGAACAAAACAACCATCATATGCACATAATGGAAAGAAATTGATATCAAAACTAAATTTCATTGATGCTATAGCCTTAAAGTTCAGTCTAACATACTTAAACTAAAAATTAAACAACATCATAACATCAATATCAGTTTTTATCAAACAATAATTTCAACAACCACGTAGAAAACTAATTTCTAACAACATGAAACTATTGTCAACAATTCCAAAACTCAAAACGTGTTAAACAGAACGAAATGAAGACCGCTTTGCTACCATTTGATGAAAAATAACATATTTGTATCGCATACAAAACATATGCAATGGAAAAACAACGGATCTACTTCATTCATAAATGTTAACATGCACTATGTAAGTTTTAGAATATAAGAACAAGAGAGTGTACCTTGAAGCAGTGAATTTCAAAAATGAAGATGAGAAGCACTTGCGAACACTTTCAATATTCACTCCAATTCAACTAACACCCAAGATGTATGGTCTCTCAATTAGTTTACGAAGGGAGAATGTCAAAGTGTTTAACACTCACATATACACTACTTCACAATAGTGTTCTTACTTTTTCATTACAGAAAATTTTGTATGTTTCTCCCTTTGTATCTAACTTATTATCTAATTAGGCTGGCCTTTTGGGCCTTTCCAATTGGGCTTAAGTGTGTGGCTTGGAGTAGGACCAAAAGGGACCAATAAGACACTAGCTCCAATGGGCCTTCGACTTTTCTGTCAACTCTTGACAAGTCCAAATAAACCATTAATTATATTTAATACCACTATATAAATATTATTGCACTCTAGGCCTTATTTATAAATTATATCCCAAGACTTTATCGTACATGCAACATCTTCATAAAATATTCGTAGTAATACAAAGTCATGAAAGAAGACTGCCACTTTGTAGATTACTACATCTTAATTCCTTAAGTACCCAGTTTAATCCTTTAAAATTATTCATCATATATTTATGAAATCTAATTCCATAAATATATATTTTAGTAACTTCTTACCAAAGTGGTTAGGCCTAACTCTCTGAATAATCAAACCCATTAAACTTATCTCAAGGGAATATTTTATATCTCCGTTAAGAGACTATGAATTCCATCTTGAGAATATATTTTCCATCAACACTAAATGTGGTTTCCTAACATACTAAGATTTTGACCGTAACTTTACATCTCACTCCTGATATATCAAAGAAACCTACACTTCACGATCAAGTCCATTATCCTCTCAGGATTAAGATTTCATGCAAATATAAGTCGTGAGTTTATTATTCATATGATAGTCATTAAGAGAATAATAAATCTCACAGCGGTTCAGTTCAATATGTTTTAACTCTTAAAACATATTAACATACCAACTAGAAATCTCTATTTCCACGATCAAGACAAATCATCTTACTTGATATGTTACAGTTTTCGCAGATGAAATGCCCAATTTCATCACCGACTACGAACTAAAATTCTGAGTTTACAAAGAACTTGTGATTTATATCTTCTGTGACTAAATCACATAAATCACATACTATGCATCTTATGGACTATATAATAATGTCTCAATATTCATGTTGCCATTATTTTTAGATAATAATAAAACAAATTTATTAAATACAACATTAAGTCATACATAATGTTATACATAATAACATAAATAGTATCATACAATAAGATTTAAGGGTACTAATCCTAAGCAATCTGTCACTGCTGGCATCAAGCTGTACATGTACGAAATATTAAGATGAAAGAGTTTGAGAGTAGTTTAGTGAAAGAAACGTACTAATTTCTGTCTTTTTTTTTTTTTTTTTTTTTTTCAAAATAAACAGCCCAAACTTCATGCTGGCCAAATTTTGAATTTCATCCAAAATTTACCGAAAGGACCTAGAATAGCCTAGAATTTGATCTGAGGTGGAACAAGGGTGGTTGTTGTTCTGGTTTGCTCGCTGGTACGGTATTTTCCGACCATTCTGGCTAGAACGGAACGGTATTTATAACATTGCTAATGCGTCTGTGTACTTGTTTTTGCTTCACTCGATGTGGTCTATCCCATACGTACAAAACTTCTCTTCCTTCCTCTGAGCTAGCGTGCTATAAAGGGCCAGGGATGACTTCCTTAAGGAAAAGCTTCCTTTCGCCTGGCAGACTACCAAATTAGAGTCACCTACTGATGCGAACCTCAATCGACAAGCTTTGAGACCCAACAAAAATATTGGAATATTTACCCAGGAAAGCTAAAATTCAGATTTATGATAGAAACCCTGACCCAACGTTTATAATCGAAACACGAACCAAAGGTATAAGTTGACCTTGGCCCAATGATTATAAAGAATCACGAACTAAAGGTATAAAGTTCGAATGCCACAAGGAAGAATCCTTGATAAGTTCAAAGTTCTTGAAGAACTAAAAGAGAGCAAAGGCTCACCTTTTCTAATTTTTATTCAATAATATTATGAAAAACGTTTACAGACTTCAGACCCTATTTAAGGGCTCCATAAAACTTGACAGACAAGAAAATATATTCTAAAATAACTCCTAATTGATACCTTACCATATTAGGAATCAAATTTGACCTAAAAAGCATTAAATGCACCTAAAAACAAGGAAAATACCTAAAAAACGTACTAAATAATAAAACCCTAAATAAAAGTTGATTTGGTATGAAATTAGCAGATCCAAAATAGGAAAAAATCTGCCCTAACTGATATAGAGCTGGAAAGTCAATCAGCCATTAATTCATGCCATAAATCACTTGCAATTAAGCCAAATCAGCCCTAAATAGCTTGAATTAAATTTATTACATTTTTAGCTTTCTTTGGGCCAAGCTTGGAATGTCTTGCGTTAGAATCAGCCCAAATCTCTTGAATCAGCCCATTAAGTGCTTCTTTGATCTTCTTGGATCTTGCTCTTGTAATAGGCCCAATTGGAACATGCAATGGATCCTTGAATGCTTGTTGATTCTCATCACCTACGACCCTCAAGTGCTAGATTCCCATCTCAAGAGCCACTGCTAGCCCTATTAGGTACGCCTCATATTCCACGGTGTTATTTTAGCACAAAAATTCTAACTTGAATGACAGGGTGATAGTTTCTCCTTCTCCATGATAGAGAACCACTCCCGCGCCTCTTGAGTTTGCTATGGAATAACCATCAAATCTCATGATCCACTCTTCTGTTGTAGTCACCTCTCTAGGTACTTTATCATCCAATAGGAATTCCTCTTCCCCTTGGAATTGGGCTAGTAGGTCTGTTATTGCCTTGCTCTTCACGACTTTGGGTGTTTCCACTTTCAAATAATATTGTGATAACCGCAATATCCATTGCGATATTCTGCCAGATAAAATGGGTTGTCGTACAAGCGCCTTGATAGCATGGGACTTTGTCATGAGATGCACTTTGTAGGCTAGAAAGTAGTGACAGAGCCTTTGTGATCTGTAAATAATAGCTAGCACACACTTTTTGCTTGGGGATAGCGCGTCTCAGCATCTTTCAAAGCACAACTAACATAATACACTAGTTGTTCAATGCCCATTCCATCTTCCTAGGCTATTAACGCCCTAATGGCTGATGGGCTTGATGCCAAATAAAGCAATAGTGGCTTCTTACAGACTGGTTCCTACACTGTGGGCAAGTTCATCATGATTTACTGTAGCTTTTGGAAAGCTTTTTGCTGTTCGCCACCCCCATTCAAATTTATGCCCTTTCTTTAGCAACTTCCCAAAGGCTAAAGTGATTGGTACTAGGCCCGATATGAACCTATTGATATATGAGACTTTGCCTAGAGAACTCTTCAACTCCTTAACAGTGGACGGTGGCCTAATGGTTGCTATTGCTATAGTTTTTCATAATATTATTGAATAAAAATCAGAAAAGGTGAGGCTTTGCTCTTCTTTTGGTTCTTCAAGAACTGTGAACTTATCAGGGATTCTTCCTTATGGCGTTCAAACTTTATACCTTTGGTTCGTGATTCTTTATAATCATTGGTCAAGGTCAACTTATACCTTTGGTTCTTGTTTCGATTATAAACGTTGGGTCAGGGTTTTCTATCATAAATTTGAATTTTAGCTTTCCTGGGTAAATATTCCAATATTTTTGTTGGGTCTCAAAGCATATCGATTGAGGTTCGCATCATTTGGTATCAGAGCACAGGTTCTAAAATCAGTTTTCTATGCCTTTATTTTTTTTTTGTTTCTTGTTATCATCCTATCCTATTCCTTTTGTATTCTTCACTCATCGTTCTTATTATTTTTTTTTGTTGAATTGCACTAGGTTAAAATCGTGCACCCAGCTCTTAAAAAAAAAAAAATTGTTTGTAGTTTCAATTCTCTCAGACCAGAATATCGTTTTCTTTTGTCCTCTTCCTTTGATTTAGTGTTTCTGTCATATTTTCTTGCCGTTGGTATTTGTTTTTACACTACAAGTTGAATTTCTTGATCAAGTTTATTAGTTTAATGAAGAACTGAAAAGGTGAAGTTACGAGTGGAAAAAGGCAAGAGAGTGTGAGACTACTATTGGGAAAAAGCCAATTTAAGAGTGAAACACGAGTGGGAGTGACATAATTTGAGTGCAAACACGTGAGGGAGTGTTGTGAGGAATTATTTCTAACAATTCTCAGCTGTTTCAAAAGTATGTCTTCTAGGTGTGAAACATCAAATAGGGAAGGAGGGGAGGAGTCGTCCATCATTTTGCAGGCTATGCAACAACAATTTGAACTCATGAATGTGGTGTTTAATGAGATTTGGAATCGGATGGATAGGCAGGACACTGTTGTTGCTACTTTGCGTAAGGAGCGTCCCCAAAGAGGCCCTAATGCTAGAAGGCAAGGAAGGCGTGCGCACATGGATGATTCTGATGACTACCACGAGCATGAGTTTGAAGATGAAGAAGATCAAGCTTCATTGAACAATGAGGGCAGGTTAGTGCAGAGGGGAGAAAGGCGTGATAGAGGTTTCTGAAGAGATCCAAGATGGCAAGATGGGACTGACAGAAACCTAGGAAACATAAAAATGAAGATACCAACATTCCAAGGGAAAAATGATCCAGAAGCATACTTGGAGTGGGAAAAGAAGGTGGAGTTAATCTTTGAGTGCCACAACTACTCCGAGGAG
>JACAVU010000008.1:25424801-25432301 GCA_014183005.1 Castanea mollissima | reverse complement strand
TCTTTGTTAAAGCTCGACAGCTGCATCTATCAAGCTTTAAGAAGCTGTTTTGACCCTGAGGCTCGACAGCACCTTAACAACTTTAGCTGTCGAGATTTAAGAAAAACAGATTTTGAGTTCTGTTTTGATTCCAATGCATGGATGTGTCTTTGAGAGTGGTGACCTTATATTCACCCGGTGGAGTTTTTGCCGTGTAGGTTTTCCCCATTCGTAAACAAATCACCGTGTCATTTATTTTCCACTGCATACTTTTTTTAATTGGTGATTTGTTTGTGCTACCACGCTTTGCATGTTAAATTTGTTAATTAATTGAATTGGGCTAATTAATTAATTAAACCATCACAAGGGGTCAATACGTTTTTTGCCTATTGAGTGGTATCAGAGCAGACACACTCTGATTAGGTTTTAATCTTTGTGTGTGATCCATTGACCCTTGTTTGTCATGGATAGAGGTCAGTTTCTTATTATACCTCCATTGTTTGATGGTACTAACTATGCATATTGGAAAGTACGCATGAGAGCTTTCTTGCAGTTTCTAGATGAGAAGGTGTGGCAAGCTGTAGAGATAGGCTGGACCAAGCGTAAAGAAGCGTCGGCCGATTGGGATGAAGCTAAGATCAAGGCGGCAAACTTCAACAGCAGAGCATTGAATGCCTTATTTAGTGCGGTCACTAATGATGAATTTAGGAAGATATCCTCCACGGAAACTGCAAAAGAAGCATGAACTATCCTTCAGACAACCTATGAGGGAACAAAGGCTGTCAAAGACTCGAAGCTACAGAGGCTCACTACTAGCTTCGAAGAAATTAAGATGGAGGAGGATGAGTCGTTCGATGAGTTCTATACCAAGCTTAAGGACATAGTAAACCCAACCTTCAATCTTGGGGAAACCATTCCTGAACCCAAGATTGTGAGGAAGGTGCTCAGATCTCTACTCAAGAGATTCCATGCCAAGATTACGGGGATAGAGGAATCAAAGGATATTGACGAGATTCATCTAACTGAGCTGGTTGGTAATCTGCAAACCTACGAGTTAGGGTTGACAAGAATTGGCAAGTCGGGTAAAGGCAAAAGCATGGCACTGAAGGCCAAGAGCAATGAGACAGATGAGTCATCAGACGATGAAGACTCTAAGATGAAGTCCTACATCACTAGGCAATTTAAGAAATTCATGAACAATGCCAATGGAAAGGGGTTTGACAAGGACCGTAGGCAATCTAGCTCCTCTCAGTTTAAGAGTCAAGATAAAGGGAAGAAGGATGCTAGGGATGGCAGTCAGTATACTGTTCCTACAGGACCCAAGTGCTTCGGGTGTCAAGGCTTTGGTCATATGAAACAGGATTGTCCTACATATCTCAACAACATTGGGAAGAGCAAGGCACTAGCTGTTACTTTGAGCAACACTGAGCCTGATGATGATTCTGACAATGAGGATGACGGAATTTTGAATGCCTTCACTGCCACTGTCAATCCCACTGAAAGGATTTTTGAAGATGTGGATGAAGAAGAGGAATTGGTGGAATCCAAGTTTGAAAAGATGGATGATCAAGATGATATCCTTGTAGCCTATGAGAAACTGTATAAGCTCTCTGAGAAGTATGAGAAACTCTATAGGCTAGCCACCAAGAAGCTCAGTGATGTGGAACTTAATCGTGAGGAGCTTTCCACAAAGTTTGATAAAGGAAATCAAACTATTGGGGTACTGAGATTCGAGAACAATTTCTTAGCTGAGAAGATCAAGAAGCTTGAAGCGGAGCTATTTCAAGTTAAAGCTCAATTGGAGAGGGCATCAAGTACGAAGCTAGATGAGATGCTCAGCATTTAGAAATCCACTTCTGATCGAACAGGATTGGGTATGAATTCTCTTCCTCTAACATTGCTTTTGCTAGTACTACTGTTTTTGTTCCTCCTGATGATAAAGCTGAATTAGCAAGTGAGAACCTAGACAAGGGTAAGTCCATTTTAAGTGCACCCCCTAAGTTTGAGAAGAAGGAAACCAAAACCCCTAGGACTAAGAAGGCTAACTCTCAAAAGCCTAAACAGAAGAAGTAGCATCTCTGTCATCATTGTGGTATTGCCGGTCATACTCGACCAAATTGCTATAAGTGGTTAGCAACTCAACAGAGCAATGTCATGATAGCAACTGGGAACCAGAATCAGCTTCAAACCTGAAGAGAATCAACAAGCATTCTAGGATCCATTGCATGTTCCAGTTGGGCCTATTACAAGAGCAAGATCTAAGAAAATCAAAGAAGCACTTAATGGACTGATTCAAGAGATTTGGGCTGATTCTAACGCAGGACATTCCAAGCTTGGCCCAAAGGAAGCTGAAAACGAAATAAATTTAATTCAAGCTATTTAGGGCTAATCTGGCTTAATTGCGAGTGATTTATGGTATGAATTAATGGTTGATTGACTTTCTAGCTCTATATCAGTTAAGGCAGATTTTTTCCTATTTTGGATCTGCTAATTTCAGACCAAATCAACTTTTATTTAGGGTTTATTATTTAGTACATTTTTTTTTTGGTATTTTCCTTGTTTTTAGGTGCATTTAATGCTTTTTAGGTCAAATTTGATTCCTGATATGGTAAGGTATCAATTAGGAGTTATTTTAGAAAATATTTTCTTGTCTATCAAGTTTTATGGAGCCCTTAAATAGGCTCTGAAGTTTGTAAACGTTTTTCATAATATTATTGAATAAAAATCAGAAAAGGTGAGGCTTTGCTCTTCTTTTGGTTCTTCAAGAATTGTGAACTTATTAGGGATTCTTCCTTGTGGCGTTTAAACTTTATACCTCTGGTTCGTGATTCTTTATAATCATTGGGTCAAGGTCAACTTATACCTTTGGTTCACATTTCGATTATAAACGTTGGGTCAGGGTTTCTATAAAAAATCTGAATTTTAGTTTTCTTGGGCAAGTATTCCAATATTTTTTGTTGGGTCTCAAAGCATGTCAATTGAGGTTCGCATCATATTCCAATATTGTTTGTTGGGTCTTAAAGCGTGTCGATTGAGGTTCGCATCAAAACCTCATGTTCCTTTCGAACTTGAACAGTTTCTACTTTTCCCCCTCATCACCAGTTCATGGGTTTGCTAAAAGGAAAGGTTCTCCCAAGGTGTGGAAGGAAAAGGGTTCCAAGTGATTTAGTCACTTCTTCTTTCTCTCCCCTTCTTGTTTTTGTTTTTGCATTACTTGTGTGTTTTGCTTAAATGTTTTGAGTCAGTCTAGTTTTATGCATTGTTTGCTTTGTTAAACATGTTTTTGTTTGTGTGTTTTCAGTTTTTGTGTTGTTTTGTTTTTCAAATAAAAAAAATAAAAAAAATTGAAAAATACAAAAACAGTGTATGTTTGTGTACATCGGTTCTTGTGAACTTTAAAATGGCCATTGAAACAAAGTTTCTTAAATTTTGTATCTCTTATAGCTTAGATGAGCATCTCTATGTACAACTAAGCAAGTGAGCTTTATGGCTCTTTGTTTATGATGAGTAAGGTTAAGTGATCTCTTGTACTTAACACTTGTATCACTCTTTTTGACGGGTAGGACTAGAAAATCCTAAGAGAATGGCATAAATAACCATCTCACCATTGTTACTCGCCAATCATGTAATGACATCTGTATGCTTCGGCATAGCAAAAGTGCAATGTCAAAAGCTTAACATAATTGGGTATTTCTTTTCTCTTCTTCGTATACCCATGCATGATTTGCTTAATAAAAAAAAAATATGCAAGGAAAATAAAAGCAAAAAGATCAAAAGTGCTTTAAATATGATTGCAAACGTGTTTTCTAGGAGTTGTGGGAGTTATAGGATGTACCTCAAAGGTGATAGTCCCCATCAAACAGTTATGATTGTGTGTGAGTTAAAGTGATTTTCTCATATCTCAAATCGTCATAACTTAGAGACACTTATGCAATCTTGCGATATTTTCACACACAACACGCAATATTCTTTGCTATTTTTGATACATGTGCAAGTACAATGTGATTTGGCCATCACAAGGTTTACATGTGTTAATGTATACTCACTAAACTGTGTTGACTTGTTTTTGAAATATAAAATCGGTTAGACTTGTTTAGTGTGTGAGTGTGTTTGTTTTTGTTCCATGGGCTTAAGATTGTTGTTGATAGGTGTTTTTGAGAGTCTAATATGTTGATTGGATCTTTGGTTAAGTTGCATGCATGATTGCATTCATAATTGTGTTTTTCCCTTCTCGAAAAACTGCTTTGAAAAGTTGGCTCGACACCTCCTCGATACTTGGCTGTCTCAAGTTTCTCACCTTTTTCTTTTTGCAATCTCGATAGCTTCTCGACACCTTCTGGATCGATCAAGAAACCTCATGTCCTCTCGATAGCTTCTCAACACCTGGTGGATTGATCGAGCATCTGTTCTCATATCTTGTCTTGTTTCTTGACACCTTCTTGATAGCAGGATCTATCGACGTTGTATTTCTCGACACCTACCTTGACAGATGGCTCGACACCTCTCGATACCTGTATTTTTCGGGATTTACTGAGGTTCTATATAAAGCATCTCTACGATTCGGTTCTTCATTTCTCTTGATCTCTCTCTTGATAGAACTTTTTTTTCACCTTCCAAACCTCACTCTCACACTCCAAATCCTTTTCTTAAGGTTTCTTCGAGCTTCTTCAAGTTTTTCTTCACTTGGTAAGCTTCTTATCCCTTATTCTACATGCATTTCATGTTTTTGAAACCTAGGTTTTGGGGTCTTTGAAATTTTTTTGGGGTTTTTCAAAATTGATGAGTTTTTGTTGAAATTTTTGGGATGGGTTTTGTAGATTTGATCTTAAAAAATCCATACATTGCATCACATTAGCACCTTAAAAACTCCATACATTAGCATTCTATTTTTCTTCTCATGCATTTGGATGTGTGCAATATGTTTGTGTGCTGGTAGGATTGGATTGAGCTGAGCCCATGATGTTTTTCATATTGCATGTCCCATGTTCATGCATTCCCCATGCATACGTTCTCTTTTCAATATACTTGTTATATTTGAATTGTTCTTGGGACTTTTCTGAGTGTTTCTTTCTCCCCCCTCTGTGTCTGTTTACGTTAGTAGTGTCTATGGCACCAAAACGTAAGTCTATTCCGATCCAGAACCCTCTTCGTTCTAGGACCTCCTCATCTTCTGATCCTACTCCTCTTTCTGTTCGGTTCCGTGATGAGAAAGCCTATCAGTACTTCTTGGAGAACTTCTCTAAACAAGGTGTTCATTCGGAATGCCAAGTTGTACTAGCGGACTTCGTCGACACCGAACTTTTCGATGTCTTTCACAAACGGGAATGGGAGTCACTATGTGACGTCCCAGTCACTTGTCCTTCCATGCTGATCTAGGAGTTTTACTCCAACATGCATGGATTTGATTATTCTGTACCTCTCTTTCTCATTCGCGTTCGAGGTACGCGCATTTTTGTCACATCAGAATTGGTATCCGATGTGCTCTAGGTACCGAGGGTTGCGCATCTTGACTACCCCGGTTGTGAGCGTCAATAGACTGTGTCCAAAGACGAGATGATTTCTGCTTTTTGTGACGCCCTTCTGATTGGGCTGAGCATCAGTTTACGTCATGTCGACCTTCTGCTAAAGGTCCTCGTTTCTTAAACATGGTGATGAATTTTGTGTTGTATCCTCTCTCTCCTTACAACTCTATCACAGAGCCTCGTGCTCGTTTTCTGTTGTCTTTTCTTGAGGATCTCACCATTGACTTTCCTTCACATTTTATCTTTTCTATCATAGATGTGTATAAGGATATGGCTACCTATGATAAGCTCATCTTTCCTTCCGCTATCACGAGGATTTTACACCATTTTTCCATTCCTTTTCCTATCTTCGACCCTTTTCATGTCATGGTTGCTATAGATGTCGCTACCGTAAAACGTAGTGAGGCACAGCTTAGGTTGCGACAAACAGGTTTAGCAGCTCCTTCCTCCCGTTCCGCTCCATCTAGATCTGCTCGTGCTTCATCCGCTCCCTCTTCTTCTACGAGCGATGTGTCACTAGGAGACATCATGGCGCAGCTTCAGTGCATGGATGCTCGCCTGGATACGTTCTCTACAGAGTTATATCAGGTGAATGTTCGTGTTGGTCGCATTGTTAGGCGACAGGCGACAGGCGACCATGGGTGGTCTTTCTCCCAAGGTTTCTCCTTCACCACCTCCTGTGGCTTTCGTGTCTGGGGATGATGATGGTGATGACGATGATGCTTTTGTGAGATTGAGAATGCAAAAAAAGATGATGAGAAAGAGAGTGAAAGAATAAAAGAGTGTGAACAGAAAAAAAGAGTGAAACCATAAAAAAGAGTGAAAAGACAGTTGAGGGTGAAAAAAATGAGAGGAAAACAAAAAAACAAGGGAGTTTTTATGCTAAGGAGAGTGATGTCAAGAGTGTTTTTTATACAAAACAGCCTATATTTGTAATCTTGTACAAAGAGGTGTGTTTTAATACTAACGAACTTGACGAATCTTTGCCTAGTGTTGTTGTCTCTTTGTTGCAGGAATATGAGGACATGTTTCCTAATGATGTTCCTAGTGGATTGCCACCTATTAGAGGAATAAAGCATCAAATCGATTTTGTGCTAGGTGCAACAATTCCTAACCGACCAGCCTATAGGAGTAATCCGGAGGAGACAAAGGAACTTCAAAGGCAAGTTGAGGAGTTGCTGACCAAGGGACATGTGAGAGAGAGTATGAGTCCATGCTGAAGGAAAAATTCTGGTTTTGCATCTCATGCAAAACCCACAGCGGAAGCGACGAACTAAGATCTATTTCATTCATGATTGATAACGTGCACTACATAAATTTCAGAATTTAAGAATAAGATAGCGTACCTTGGTGTGGAGAAATTCAAAACAAAGATTAGAAGCACTTGGGAACACTTTTAATCTTCACTCCAATTCCACTTTACGCCAAGATGTGTGGTCTCTCAATCAGTTTTCAAGGGAGAATGAAAGTGTGTCTCACACTCTCTTACACACCGTTTCTTTTCTTTTTTAAAACTTTTCTTCTCATAAAAAATTCTGTATGTTTTTCCCTTTATAACTAACTGATTATCTAATTGGGCTGGCCTATTGGGCCTTTTCAATTGGGCTTTAGTGTGTGGCTTGGAGTGGGACCAAAAGGGACCAATAAGACACTAGCTCCAATGGGCCTTGGGCTTTTCCGTCAACTCTTGACAAGTCCAAAGTTACCATTAATTATATTTAATACCACTATATAAATATAATTGCACTCTAGGCCTTATTAATAAATTATATCCCAAGACTTTATTATACACGTAACCCCTTCATAAAATATTCGTAGTAACACAAAGTCATAAACGTAGACTGCTACTTTGTAAATTACTACATTATCCTTGAGTACCCGGTTTAAATTTTTAAAGTTATTCATTATATTTATGAAATCCAATTTCATAAATATATACTTTAGCAATTTCTTACTAAAGTGGTTAGGCCTAACTCTCTGAATAACTGAACCCATTAAA
>JACAVU010000008.1:25414801-25422301 GCA_014183005.1 Castanea mollissima | reverse complement strand
CTTAAATAGGCCCTGAAGTCTGTAAACGTTTTTCAGAATATTATTGACTAGAAATCAGAAAAGGTGAGGCTTTGCCCTCTTTTGGTTCTTCAAGAATTGTAAACTTATCAAGGATTCTTCCTTGTGGCGTTCAAACTTTATACCTTTGGTTCGTGATTTTTTATAATCATTGGGTCAAGGTCAACTTATACCTTTGGTTCGCGTTTCGATTATAAACGTTGGTCAGGGTTTCTATCATAAATCTGATTTTTAGCTTTCCTGGGTTAAATATTCCAATATTTTTGTTGGGTCTCAAAGCGTGTCGATTGAGGTTCGCATCATTTGGGCTAATTCTAACGCAAGACATTCCAAGCTTGGCCCAAAGGAAGATGAAAGCGTAATAAATTTAAATCAAGCTATTTAGGGCTGATCTGGCTTAATTTGGAGTGATTTATGGCGTGGATTAATATCTGATTAACTTTCCAGCTCTATATAATGGAGATTTTTTCCTATTCTGGAGCTGTTATTTCATACCAAATCTACCTGAATTTAAGGCTTTTATTATTTAGAACGTTTTAAAAATATTTTCCTTGTTTTTAGGTGCATTTAATGCTTTTTAGGTCAAATTTGATTCCTAATATAGTAAGGTATCAATTAGGAGTTATTTTAGAATATATTTTCTTGTTTGTCAAGTCTCATGGAGCCCTTAAATAGGCTCTAAAGTTTGTAAACGTTTTTTATTATATTATTGAATAAAAATTAGAAAATGTGAGGCTTTGCTCTTCTTTTGGTTCTTCAAGAACTGTGAACTTATCAGGGATTTTTCCTTGTGGCGTTCAAACTTTATACCTTCGGTTTGTGATTCGTTATAATCATTGGGTCAAGGTCAACTTATACCTTTGGTTCGCGTTTCGATTATAAACGTTGGTCAGGGTTTCTATCATAAATCTGAATTTTAGTTTTCTTGGGTAAATATTCCAATATTTCTGTTGGGTCTCAAAACGTGTCGATTGAGGTTCGCATTAGCTAGCCACAACAAAATGTATTAGTTACAACAGGGACACTTAGTTAGTGAAACAACTAATACAACAAATATAATAAAAGTACTATAGTAGAGCCACTGATACCATAGATATGATAAAGATACTGGGGCAGAACTGTTAGGACATATGTGGAACTTGTTATGAACATATGTTTTTTAGAATTGGCTACACCTTTCACAAAACGCACTTTACTTGTAATTGGTTAGATCTAGGATGGTTTAAGTTTTCAAGCAACATATTGTTCAAGTCAAGAGTTAAAACCATGCAAATCTATTCAAGAATCAAGTGAAGAAGTGCTGTATTTTAAAGCTCGACAGATAGCTCGACACATTGTATCTATTGAGGTTTAAAAGGGTGTTTTAGCCCAATACTCCACAGCCGCTCAATAGATAACTTCTCTATCAAGGTTTATGAAATTCAAATTTCCAGATATGTTTTTTCACGCATATCCAAACTATTTGTGTAGGGTTTCTTTTTTCACAATCATAGACATATATAAAGATTATTTTAAGGGCCATCAAAGGTGATGCAACTTGATGCAAAGTGATTATTCACTCAATTTATGACCGGAGACAATTTGGTCTAGTTCATCTTTCTCTTGAAGAAGTTGTTACCTTTGTACGCCGTAGGGTTTTGTAACTAGGGAGCTTCTTGAGAGATTAACACTACATTATAAGTCCAATTGTGTATTGGTGTAAGGGTTCAACAATAGGTTGGTATAAGGTACTGGGATTCCTTTACTTGTAACCGCTTGTTTTGATAATAGTGGATTCTTAGGAGTGGTGACCTTAAATTCACCCAGTGGGGTTTTGCCTCGGTGGTTTTCCCCATTCGTAAACAAATCATACATTTCAAATTTAATTTTCGCTACATTTAGTTATTTGGTGGTTTGTTTGTGCTACCACGCGTATTGCATGTTAAATTGACTTAATTAATTTACTTGGCTAATTAATTGATTAATTTACCCAATGGGTCAATACATTCTTGGCCTATAAAAAAAAACTAATACAATATATGTGTATATATATATATATATAATGCATTTCTAGTAGATAAAATTGTTATGTACAAAAGTTTGTAATAAGAGTGAGATGGTGAATCTTCCAACAAGAAGTTAACCAAAGAGAACCCGAACCCAAACCTGAACAACCTTACTATTGGACTATGTCATTAAAGTTATGCATTCTGGGGAATGGGCCTAGATGACTACTTGTTGCTGCTTTTGGGATTTCAAAGAGTGGGTTTGCTATGAGCATTTCCTCTCTGTTTTAATGGATTAGGCCTTGGGGTTTCTCACTACCTACCTCCCTGACATGCATCGAGTGGTCCTAGTAGGTCTACAACCTCTTTTGGGCAAAATGTCATACCAAAAAAGCATGTCCCTAAAGGAGGCTATAGCTGGAAACTGAAAATAGGCTCTTTTCCCCCCTCCACCAAATCACACCCTTTGAATTCCTTGATTGTGGGCCCACTTCCCTTGCATTGGCTAGGTACAAGTTGGTGGTGCTCTAGTCATTGTGTGCTAGTTCCACTATCCTCTGTTTTTGTTTCTTTCATTCCCATGCCATTTCTACCGTTGTAGATTGGTTTTGTTTCATTCTGGTGCGTGTCTCCTTCGCCCATTTTTATCCCCTAGAGAAGAGGGCATGGGCTTTTGGGTTTGCCTTGTTTCCTTTTGTCCCTTCTTGGGCTTGCGAGTTCGCTTGACATGGCTTCCTCCCATCCTGGCCCATTGGGCTTTTACCTCTTTCCTTGGTGTCTCATGGCCCATTTGCCTTACTTCTAATTTTTACTACACCAGTGGGCCTACTGGCCTATTGGGCTTTTACCTCTTTCTTCAGGCCCTCATTGCCTATTTGCTTTACTTTTACCTCTAACTACACCCGTGGGCCTATTGGCCCATTTGGCTCTTACCTTTTTCTTTGGGCCCTCATGGCCCATTTGCTTTACTTTTACCTCGTTCTTTGAGCTCTCATGGCACGTTTGCTTTGCTTTTACCTCTTGTCGTGCTTGTGGACCTGCTTGTTGCCATTTGCTGCCATGCTGGCCCACTGGGCTTTCTTTCTTTCTTTCTTTTTCTTTGGGCCTTTCTGGCCCATTTGCTTCTATTTTGATTTTTCCATTCTTTTCTTCTTCTTTTTTTGTTGTTATCGGGCCTTTCTGCTATTGGACCCTCTTTATCAAAAACAGGTATCAAAATACCTTTATTATTAACTAGTTCAAATTAACAGGAAGATAATCATGAAGGAGTTTCTAGTTCCACACAAAAGTAAGAACTTTCAAAGGTAAATTCAGCTACCATGGACACTCTAAACATCGTTTTGTAGTCTCTAATATTTAAAAAAAAAAAAAACTGTTTTTTGTATATTAGTATTATTATTATTGTGATGAATGAAAACTTACAAGTATTGTTATTTAAAATATTATGTAAAAGTAACTGTTTAACAAAAACATAATCATAATCCTAGAAAAAAAATTGTTGTTTTTGCTTCCAATCGTTGCTAATAAATAGATATTATCAGTGAAACAATGAATCAAATTTTATCAATATTATTTGAGTTAATAATATTATAAAAAGGTCTATAAAAATATCTAATATATTAACAATATTTATATAATAGTTTGAAATATTAAAATTTGAGACTATAGTGTGATATATAAAATTTTAATATTTTAATATTTATACTATTCTTAATCTTAATATATTAACAATATTTATATAACGCTTAAAAAGATTATTATATAAAATTTGAGATTATATTATGATATATAAAATTTTAATATTACAATATTTATATCATTCTTTTTTTTTAATAATATATTTATATCATTTTTAATCTTAATATATTTTTTTTGAGAATATTTTCAATCTTAATATATTAACACTATTTATATAACATTTAGAAAGATTATTGTATAAAATTTAAGACTATACTATTATGGGGAGGGGGGTGGAAGCTTGAAGAGAAGAAACCATCAGTAGGATCCACCTGAGGCATAGTTGGGCCTAACTGTTCATCAAATCAAGCCCAGCCCAACCAAGATAATCAAAGTGCTAGGAAGATTAGAGAACTGAGGAGGGCAATCCACCTGAGGAGGCTGAGGAACATATGCTTCTTGGAAAGCGAGAGAAACCATAAAGGCTATGAGATTGGAAACCAAGGAGGACCATTGAGACGTACGAATAAGAAAGGGATGAAGCTTCCAAATAAAGTATCCATCACTTCTGCATTCAATGCACTGCACCAACTCAGCCTACCACATTAATGGCAAAATGACTCCTGAACAGTGCTCTCACAGCTTGTAACATACTCTATCACCACCAATAGGTAGTGATGGGACAAGTATCCAAAGAGAGATCAACAGCCTCCCAAGTGGAAGGCTAGGATGCACTTCGAGCGGCTATAAATAGGAAGATCATCCTTGAGAGGGGATCAAAAAAAGTTCAGAGAGAGAAACAGAGAAATAGAGAGAGAAAGAGACCAGTGTAGTCTGAGAGCTACATTTCTTAAGAACACTTGCTCCTCGACCAGCCCGAGGAAAGAATTAAATAAGAATCTCTCTTTTCTTGCTATATTTTTATCAAGTATTGCATTCTTGCTAACCCATTTTCTTTAGTTATCAAACCATAGTCTTTAGGAATCAAAGTACTGGCCTTAACTACCCATCTCTACAAATTAATTGTATTGGGCCTCTGTCATAGCCCACCCTTAGTGGACTAGGCTTGGGATCCACCTTTTCCCCCTACAACTATAATATATAAGATTTTAATATTATAATATTTATATCATTGTTAATGTGAAGGAAAGAAAAAAAATGATACTAGAGTTAATTTGATAATGAGATACAAATTAGGGGAAAAATGAAACCTCTAAAAAAATGTTTTCCTTTAAATGTAGCACATTAATTTAAACCAATTATGTTAGTAGTGAATTTCAATAAGATTATATAAAACAATATGTAACCATTTTTTAGGAGGTTGGACTTGCATAAAACGGAGATAAAACTTCCTATTTGAAACATGAAAAGGAAAGGGTTGTATAATTTAATGATGAACATAAAGAATTCTAACCCAAATATTGGATACAAAGATGTTGACATAACAATTAGATACTTTCATAAACACTGAATTCCACAATCATGCAAATGTGAATCAACATTTGGATTACAATTGGACAAAAGTTAAAAGAAAAAACAAAATTGATTATCACCCACTAATTGATTCTCCAAAAAAAAAAAATGACCCACTTATCAAAGCACCGAAAGAAAAAAAAAAAATCACATTAACATTAAAATAATAACAATGATTTTTAAACAAATAAAAATACAAAAATCAATATTTTGCCTCAAATATCGTTCAATCTTGGATTCCACATACCAAAAAAATGTAAAAATGAAAAGAATTCATACAAATCGGAGAATAAAATTAGAGATTAATAGCAAAAAGTAAGTGTGTGTGTGTGAGAGAGAGAGAGAGAGGTACCTCTAATAGAGGAGAACAAAAACAAAAATGCAATTGTGATAAAAATTTCTCATTGATATTCCTAAGTTTGTTGGTTAAAAGATGAATAAATAGAGAACATATTTATATCTAAAAATGTAGAGGGGAAGAGGAGGAAAAATTGTTCACTAAAAAAAAGGGCATGAGTAAGATAAAAGGTTCGAGAAGAGGTTGAAACATTATACATTTAAATAATTGAAAGTAAATTTAATTACAAAAATAATGGTGTGTGTTGATGCCCACTTTTGACAAAAGGGCCCAATGGCAGAAGAAACCCAACAATATGAAAAAGATGAGCAGAGAAAGTAGTAAAGTAAAGACCAACAAGCCAGAATGGTAGGAATAATGGTCAACAGGCCCACAAAAAAATAATAAGTGGCCAGGAAGAAGTAAATGGGCTGAGGAAGCCCAAGGAATGAAGGTAGTAAACCTATGGGAATAGTAAGATATAGAAAAAGAAGTAAATGGGCCGAGGTAGCCCAAGAAATGAATTAGTAAATTCGTAGGGTGCGCATAAAGGCCAATAAGCCCAAAGATAATAAGAGGTAAGGATGTGGTAATTGGGTTGGGAAAGCCTAAAGAATTTAGCAAAAACCCATAGGAGTGAGAGCCAAGGAAGCCCAAGAAATGAAATAGGCCTAGGAAGTCCAAGGAATAAAATGGACCAAGGAAGCCCAAAAGATGGAGTGGGTTGGCCCAGTAGGAATGCAGGGCAGTAAAGCCCAAAAGAAGAAATAATATAAGAAATTGACATCACAAGTGCTTTCAGCCCGTAAGCCCAAAGGTAGCAACGAACTAAAATGATGAATGATATCATAGCAAGAGCAGTGTAGTGACATGGCAAGAACACCAGCTAGCCCACGGTCATAGGGAAGAATGGAACATGGGTCAACTAAAAGGGAGAGAGCCCACACCTAAGCAATGCCTAGTCCAAAGAGGAGATGAGATATGGAGGACGAAGCCTAAAGGTCCATGTGTCTTTCATGTCACAAGAGTTAAACAAATATTAGAACGTACAACATAATCATAAAACTTGGAGGCAATGGCATACACATGAAAGCCAGAAAAGTAATGGACTCAGATGGAAGTTAAGCACGGACACAATACTCAAGCACCACCTACTTATACCCAGCCAATACAGAGAAGGTGGGCCACGTGTCAAAGGTATGAGAGGGTGTGGTCTGGTAGTGGAGGAAGGGAGAGCCCAGTTTAGGGTTCCCGCTCAAGCTCTTTTTAGAAAAATGTCCTATTGGGATGACGTCTCACTCAAAAGAAGTAAACATGAGCTGTAATCACTAGATACATGTTATAAAGGTTGGTAAGGGAGAGGTTTAACCCTCATCCAGCTGAGAGTATTAAGAGAGGTAAGAGACAAAACCAAAACCTTTTTCTATGGGAATAAGACATGGCACAAGCCCACACAGTGCAATGGTAGTGGCTAGGCAGCAGGTGAGTAGGCAATCTTGGAAGGACGCTGTCAATGAGCCAAAAACTGTTAAAGGGTAAAAATGGTAAATCCTATCACAGTAGGCAGTATAAAAGACCATGGACATGAACAGTAAAAAGGAGAGGAAGGAACAATGAAGAAAGAAAAAGTGGTAGACCAAGAATGTATTGACCCTTTGTGATAAATTAACCAATTAGTTAGTCAAGTGAATTAATTAAGTTAATTAACATGTAAAACGCGTGGTAGCACAAACAAATCACCAAATAACTAAATGCAGCGGAAATTAAATTTGACATTGGTGATTTGTTTACGAATGGGGAAAACCACCAAGGCAAAACCCCACCGAGCGAATTTAAGGTCACCACTCCCAAGAATCCAATATTATCAAAACAAGTAGTTACAAGTAAAGGAATCCCATTGCCTTATACCAACCTACAGTTGAACCTTTACCCCAATACACAATTAGACTTGTTTTGTAATGACAATCTTTTATTTTGATGCACGACTCCCAGTACGTGACTAACTAATCG